>JAUCBL010000126.1:15000-386683 GCA_033807585.1 Hydrophis major
ACAAACAGACAGATCGATTGATAGATTGATAAATAGATAGATAGATAGATAGATAGATATGGATAGAAAGATAACCAGGCAGTTGGGCAGGCAGGCAAGCAGGGATGGATGGATGGGTAGATAGATAGATGGATAGATAGACAGACAGACAGACAGACAGACAGATAGATAGGAAGATAGACAGATAGAGGTAGATAGATAGATAGACAGACACATTGATAGATAGACAGGTAGGTAGATAATAGATAGATATATAGAAAAATCTGTAGTTAGCTGTTAGATAGATGATGACAGATTGAACATAGATAGATAAATAGATGGATGGTTGGATAGATTGATAGATGGATGGATAGATTGATAGATGGATGGATAGATAGATTTATGATAGATAGGTAGATAGACAGAACGATGATAGACAGATAGATATATAGATAAATCTGTAGTTAGCTGTTGGATAGATGGTGGATAGATAGAAGGTAGATAGATAGGCAGGGAGAGATAGATAGATATATGGATGGATGGATAGATAGATAGATAGATAGATAGATAGATAGATAGATAGAGAGGCAGGCATGTATACAAAGATATATAGACAGTGAGACAGTGAGACAGACAGACAGACAGAAGGATAGGTAGGAAGGTAGATAGTAGATAGGTATATAGATAAATCTGTAGTTAGCTGTTAGATAGATGGTGACAGATAATAGATATGTAGATAGATAGATAGATAGATAGATAGATAGATAGATAGATAGATAGATAGATAGATGGATGGATAGATCTGTAGTTATCTGTTAGATAGATGGTGACAGATCGTAGATAGACAAGCAGGTAGGCAGGCAGAGAGACAGACAGACAGACAAATGATATATAGATAAATCTGTAGTTAGCTGTTAGATACATAGATGATGAATAGATAGAAGATAGACAGATATATAGACAGATGGAGGGAGGGAGGGAGGGATGGATGGATAGACAGATAGACAGATAGGAAGGCAGGAATATAATGATAAACAGATTGATAGATAGGAAGGCAAGGATAGGTAGGTTGGTAGATGATATATCAGTAGATGATAGATATGTAGGTAGGGAGGTAGATAGATGATAGATATGCAGACAGAGAGACAGAAACATGATAGACAGATAGATGTATAGATAAATCTGTAGTTAGCTATTCGATAGATGGTGATAGATAGAAGGTAGATAGATAGGAAGGTAGGTAGGTAGGAAGGAAGTTAGGTAGGTAGATAGATAGATAGATAGATAGATAGATAGATAGATAGATAGATAGATAGATAGATAGATAGATAGATAGATATAGATATAGATATGTAGATGTAGATGTAGATGTAGATGTAGATTTAGATGTAGATGTAGATGTAGATGTAGATGTAGATGTAGGTGTAGGTGTAGATGTAGATGTAGATATAGATATAGATAGATAGATAGAGATAGTGTTAGATATAGATAGAAAGATTGATAGATAGAAAGATAGATAGATAGACAGACAGACAGATAGATATAGATATAGATATAGATATAGATATAGATATAGATATAGATATAGATATAGATATAGATATAGATATAGATATAGATATAGATATAGATATAGATATAGATATAGATATAGATATAGATATATGGATAATGATACGGATATAGATATAGATATAGATACAGATACAGATACAGATACAGATACAGATACAGATACAGATACAATTACAGATACAGATACAGATACAGATACAGATACAGATATATAGATAGATAGATAGATAGATAGATAGATAGATAGATAGATAGATAGATAGACAGACAGACAGATATCGAGATAGAGATAGAGATAGAGATAGAGATAGAGATTGAGATAGAGATAGAGATAGAGATAGAGATAGAGATAGAGATAGAGATAGAGATAGAGATAGAGGTAGTGACAGAGAGATAGATAGATAGACAGATAGATACAGAAAAACGAATAGTTAGATAGATAGATCGATAGATAGATAGATAGATAGATAGATAGATAGATAGATAGACAGATAGTTATAGAGATAGAGATAGAGATAGAGATAGAGATAGAGATAGAGATAGAGATAGAGATAGAGATAGAGATAGAGATAGAGATAGATAGATAGATAGATAGATAGATAGATAGATAGATAGATAAGAATAGAAATAGATAGATAGATAGATGGATGGATAGATATATAGTTAGATAGATAGATAGATAGATAGATAGATAGATAGATAGATAGATAGATAGATAGATAGATAAGAATAGGGATAGATAGATAGATAGATAGATAGATAGATAGATAGATAGATAGATAGATAGATAGATAGATAGATATTTTGAGATAGATAGATAGATAGATCGATAGATAGAAAAATAGATAGATATTTTGAGATAGATCGATAGATAGATAGATAGATAGATAGATAGATAGATAGATAGATAGATAGATAGGAATAGGGATAGATAGATAGATAGATAGATAGATAGATAGATAGATAGATAGATAGATAGATAGATATTTTGAGATAGATAGATAGATAGATAGATAGATAGATAGATAGATATTTTGAGATAGATAGATAGATAGATAGATAGATAGATAGATAGATAGATAGATAGATAAGTAGAGATAGACAAATAGGGAAAAATAGATAGATAGTGAGATAGATGATAGATAGATACATAGATAGATAGATAGATATGCAGGGATATATAGATATTGATAGAGAGAGGGGGGATAGATAGATAGATAGATAGATAGATAGATAGATAGATATAGATAGATGAATAGGGATAGATAGATAACTAGAGAGAGAGAGAGAGAGACGGAAAGACAAACAGACAGATCGATTGATAGATTGATAAATAGATAGATAGATAGATAGATAGATAGATAGATAGATAGATAGATAGATAAAGTGATAGATAAGGAGATAGGCATAGATAGTTACCCAGTCAGGTGGGCGGGCAGGCAAGCAGGGATATATGGATGGAAGGATGGATAGATAGATGGCTAGATAGATAGATAGATAGATAGATAGATAGATAGATAGATAGATATGGATAGAAAGATAACCAGGCAGTTGGGCAGGCAGGCAAGCAGGGATGGATGGATGGGTAGATAGATAGATGGATAGATAGACAGACAGACAGACAGACAGATAGATAGGAAGATAGACAGATAGAGGTAGATAGATAGATAGACAGACACATTGATAGATAGACAGGTAGGTAGATAATAGATAGATATATAGAAAAATCTGTAGTTAGCTGTTAGATAGATGATGACAGATAGAACATAGATAGATAAATAGATGGATGGTTGGATAGATTGATAGATGGATGGATAGATTGATAGATGGATGGATAGATAGATTTATGATAGATAGGTAGATAGACAGAACGATGATAGACAGATAGATATATAGATAAATCTGTAGTTAGCTGTTGGATAGATGGTGGATAGATAGAAGGTAGATAGATAGGCAGGGAGAGATAGATAGATATATGGATGGATAGATAGATAGATAGATAGATAGATAGATAGATAGATAGAGAGAGAGAGAGAGAGGCAGGCATGTATACAAAGATATATAGACAGTGAGACAGTGAGACAGACAGACAGACAGAAGGATAGGTAGGAAGGTAGATAGTAGATAGGTATATAGATAAATCTGTAGTTAGCTGTTAGATAGATGGTGACAGATAATAGATATGTAGATAGATAGATAGATAGATAGATAGATAGATAGATAGATAGATAGATAGATAGAAAGATAGAGAGATGGATGGATAGATCTGTAGTTATCTGTTAGATAGATGGTGACAGATCGTAGATAGACAAGCAGGTAGGCAGGCAGAGAGACAGACAGACAGACAAATGATATATAGATAAATCTGTAGTTAGCTGTTAGATACATAGATGATGAATAGATAGAAGATAGACAGATATATAGACAGATGGAGGGAGGGAGGGAGGGATGGATGGATAGACAGATAGACAGATAGGAAGGCAGGAATATAATGATAAACAGATTGATAGATAGGAAGGCAAGGATAGGTAGGTTGGTAGATGATATATCAGTAGATGATAGATATGTAGGTAGGGAGGTAGATAGATGATAGATATGCAGACAGAGAGACAGAAACATGATAGACAGATAGATGTATAGATAAATCTGTAGTTAGCTATTCGATAGATGGTGATAGATAGAAGGTAGATAGATAGGAAGGTAGGTAGGTAGGAAGGAAGTTAGGTAGGTAGGTAGATAGATAGATAGATAGATAGATAGATAGATAGATAGATAGATAGATATAGATATAGATATAGATATGTAGATGTAGATGTAGATGTAGATGTAGATTTAGATGTAGATGTAGATGTAGATGTAGATGTAGGTGTAGATGTAGATGTAGATATAGATATAGATAGATAGATAGAGATAGTGTTAGATATAGATAGAAAGATTGATAGATAGAAAGATAGATAGATAGACAGACAGATAGATAGATATAGATATAGATATAGATATAGATATAGATATAGATATAGATATAGATATAGATATAGATATAGATATAGATATAGATATAGATATAGATATAGATATAGATATAGATATAGATATAGATATAGATATAGATATAGATATAGATATAGATATAGATATATGGATAATGATACGGATATAGATATAGATATAGATACAGATACAGATACAGATACAGATACAGATACAGATACAGATACAGATACAGATACAATTACAGATACAGATACAGATACAGATACAGATACAGATATATAGATAGATAGATAGATAGATAGATAGATAGATAGATAGATAGATAGATTGAAAGATAGATAGATAGTGTCAGTCTGTGCTCCCTTTAGATCCCAAGAAAGAAATACTCAGACTGCATGGTGTAGAGCAAAGTTATCCTTTTACTGGAAAATAAAGTGGAAGCTACAAATCAAATTCCAAAACTGAGAAATTGGCAGGTAGAACACACATACAAAGAAATAGAACTGCTCCCACCCCCCAAAGTTCAAATGATTCTTCCAATTAAAACTTCTGAATATGCTCATGTGGTCATCTCCAGGTGGTGATGAGGCTTCTTGTCAAATGGCCTTGACATATTTTGATAACAGTTCGCAGTTGCGCAAAAGAGGACAGAAGCTAGCCAAGAAACGGAAAGTTAAAGAAAATAATCTCCCCTCCCCTTGCTAGCCCAGCAAAGGAATGCAAAACACCTCCAGCCTTCTTCCCCTCCAAAGTCCCCCCTTCCACCGTTCTCATGACAGCCGAAAGAAGTAAAAGTTGCGTAATAGCAGAGAAGCAACAGTGGAAGATATCTTAAGGCTGACAGATAGATAGATAGATAGATAGATAGATAGATAGATAGATAGATAGATAGATATCGAGATAGAGATAGAGATAGAGATAGAGATAGAGATAGAGATAGAGATAGAGATAGAGATAGAGATAGAGATAGAGATAGAGATAGAGATAGAGATAGATAGATAGATATAGAGATAGTGATAGAGAGATAGATAGATAGATGAATAGGGATAGATAGATAACGAGAGAGACAGAGAGAGAGAGAGACGGAAAGACAAACAGACAAAGCGATAGATAGATAGATAGATAGATAGATAGATAGATAGATAGATAGATAGAGAGATAGATAGATAAGCAGGCAGGCAATCACAAAGGTAAGCAAGGATAGATAGATAGATAGATAGATAGATAGATAGATAGATAGATAGA
Organism: Hydrophis major; assembly: GCA_033807585.1. NCBI lineage: Eukaryota > Metazoa > Chordata > Lepidosauria > Squamata > Elapidae > Hydrophis > Hydrophis major. The sequence continues at coordinate 20,794 of JAUCBL010000126.1, forward strand.
TAGATAGATAGACTGGTAGGTAGATAGTAGATAGATATATAGATAAATCTGTAGTTAGCTGTTTGATAGATGATGACAGATAGAACATAGATAGATAAATAGATGGATGGATGGATGGATGGATGGATAGATGGATGGATGGATGAATGGATGGATAGATGGATGGATGGATGGAAGGATGGATGGATGGTTGGATAGATTGATAGATGGATGGATAGATTGATGGATGGATGGATAGATTTATGATAGATAGGTAGATAGACAGAAAGATGATAGACAGATAGATATATAGATAAATCTGTAGTTTGCTGTTAGATAGATGGTGGATAGATAGAAGTTAGATAGATAGGCAGGGACAGATAGATACATAGATGGATGGATGGATAGATAGATAGATAGATAGATAGATAGATAGATAGATAGATAGATAGATAGATAGATAGACAGACAGGCATGTATACACAGATATATAGACAGTGAGACAGATAGACAGACAGAAGGATAGGTAGGAAGGTAGATAGTAGATAGGTATATAGATAAATCTGTAGTTAGCTGTTAGATAGATGGTGACAGATAATAGATAGATAGATAGATAGATAGATAGATAGATAGATAGATAGATAGATAGATAGATAGATAGACAGGCATGTATACACAGATATATAGACAGTGAGACAGATAGACAGACAGAAGGATAGGTAGGAAGGTAGATAGTAGATAGGTATATAGATAAATCTGTAGTTAGCTGTTAGATAGATGGTGACAGATAATAGATAGATAGATAGATAGATAGATAGATAGATAGATAGATAGATAGATAGATAGATCTGTAGTTATCTGTTAGATAGATGGTGACAGATAGTAGATAGACAGGCAGGTAGGCAGGCAGAGAGACAGACAGACAGACAAATGATTTATAGATAAATCTGTAGTTAGCTGTTAGATACATAGATGATGGATAGATAGAAGATAGACAGATATATAGACAGATGGAGGGAGGGAGGGATAGACAGATAGACAGATAGGAAGGCAGGGATAGAATGATAGACAGATTGATAGATAGGAAGGCAAGGATAGGTAGGTAGGTAGATGATATATCAGTCGATGATAGATATGTAGGTAGGTAGGTAGATAGATGATAGATACGCAGACAGAGAGACAGAAACATGATAGACAGATAGATGTATAGATAAATCTGTAGTTAGCTATTCGATAGATGGTGATAGATAGAAGGTAGATAGATAGGAAAGTAGGTAGGTAGGAAGGAAGTTAGGTAGGTAGGTAGGTTGGTAGATAGATAGATAGATAGATAGATAGATAGATAGATAGATAGATAGATAGATAGACAGACAGACAGACAGATGTTGTGACTCGGAGGTTTGAGCCTGCTCTGTTAGAAGACACAGACTTGAGCAATGAGGAATAGGAGGATTTGGCCTTGAGGTTTGAGCCTGCTTTACTGGAGGCCACAGACTTGAGCCAGGAGGAAGAGGAGGATTTGGCTCTGAGTTTTCAGCCTGCTTTTCTTGAGAATTTGTAATTGCCTTCCTCCCCAGGACCTTCCTCCCTGGTTGTGCCTCAGGTTTCGGCAGATAATCAGGAGAGCGTAGCGGAGCCTTTGGCTGAGGATCAAACTGAGGAATGTTGTTTTGATGTGAGGCAAAGATGCAGGCATAGGCGTAAGATCCAACGTTCTAGGAAAGGACAAAGCAGGGACTCAGATGAGAGACTGACACGCCCCTCAGGGAATAAAAGTGGGCATGTGAGCTCTGTATTCTCGTCCAGGACAACTTGTTAATTTGGGATAGAAGCTTCTGCATTTTTCCTGTGTGTGGTGTCAGCTTGTGATTTTTACTTCCTTATCAGACTTGGCAGACAGCTGGCGTGAGACTGCCAAGAATGTTTTTGGATTGAGGAAGTTAACCCTGTAGTTACCGGACTTGCCTGCTTATTTGTGTTTCAGTTGGAAGTTTGGACTTATTACTTTGTTTGTCCAGGTGAGACATAACAGATAGATAGATAGATAGATAGATAGATAGATAGATAGATAGATAGATAGATAGACAGATAGATAGATTTATGATAGAGAGGTAGACAGAGAGACAGAAAGATGATGGACAGATAGATAAATCTGTAGTCACCTGTTAGATAGATGGTGGTTAGATAGAAGATGGATGGATGGACAGATAGGCAGGAAGGAAGGAGGGAAGGAAGGCAGGGAGGGAGGGATAGACAGATAGACAGACAGACAGACAGACAGACGTACGGACTGACGGACGGACAGACAGACAGGTAGGTAGATAGTAGATAGATCTATAGATACATCTGTAGTTAGGTGCAAGATAGATGGTGACAGATAAAACATAGATAGATAGATAGATAGATAGATAGATAGATAGATAGATAGATAGATAGATGGATGGATGGATGGATGGATGGATGGATGGATGGATGGATGGATGGATAGATAGATAGATAGATAGATAGATAGATAGATAGATAGATAGATAGATAGATAGATAGATAGATATACGCAGACAGAGACAGAAACATGATAGAGAGATAGATATATAGATAAATCTGCAGTTAGCTGTTAGATAGATGGTGACAGATAGAAGATAGATAGATAGATAGATAGATAGATAGATAGATAGATAGATAGATAGATAGATAGATTTATGATGGAGAGGTAGACAGAGAGAAAGAAAGATGATAGACAGATAGATATATAGATAAATCTGTAGTTACCTGTTAGATAGATGGTGGATAGATGGAAGATGGATGGATGGATGGATGGATGGACAGATAGTCAGGAAGGAAGGAGGGAAGGAAGGCAGGGAGGGATAGTTCGATAGAAGGATAGGTAGGTAGGTAGGTAGGTAGTAGATAGGCATATAGATAAATCTGTAGTTAGCTGATAGATAGATGGTGGATAGATAGAAGATAGATAGATGGACGGATGGATGGATGGATGGACAGATAGGCAGGAAGGAAGGAGGGAAGGCAGGCAGGTAGGCATGCAGGGATAGATAGATAGAGAGAGAGACAGACAGACAGACAGACAGACAAGCATTCAGACAGACAGATAAACAGCCAGACAGACAATAGATAGGAATGGATAGAGAGAAAGAGTGAGAGAGAGAGATGGATGGATGATAGATAGATAGATAGATAGATAGATAGATAGATAGACCATACAAAGATGGACGTAGATAGAAAAATGGATGGATCGATGGATGGAAGATCGATGGATGGAAAGACAGATAGATACACAGACAGACAGACAGACTGATAGATAGGTAAATGTTGTGATTGAAAGGATCGATCCTGCTGTGAGTTTTGACTCTGATGACTCTGATGATGAAAGGCTGGAGCCTGCTATGAATGTGGAGTCTGAATTATTAGAAGACACAGATGTGAGCCAGGGGGATGAGAGGTTATCTGACAGACACTCTTCGCCAGAACCTGAGACCTCATTCATGCCAGCATCTGATCCACAAAATGAATGAGAGGCGTCGAGTGGGGAAGTTGACAGATTGTGGCTTGATGCTAGAACTAGGAGGAGACTGAGACGTCAAGTTGGGGGGAGGCAAGCCAGACACTGATTAGGGAAAGTAGCACGTTGCCTCAATGAGTATGAAAGGACACAGCTGGGTTGGGAGAGTTTGTCAGGAACAAAGTGACTGAATGAGTGAGGATTTTACAGCAGAGGCTCTGAGGCTGAAGATTGTTTGCCGGGACTGGTATGCCGAATAGAGTGGGGTTTGCTGCTGTGGATTGTGATTTATGACAGCCGTTATCTTGTGAGACTACTTTCTGTTTGGATTTACTGTTGAAATGGCTGCTTTCTGTTTTGTTCGTTTGAATTTTGAAGGGGAGTCAAAACAGGTAAATGTACTATACAAGGATGGAAATATATATATAGATGATAGATAGATAGATAGATAGATAGATAGATAGATAGATAGACAGACAAACAGACAATAGATAGGAATGGAGAGAGAGAGAGAGAGAGATGGCTGGATGATAGGTAGGTACTGAGACAGATAGATAGATAGATAGATAGATAGATAGATAGATAGATAGACAGACAGATAGATAGGCAGTTAGGTAGGGATAGATAGATAGATTGATGATAGATAGATAGATAGATAGATAGATAGATAGATAGATAGATAGACAGACAGACAAACAGACAATAGATAGGAATGGAGAGAGAGAGAGAGAGAGAGATGGCTGGATGATAGGTAGGTACTGAGACAGATAGATAGATAGATAGATAGATAGATAGATAGATAGATAGATAGATAGATAGACAGACAGACAGACAGACAGATAGATGGACCATACAAAGATGGACGTAGATAGATAAATATATGGATGGATGGATGGATATATATATATGCTGATGTCGTATTTCCTGCAATCAAGTTTGGTGTGGTTCACCTAGTGTTTGTATCTATTGTGTGCTCTTGTATTGTTATGGCTGAAGTTGAAGTATTATATACTTATGCTTAAATCGGACTGTTAGGAAAAACAAGGTAACCTAACGTAGTTTGGGTAAAATAATATATATAAACTATGACAGTGAGTTTAAGTGTGTGTCACTTTAAACTGCAAAGCATGTAATTTTGGGTGCGGTTGTGAAACCGCCATAAGAGGGAGCAAGAGAGCTTGCTTGCTTGCTGGATTGACTGGATCGCTGACTATGCTGGATTGATGGATTGATTGATTGCTAACTGCGTGTTCCCTGCTGCTGAGTTTTTGAACGTCGAAGGAAGAAAGAAGGTTTGACTTCTTCATATCTCTACTGCGAGGAGATATATTACTGGACTGATATTTGTAAGTTTACTGACCTCTTTTTAGACACTGGACTTTGCAACTGAATAATTCCCAGACGGACTGAACTAGTGAATGATATATGGACTGTTTTGACTATGCTAAAACTCTTACTGGAATAAACTATTTAACTCGTACAGTGTATCTGTTTTACTGAGTGTAAACTACAAAAAACATTTATCTCACATATTTGCCTGCCTGCCTGCCTGCCGTGCACATTCTGCTAGGGTGTATCCCTAACACTGGTTATGGGCCCAGGCTGCACAGTCAGACTAACCAGGATATAACAGGCTTATATAAAGTGAGAGTTAGTGTAGTTACACAATACTGTAAACAGATAGCTGTGTTTTATTAATTATAGTTTAATATCCAGAGAAAGATGGCACAAGTCAATTTACCAAGTTTGTCTCTAATATCCAAACTGGATGGAACAAACTATGTTTCATGGTCTATGAAATGCAGCCTACTTCTACGCAGAGAAGGTTTGTGGAGTATAATTCAAAACCCACCAGAGGTAGATGCTTGGGATCCGGAGGATGAGGATGATGCCCAGAAAATACAAGAATATAAACTGAAGAATGAGCAAGCTCTCTGTATAATAGGACTGACACTTTGTGACCAGCAGCTTGTCCATATTCGTGGAGAAGAAACAGCTGCGAAATGTTGGGAGAATTTAAAGAAGATTTATGTTTGAGACAGTGTAGGAGCACATATAAATCTTACACGGAAGCTGTTCAGAACACATCTTCAAAAGAATGGAGACATGTTGACTCATATAAACACTATGAAGAAGATTTTTCAGGAACTGCATGAAAAAGAACTTATCTTCACAGAACTACATCAGGTTTATATAATTTTGTCTTCGTTAGATGAGAGCTATGACGACTATGTAACTTCACTGGAAGGACTGCCAAAAGATAACCTCACATTAACTGACATTACTGGCAGATTAATTGAAGAAGCCAGGAGAAGGCTTGAAAGGGATCAACTCAGAAGGGAACCACAAGAAGAGAAAGAATCTTCAACAGCCAATACAATTAGAAAATGTCTTAATTGTGGAAGAAAAGGACATTTGGCTAGATTCTGCAAGAAAGGAAAACGCCACAATTCCAGCCAGAATGCTAAAAAGCATCAAAAGGATAAAAAATGCTTAGAGTTAGCCATGTATAGCAACAAAACTGTGAATAATAATTTATGGGTGGTAGATAGTGGAGCATCGCACTGTATAACGAAAGATAAGAAAAGATTTATTAAGATGTCCACGAGTTCACAGCAGATATAGTTAGCTAATGGCTGGAAAATGAAAGCAAAAGGTGAAGGTATTGCACATTGTTCTTGCATAAAAGAAAATGTAAAAATGTTATATGTACCACAACTTAAGTTTAATTTGCTTTCGGTTAGAGTTTTGATTAAACTAGGTTATGTAGTTACCTTTAGGGGAAAAAGCTGCATAATAGAAAAGGAAGGTAAAAAAGTGACTGCAACTTTAAAAGGTGAATTGTATGTGTTAAATGATAATCAAATAGAGGTGGCTAACACAGAGTATAATAACGTTAAGCCTCATGATGAATGCATACATTTGTTACACAGACGTTTAGGGCATATAAATTTCAAAATTCTCAAACAAACGGTTGAACTGTCTAAAGGTATAAAACTGAAGCCTTGCAGTAAGTATTTGCACTGCAATGCTTGCAGTCAAGAAAAAAGCAAGGTAAGACCAGCAAATAGAATTAATGGATTTAAAACTAAAGAGCCTCTAGAGGTCGTATTTGCTGATATTATAGGTCCTAAAAAACCAAGTGTGGGAGGTGCTCGTTATATATTAAGTATAATGGACCATTATTCTAGATATGGTTTCTGTTATTTAATGAAGAGTAAAACGGAAACATATCAGAATTTCTTTCATTGGTTGAAGTTTGCAGAAAGAAAAACTAAAAGGAAACTAGTAACTCTTGAAACTGATTATGGTATGGAATTTATAAATAAGAAATTCCAAAATATACTGAAGATGGCAGGTGTTGAACATAAAAAGTCTGCACCGTATAGGCCACAGCATAATTCCTTTATAGAAAAACAAGGCCAAGCAATACAGGCAATGGCTCGTACTATGTTGTCAGATTCAGGATTACCTGAAACTTTGTGGGGCGAAGCAATAAAGTGTGGTAATCATATATTGAATAATGTTGTTAACTCAACAACAGGTGAATTACCATTCACACGGTGGCATGGTAGAAAACCTGACCTAAGGTACATGCACACATTTGGAGCACCAGCATGGGTGCATATTCCTACACAACTGAGACATAAGGGGCAGCATAGGGCTAAAAGGTTATTCTTTGTAGGTTATGAATCTAATCACAAATCATACAGATTCTGGGAAAAACGTACATCTAGCGTTTACTGTAGTGCTAGTGCACAATTCCTTGAACATGTAGGATGGGAAAAACTGGAGCAAGATTCAAGTAAGGATGTAATCATAGAAACCTACAAAAGACCAAAACAACATATCAGTAATAAGAAGAGTACAATTAAAGAGGAAGTACAGGAAGAGCACATAGGACCAGAAGAGGAAGAAGTAGGTGAACAGGAAGAAATACATAACCAGGAACAGGTAGTACATGAAAGTCCACCTGTAAGCCCTGTAATACCTAGACGTTCAACACGTGAAACCAGACCACCTGACAGGTACCAAGCAAGTGTAGTTTGCCAAGTTAGTAAAGTTTCAACTACTGTTGAAGAACTTAGAATGTATCCTGCAAAGTATCAAGAAAATTGGCATAGAGTGATGGAGAAAGAATTAAATTCATTGAAACAAATGGAAGTTTATGAAAATGTTAAATTACCTCCAGGTGAAAAGTCCATTGGCTCTAAATGGATATTTAAATGAAAAACAGGTAAAAATGGGACTGTTAACCATAAGGCTAGGTTGGTAGCTCAAGGATTTAATCAAACTGCATGTGATTATGATGAAGTATTTGCACCGAGTCTAAAAGCAACAACCTTGAGAGCAGCTTTAGTGTGGGCAGCTAAGAAGAACTATATCATAAATCACTTATATGTAGAAACTGCTTATCTGCATGCACCATTGAAGCACACTATATAGCTAAAGAAACCTGTAGGAATTAAGGATGATAAAACAAATAATGACTGTTGGAAGCTTAAAAAGAGTCTCTATGGATTAAAACAATCTGGTTATGAATGGAACCAATATATTGTCAAGGAGTTAAACAATATAGGGTTTAAAGCAGGTTTAGCTGATCCATGTGTATTTAAGAGAGAGACTGATGGAACAGTGTCATTGTTATTGTTGTTCACTGATGATATTGCCTAAATTACAAAAACTAATAATGAAGCTACTGAAATAATATCATTATTAGGTAAGAGGATAAAATTGAAGCAATTAGGAGAGATAAAACAGTATCTAGGATTAACAATAAATAAAACCAAAGGTGGCTATAAGATATCTCAAGAGGATAAGATTTATCAATTACTAAAAACATACAAGATGGAACTTTGTAAACCGGCAAAAACTCCAATGAGTCAGGAATTTGGCCACACTGATGTTCAAAGTCCAAAATTCGATAAGACTATCTATCAATCGTTAATTGGTAGTTTATCCTACATTAGTAATTGGTCAAGGCCAGATATTGCCTATAGTGTTAATCAATTGGCATGATTCCACGCTGAACCCACTGAACAACACTGGCAAGCGACAAAACGTATCTTAAGATAGCTTAAAAGGACAATGCACCATGCATTGTATTTGGAGCCAAAAGATGATCTGATTTTAAGTGCATATGCTGATGCAAGTTTTGCAACAGACATAAACACTTGGAAATCAACTTCAGGTTCGGCTTTACTGTAAGGAAAAGCACTGATTGGTTGGAGGTCAATTAGACAGCAACACATAAGTATGTCCACAATGGAAGCAGAATTTTCCTGTCTATCTTTATTATGTACTGATTTAATTCTGTATAAACAGTTGTTATTGGATATGGGAATAACTGTTAATGATTCCACTGTAGTATATGAGGACAATCAAGCAGCCATACGGTTGGCTACAAATATTGCTGTGAAAACGAGATCTAAGCATACAGATCTTAAATATCTGAATGTAAGGCAATCTGAAAAAAATGGTTTGATAAGACTGGAATATTGTATGACTGAAGAAAATATTGCTGATCAATTTACAAAAGCCCAAGCTTTAGTCAAACACAAAGAAAGTTGTGATGACTATGGGTTAAGGTTGTAAATAAGTATATATATATAATTATATTACCCAAAAGGGGAGAATGTTAGGAATAACAAGGTTACCTAACATAGTTTGGGTAAAATAATATATATAAAATATGATAGTGAGTTTAAGTGTGTGTCACTTTAAACTGCAAAGCATGTAATTTTGGGTGCGGTTGTGAAACCGCCATAAGAGGGAGCAAGAGAGCTTGCTTGCTTGCTGGATTGACTGGATCGCTGACTATGCTGGATTGATGGATTGATTGCTTGCTAACTGCATGTTCCCTGCTGCTGAGTTTTTGAACGTCGAAGGAAGAAAGAAGGTTTGACTTCTTCATATCTCTACTGCGAGGAGATATATTACTGGACTGATATTTGTAAGTTTACTGACCTCTTTTTCTCTCTTTATTTGATAAAAGTTTTATTGATTTTAATGACAAACAAAAAACATATAAGACATAAAACATAACATAAAAAAAAATTATATATCATTCTTCATAAATTTACAGTGTATCGGTTGGTTTACCACTCCCTTTTGTGCATCCATTTCATAGTCATCAAAATAATTATATTACATAATAACTCACATTATCAATCATCAGTAAAATATCCCAATATCATTATTGAACAATCATTTGACTATAATTTTACTCATTCATACTTAAGCGAGATAACTATAATTAAGTTAAATTATTTTATAACAAATCATAGAATCATACCAAATCTATCTTAATAAAATATTCTAAAAAATTATCAAAACCAAGAAAAATTATATATTCACTATTTTCTAAATTTCTAAATATTCTATTATTATATTGTATTATCTAACCATTGATAAAAAAGATCCCAAACTTCATAAAATTGTTTATCTTTGTTAAGCCTGGTTTCCCCAACCAGGGTTAGGGAGACAAGCTAAACAGAATGTGCAGCTTCGTCAGATAGGCACACAGATTAATGAGTGAGCTAAGCTTGTATGTTTATTAACATACAGTAAAAATAACAGATACGCTTGTGCTATCAAAAATATAGTTTATTCCATTATGAGTTCATAGCATAGTCAAAATAACAGTCCAATAGTCATGTATCATTTAGTCAGTCCATTCAGGGATATTCAGTTAGCAAAGTCCATGCAGAATATCCTATGTCAGTTCACTTACAAATCAGTCCTTTGTTTCTCTCCCGTTCGAGCAAAGCAGTCTTGATTCCAAGCAGTAATCAGGGATCATCAAAGCCAGAGAGAGAGCAAGCTGCAGTCTTGCTTCTTTTAAAGTGCTTTCACAACCACTCCCTTAATTACTTTCCCATAGTTAAAGTTGCAGACACTTTAACATATAAACCATGATAACATATTATTATTTACCTAAACCAGTTAGGGTAAAACAATGTTATCCCGAACAATCTTCTTGTTCTCTAATTTCAAATGTCAATCTACTCATTTGGTTGAATTGGGAGAAAATTAAGAAACAATGTTATTTGAAAATTCCAGTTTGGTTATCAACTATTGAAGCTTTTTCGTATCCTATAACTTATAAGAAGGAACAAACAGTTAGATATGAGGAAATATTGGATGAAAAGGGTGAACTTAAAACGATGCAAAATTTAGAAGAACAAGGTATAAAGATGAATTGGTTTTCATAGGCGCAAATACATGCAAGGTATCTTAAAGATTCTAAAACAGAAGGATTTTATGATAAATTGACTGATTTAGACATGATTTTGACAGGTACTGATGAAAAAGTGATTAAAAAACTATATAGTTATTTGTTGGAAATAAAATTAGAGGAAGAACCAGTTAAAGAAACAATGATTGCTTGGGGGAAGAATTTTGGATATGGGATTGATTTAGAGAAATGGCAAAAATTGTGGTCACAAAATTATAAAATGACAATGTCAACAGCATATAAAGAAAATTTGTATAAGATGTTTTACAGGTGGCACTTTCCCCCGACAAGAATAGCAAGAATGTTCAAGAATAAATCTGAAAAGTGCTTGAAATGTCATCAGATACCTGGCTCATATTACCATATGTGGTGGACTTGTGAGGAGGCCAGGAAATACTGGACTAGAATTTGCATATGGCTGGAAAAAATGACAAAGAAACACATAGATTTCAAACCAGAGATTTTTTTTATTGGGAATCTTACCTGATATATATAATAAAAAAAAACAACTGACGTCTTTTTCAACACTGGACTTTGCAACTGAATAATTCCCGGACGGACTGAACTAGTGAATGATATATGGACTGTTTTGACTATGCTAAAAATCTTACTGGAATAAACTATTTAACTAGCACAGTGTATCTGTTTTACTGAGTGTAAACTACAAAAAACGTTTATCTCACATATTTTCCTGCCTGCCTGACTGCCGTGCACATTCTGCTAGGGTGTATCCCTAACACGGACCAACTGTCTTTCTGTCTGTCTTTCTGTCTGCCTGCCTGCCTGTCTCTCTATCTGTCTCTCTCTCTCTCTCTCTCTGCCTCTACCTGTCTATCTGCCTGTCTAATCAATTTATCTATCAATCTATCTATTGTATGTACCATCTATCTGTCTGTGTCTGTCTAATCTATCTATCTATGTACTTCCTGTCTGTCTGTCTATCTATCTATCTATCTATCTATCTATCTATCTATCTATCTATCTATCCATCCACCCATCTACCTACCTACCTACCTTTCTATCTTCCTATCATTTTTGTCTGTCTATATACTTATCTATCCATTTCTACATGTATCTGTCGATTCATCATCTATCTTTCTATAGTCACTATACTGTCTATCTATCCATCTATCCTTCTATAATTCTATCTACATACACTTACGACCGTTGCAGCATCCCCACTGTCATGAGAGGCCAGGTGAGGAGAAGCGCCCCTTGATGTGAATGACATTGAATTGGCCACGCCCACCCAGTCACATGACCAAGCTATACCCACCAACTAAGCCCTGCCCACAGAACCGGTTGTTAAAAAATTTGAATCCCTGCTCTGGAATTAACCCAGAGATATCAACATTTATAGGTAGTCCTCGACTTACAACAGTTTTTTAGTGACCATTTGAAGTTATAATGGCTCTCAAAAAAGTGACCTATGACCGTTTTTCACACTTATGACCATTGCAGCACCTCCATGGTCTCGTGATCAAAATTCAGATGCTTGGCCCTGGGTTCATATTTATGACAGTTGCAATGTCCCCAGGTTCTCTGATCCCCTTTTGCGTCCTTCTGACCAGCAAATCAACGGGGAAGCCAGATTCCCTTAACAACCTTCTTACTCACGTTAACAACTGCAGCGATTCACTTAACAGTGGCAAGAAAAGAGTTTTAAAACTGGGCAAATCTCACTTGACAAACGCCTCACTTCACAAGAGAAATGTTGGGCTCAATTGTGGCTCTCAGTTGAGAACTATCTCTCCTGGATTCCAGTGGAGTTTCTCAATCTTGGCAACTTGAAGATGGGTGGGACTTCGACTCCCAGAATTCCCCAGCCTCAGCTATGCTGGCTGGTGAATTCTGGGAGTCGAAGTCCACCCATCTTCAAGTTACCAAGATTAAGAAACACTGTGTTGAAGTAATTTTGTATGTGTAGGTGGCTTAATTTTTCTCTCTTACCAGATCACATCTGGGACTCTTCTGCTGTGTAAGTCAATTCCTGGACTGGAGTTTTAACAGATTAACAGAGTTGGAAGGGACCTTACAGGACATCTAGTCCAACCCCCTGCCCAAGCAGGAGACCCTGCACCATTTCTGACAGGTGACAGTCCAGTCTCTTCTTGAAAGTCTCTAGTGATGAAGCTCCCACAACTTCTGAAGGCAACTTCTGTTCCATTAATTGAAAATTAAATGACTGGACAATTAAATGTCTGGACAGCTGATATTTAAAGCTGATTCTGTGTGAAATCAGAAACAGGGGCGTGCAAAATATTTGGACCTCCCAACTTCAAAAGTGCTATTTTGAGTGTCCAAAACACGCAACACAATGCAGGTGCTTTGAAAATTTCCTTCTGAGGGCAGAATAAAACTTAGTTCTAAGACTGAAACCAAAATTAGCAGTTTCATATCTTCTGTTTGCTCTGAGCCCTGATGTCGGGTTGCTTTTATGTGGGTGGATATGGAAAACTGCTCTTTGTATCGCCTCAGTGAATGCTTTTGTGTCTTGAAAGTCATCCTTGCAATGAAGAAGCAACAGGAGCCTTTCACCACAAGCTGACTGCAGGTAATACAGGTAAAGGTAAAGGTTCCCCTCACACATAGTCATTTCCGGCTCTAGGGGGTGGTGCTCATCTGTTACAAAGCCGAAGAGCCAGTGCTGTCCAAAGACATCTCCGTGGACATGTGGCCGGCATGACTAAATATCGAAGGTGCATGGAACGCTGTTACCTTCCCACCAAAGTGGTCCCTATTTTTCTACTTGCATTTTTACATGCTTTCGAACTGCTAGGTTGGCAGAAGCTGGGACAAGTAACAGGAGATCACTCCATTATGTGGTGCTAGGGATTCGAACCACCAAACTGCCAACCTTTCTGATCGACAAGCTCAGCATCTTAGCCACTGATCCACCGCGTCCCTTGACTGCAAGTTATAGAAGACCTCTATTTCATTTGTCAGGGCTTGCAAGGGAAAAAATATAAGTTGTCATTTTTTTACTGCCAGAATGCCGGCCCATGTTAAAAATGAAATTCTGTTGCCTGCTCTCATTATATGAGAGCAGGAAACATTATATGATTTGGATGTTTGACAGCAGACTCATATTTATGACAGTTGCAGTGTCCCAGAGTCACGTGATTCCCCCTTTTGTGACCTTCTAACAAGCAAAGTAAAATGGATAAACCAGATTCATTTAACAACCGTGTTACTAATTGAAGAACTGCAGTGATTCACTTAATAAATGTGGGGAGAAAAGTCATAGAGTGGAGCAAAACTCACTTAATGAATTTCTCACTGAACAACATGAATTTGGGGCTCTGTTGTGGTCATAAGTTGAGGACTACCTATAATCACTGTCCATTTTGAATACATAGTAAAAAGAGGAAAGTTGAGAGTTCAAAAGGTTGATGCTATATGGAGGAAAACTGTGACTGTATCTGGATGTTCTGCTTTGGCTACCAAGAAGCCTCTTCCCAGAAGGTAACAAGGAAAACTGGTCATGGAGAGGACATGTAGCACCCCAGACAATCCTGTGGACCCTGCTCAAACATCGCTTATATGCCATGTCCTGGATAGAAGGGAGTGAACTGCCAATAATCTTTTCTGCCACCCTCACCACTCTCTGCACAGCCTTCCTGTCCAAAGCAGTCATGCTTCCAAACCAGACAGTAATGCAATATGACAGGATGCTCTTGATCATCCCTCTATAGAAAGTGGTAAAGACAGGGGGAGGAAGATGTACTTTTCTCATGCGATGGTGAAAGTACAGGTGCCACTGTGCCGCTTCAGCAGTGTCTCACTGTTGAATGATCCAGCTGCACACCTAGAAATTTAATGCTGCTTACCACCTCCACAGGTGAATCATGAATACGTAGAGATATGTGGCTGTGGCTGCCTTTTCTGAAATTGATAATAATCTCTTTAGTTTTTCCAGGTGAGAAGGCGGAACTTCATCGCCGCGATACAGCTGCGTTCCCGGGACTCCAAGATCACAGCTGATATCTTCGCCCCTGGTCGGTCCCAACGGACCTAAACTGTCTTGTAGTGACGGTGACAGTAAGGGGCGCGTTCTGTAGATTCCGGGGACATCGCAAGTCCCTGGTCGATCCAGAAGAAGCCCCTTTGCCAACGGCGGAGAGGCAGCCATTAGGCTGCTGAAGCTGGGACAGCTCCGGAAGAACGGGATAGAAAGAAGTGTATCGGCTGGTGAGGGTCTTTTTTTTTTTCTTGGGACTTAAGAACACTCTAATATGAGAAGAAATCTGTAAACTTATTGACAGAATTTGATTTAGCAGCGATTTTTTTTTTAGTAATGTCAAAGAGGCTTGGCTTTTTATTTTTACTTTTTTTTTTCTTTACTGAATTTCTATTGCGATCTAGGTAATCAGACTGGTATTTTTCTTTTACATTTTTATATTTACTTGCTTTCTCTTCGCCTTTCTGACTGTTTATATTTTTTAAAATAGAGGCCCCCTTTAATATATTTTTTTCAATATACACAAATATACATACATACTTTTTTTTCCTCTCTTTTTAGGCTTTTTTCAGGGGGGAAGAAGGGGGAGTGGATTGAAGAAACTTTGTAACACTGCCAACTAGAGGCTTGAAAATATTCTGTTTGAAGTTGAAAAATATTCTGTTTGAAGTTGAAAAATATTCTGTTTGAAGTTAAAAAACTTTTGTTTGAAAAACTTTTCTCAAGGCTACTGGAAATGATAAGACAGAGGGAAGAGTACTGGAGGATGTTTATACAGGTGCTCTTTGGAACTTCTATTATTAAATGAATATTTGAAGTTTGGCTTTGAAATTTGTGGAGAAGTCAAATAAGAGCCTTGGATAAATAAAAGGCAGTGTGTGTCTTTTTTTTTTTAACTCCTTATTAATTGTTTCATCCCTCCCCTCCAACCCCACACTATTTTGTAATATTGATATATATTTTTTTTATCTTTTATTATCTTTTATTTTTATTTTTATTTTTTTTAAAGGGGAAGCCTCAGAATATTCTTTTTTTGCTTTTTTGCTTTTTTTCATGGGGAAGTCTGCCTTTTGATTTCTATTTTTGACTTATTTTTATGGCTTTTTTTTCATTTTCTGAGGTTTTTCAATTGGATTAAGGTGGGAAGAATTTGAAGAACTCTCTTTTTCTTTTTTTTTCTTTTCCTTTTTCTTTGCTTATTATTTTTTGATATTATTGGGCTTTATTTTGCTTCTTTTTTTCTCTTTATTTTTTAATTTTTACTTTTGAATTATATTTGCGTATTTTAAAATTGGATTAAGGTCTTGAAGAACCTGAATAATTTTTTTTTCTTTTTAATTTTGGGCTTTTTACTTATTACTGGTTTTGTTTTTCGTTTTTTGTGGTGTTTTCCTTTTTTTAAATTGGATTATAATTGGCTACCTCACTTATTGGATTAAAAGACCCGGAAGACCCTGAGTTATCGAAATGAGCAAGAAAATTTTACCTTCGGGCATCTCAACTTCTGCTCCCGTCTCCCCGTCATCTGGAGGATGACTCTCAACAATAGTGAAGCAAGACAAAGCGCAAGTAGATTTAACGATGGTTATGCAAGGAATACAAGATCTTAAAATGAGGATGGAACAAAGAATAGAGAGTATTGACCAAAGAATTGGAAAGATGGATGAGAAATTTGAAAATTTTCAACAAATGATGGTGAAACATGATGAGAGAATCCAAAAAATAGAAGAGAAAGACAAGCAAAGAGATGATACAATTGGGAATATCGAAAACAGATTAACAATGGTCGAATAAGAAAAAAGTGGGATGTTGAAGTGGGAGATGGACAGGTCAGAATTTTATCTTAGATTCCAAAATATCGAGGAAGAAAAAGGACAAAACTTGGTGGCAGTAATGATTGAAATTTTGGCTGGAGTCTTGGAAATAACAGAGGAAAAGATGATGGATGGAGTAGATGAGATATATCGAGTCTTCACAAGATATGCGATGAGGAACCAATTACCAAGAGAGGTTCATGTTAGATTCACTAAAAAAACTGTTAAAAACCAAATATTACAAGTGGTAAGAGAGAAGGGGTTGAAATATAAAGGCAAAGAGATTCTGGTCTTAAAACAAGGACCTAGAAAAGTGAGAGAGATTAGAAGAGAGTATCGATTTTTGACTAAAATGTTATTGAAAAAAGAGGTGAACTATAGATGGCTGATTCCAGAAGGATTAATGTTTACATGGCAAGAACAGAGACACAGAATTGATTCAATTGTGAAAGCAGAAATGTTTTATAAGGAATTTTTCGAAAGAAGAGAAATGGAGAGAGAAAAAGAAAAGATTTTAACTGAATTTGAAGAGGACCAAATGGAGATGGAAAAAGAAGAAGGCGCAATAGGTGGACAAATGGAGATCAAAGAACAACGTGAAATAAGATCCACGAGAGCTGTTAGACCTAAATATAAAGCATAACCATGGGGGAAAAAAAAACTGATTTCCATGAATATAAATGGACTGAACTCAGCTATCAAAAGAAGGAAAACTTTATAAATTAGAGAAGCTAAAATTTGATATAATTTGCTTACAAGAAGTACACATTAAAAAACAACATGAACAATTATTGATACGACCAAAGTTAGGGAAAATATTCACTTCTCTGACTCATTGTAAGAAAAGAGGAGTGGTTTTGTACGTCAAAGAAACCACTCCAGCCAAATTGATTTATACTGATGAAGACGGAAGAGTATTAATAGTTGAAATAGTGGATAATAATATAAAAACACTCTTGGTTGCAATTTATGCCCCAAATGATAAACAAGAAGAATTTTATAAAAAAATTACATATGAAAATAATTGAACTGGACTATGTTAACATACTTATGATGGGGGACTTTAATGGAATTGTAGACAATAAACTGGACTATACAGTAAAAACAACACGACAAAATAGGAAAACTCTTCCTAAATCCTTTTTTAAAATGACAGATGAACTAAATTTAAAAGATATATGGAGAGAAAGAAATGCTAAAACTCAACAATATACTTTTTATTCAAACAGGCATTTATCGTGGTCCAGAATAGATATGATTTGGACATCAACAGAATTACTATCTAATATTCAAGAAATAAATATTGAAACAAGTACATGGGCAGACCATAATCCAATGACAATTAAATGGAAAGGACAAAAAAGAAGATCTAGATGGACATTAAACAATACTATTTTAGAGGAAAAAGATTTTATACAATGGATGGAAAAAGAATTGGCCTTCTTCTTCAAGGAAAACAAAAAAGAAGATACTTCAATACAGAATGTTTGGGATACAATGAGGGCATATGCAAGACGATTAATAATTGATTATACAAAGAAAAAGAACATTAGGAAGAGGCAAATGATGAAAGTTTTAGAAGATGACCATAAAAAACTGGAAAAAGAATTACAGAAGACGCCACAGAAAAAAGATATCAAACTTAAAATGGACATAATTAAACATAAAATGGATCAAGCAGAGAAAGAAGAACTGGCACAAAAAATTAGAAGTGCTAAACAGAACTATTTTGAAGATGCAAATAGGCCAGGTTGATGGTTAGCATATAAGTTGAGAAAAGAGAAAGAATCAAGGAAAATATCACAGTTAATAGATGAGCATCGTCAAATTTGTTATGGTAATAAGGAGAAAAAGGCAATCATTCGAGATTTTTATGGACAATTATATAAACAGGAGGATCTTGATGAGGAAAAAATTAAACAGTATTTACAAAATGCTAACCTACCTAAGATACCTGATGAAACTTGGAAAATGTTAGAAAGTGCAATAACAATGATGGAATTAACCGAAGCACTCAACAGACAGAACAATGGAAAAGCACCAGGACCAGATGGTTTCCCGGCAGAATTTTATAAAACATTACAAGAATCGTTGAGCATTCCACTGTTAGAAGTCATGAATGAAGTTATGATAAATAAGAAAGTACCTGAAACATGGTCAGAAGCTTATATTACACTTATTCCAAAAGAAGGGACTGACCCATTACAAATTAAGAACTATAGACCTATTTCCTTATTGAATGCAGACTATAAAATCTTTGCTTCAATCTTGGCAGAAAGGCTTAAAAAATATCTAAATAACTTTATTCACTCTGATCAGAATGGATTTTTACCAAAGAGACAGATTAAAGACAATATGAGGGTAATCCTGGACACATTGGAATATTATGAGGCGCACCCGGAAAAACAAATGGCTTTGATATTCTTAGATGCCCAAAAGGCATTTGATAATGTGAACTGGAGAGTTATGTTATTACTATTGGAACAGATGGGCTTTGCTAGAAAATTTATCCAAGTAATAGAAGCTGTATATTATAAGCAAACAGCAAAAGTAATGATAGATGGAGAATTCACAGACTCTATCAATATTAAAAAAGGTACAAGACAAGGATGCCCATTATCTCCTTTGTTATTTGTATTGACCTTGGAAGTCTTAAATAGAAATATTAGAGAGGATATAAACATAAAAGGAATGAAAGTCAAAAAGGAGGAATTCAAATTGCAAGCCTTTGCGGATGACTTGGTCTTTATTTTGGAAGACCCTTTAGAGACAGCTTTAAAACTATTGGAAAAGATAGAGACGTGTGGTGAGATGGCTGGTTTAAAAATAAATAAAGACAAAACAAAGATTCTGACAAAGAACATGTTATTAAGACAAAGAGAAGAGCTGGCAGATTTATTGAAAATTCAAGTAACGAACAAAGTTAAATATTTGGGGATATATTTGACGTCAAGGTATACTACACTGAAAGAGAATAACTATATTAAGCTTAAACAGCAGATAGCATCCGACCTGAAAAAATGGGAAAACCTACAATTGTCATTGATAGGTAGAATTTCAACAATCAAGATGAATATTTTACCCAGAATTTTATATTTGTTCCAAACAATACCAATTAGGTTAAGTAAGGATTACTTTGAAGAATTAAATAAAATTGTGTTGAAGTATATATGGCAAGGCAAGAAAGCGAGAATAAAATTAAAACTTTTACAGGATGCTAGAATTAGAGGAGGATTTGGCCTTCCTAATTGGGAGTTGTATTATAAAGCTGCAAACTTAATGTGGGTTAAAGAATGGATAACGTTAAGAAAGACTAGATTGTTGACATTAGAAGGTCATGATTTATTATTGGGTTGGCATGCTTTTTTATGATATAAGGTAACTAAATCACAGGGTTATTTTAGAAGGCATTATATACGGGAATCGTTATGGTTGAATTGGGAGAAAACTAAGAAACAATGTTATTTGAAAATTCCAGTTTGGTTATCAACTATTGAAGCTTTTTCGTATCCTATAACTTATAAGAAGGAACAAACAGTTAGATATGGGGAAATATTGGATGAAAAGGGTGAACTTAAAACGATGCAAAATTTAGAAGAACAAGGTATAAAGATGAATTGGTTTTCATATGCGCAAATACATGCAAGGTATCTTAAAGATTCTAAAACAGAAGGATTTTATGATAAATTGACTGATTTAGACAGGATTTTGACAGGTACTGATGAAAAAGTGATTAAAAAACTATATAGTTATTTGTTGGAAATAAAATTAGAGGAAGAACCAGTTAAAGAAACAATGATTGCTTGGGGGAAGAATTTTGGATATGGGATTGATTTAGAGAAATGGCAAAAATTGTGGTCACAAAATTATAAAATGACAATGTCAACAGCATATAAAGAAAATTTGTATAAGATGTTTTACAGGTGGCACTTTCCCCCGACAAGAATAGCAAGAATGTTCAAGAATAAATCTGAAAAGTGCTGGAAATGTCATCAGATACCTGGCTCATATTACCATATGTGGTGGACTTGTGAGGAGGCCAGGAAATACTGGACTAGAATTTGCATATGGCTGGAAAAAATGACAAAGAAACACATAGATTTGAAACCAGAGATTTTTTTATTGGGAATCGTACCTGATATATATAATAAAAATTTAAAGTATTTGATTGTAAATGTATTAACAGCAGCTAGGATTGCATTTGCTAAACATTGGAAGAGTGAGAAAATTCCATTAGAGGAAGAAATTATTTAGAAAATATTGGAATGTGCTGAAATGAGTAGATTGACATTTGAAATTAGAGAACAAGAAGATAAACAATTTTATGAAGTTTGGGATCTTTTTTATGAATGGTTAGATAATACAATATAATAATAGAATATTTAGAAATTTAGAAAATAGTGAATATATAATTTTTCTTGGTTTTGATAATTTTTAAGAATATTTTATTGAGATAGATTTGGTATGATTCTATGATTTGTTATAAAATAATTTAATTTAATAATAGTTATCTTGCTTAAGTATGAATTAGTAAAATTATAGTCAAATGATTGTTCAATAATGATATTGGGATATTTTATTGATGATGGATAATGTGAGTTATTATGTAATATAATTATTTTGATGACTATGAAATGGATGCACAAAAGGGAGTGGTAAACCAACCGATACACTGTAAATTTATGAAGAATGATATATATTTTTTTGTTATGTTTTATGTCTTATATGTTTTTTGTCTGTCGTTAAAATCAATAAAACTTTTACCAAAAATAAAAATAATAATCTCTTTAGTTTTTCCTATGTTTAAAACAAGGCTGTTTTTGTTATACCAGTTCACTAACCACTGAACCTCCATGTGGTAAGCATAGAACAGAATAGAGCTGGAAGGGACCTTGATTTGGACGCTTGATGCCAAAAAGGTTAGCCATCACTACCTCATACTATTTCAGATAAATGGCTGTCTAGTCTCTTTTTAAAAACCTCCAATGATGGAGCGCCCATGATTTCTGAAGGCAAGCTGTTCCACTGGTTAATTGTCCTCACTGTTAGGAAGTTTCTCCTTAATTCCAGGTTGCTTCTCTCCTTGATTACTTTCTGTTCTGTCTCGCCTTCCCTTTCCCCCAAAAGGTGAGGGAGTACACACACACACACACACAAACACAGGCAGGCAAGCTGGCTCGGACTTCGCAGAGTTAATTCTTTGGAACTGATAATATTCTTGGCATTCCACCATGTCCTGCCTGCCAAGTCCGAGCTGGCAGCAATTATAAAATAAAGTTTTACTCACAGAGATAAATGGTTCTTTTACTTCATAAAAATCACAAGGTAGTTCACAAAACAATCATTCATGAAGAAAATCTGAAGTAAGGTTAAACTTTGTCCCGTACAAAGTTTAAGGAGAAAACACACCCACTTTTATCCCCTGTGGGGTGTGGCTCAATGACTCAGCTCACTCTCTGACCCTCCCACGCCTTCTACGTTGCTGCTCATGTTTCTCCCTACGATGCTGCTTGGGGTCGAGCCAATAATCCTCCTCTTCACTCCCTGTCAGGGGCTGCTCCGACATGCCTTCCTCCTGATTCATCTCAGGATGTTCTTCTCGATTGTCTGATGGAACCTGAGGCATTACCAGGGAGGAAGGTCCTGGGGAGGAAGGCATTCCCAGTTCCTCCCCCTCATCTTCCAGGTCTTCTTCCTCTGACAACATAGGTTCGGGAATTGGGGCCACAACAACTTTCCATCCATTGTTTCTTGTCTTGCCTTCTGGTGCTTTGAAGAACATGTTGACCCACTCTTCTATGTGGCAGCCCCTCAACTACTGGAATACTGCTATCATGTCGGCTCTAACTCTTCTTTTCTTTAGACTAGCCAAACCAAAATCCTTTAGCCGTTCTTCATATATTTTAGTCTCCAGGCCTTTGATTATCTTAGTTGTTCTTCTCTGAACTTTTTCCAAGGTCTCAACATCTTTTTTGTAGTATGGTGATCAAAATTGGTTGCAGTACTCCAGATGTGATCTTACTACAGTTTTATAAAGTGGTATCCTTGTTGTCATTTTGAATAAGGCCCACTACTGTTGTATCATCCACATACTTCACAATATGGTTGGTGGTAAACTTAGCACAACAGTCATGGGTTTAAGAAATAAGAAAATTCAAACATAAAAATGGTACATAAGATGCTTAAATGTTTCACAAATGTGGGTTGGACTAGATGACCTGCAGGGTCTCTTCCAATTCTGTTAATCAAATGAAATACAGTATATCTCTCTGTATCTACATGCTTTGTGTCAGCTTTGGAATCGTTATTAAAAGCTGCCACACAGCTGCAGAGGATTGGAGGATTTGCTTTTATACTTTTGACATGCTCCATTGTTAAGCCTTTTTATATTTTGATCTTATGTATATGCCTTTTATATTATTTTTATGTTGGAGGGGGTTTGTTATAATCTCTTTGGAAAAATGGTAGTATATGATGAGCTTTTAAAAATTGTATCTTCAAAAGTTAGAAAGAGGTCCTGATAAGGGGATGCTACATTCCCTAACACTAAGGAAAGATGCCACGTGGGCAGCCAAAATAAGACGTACGGAGGGGTACGGATGAGAACATAACAGGAGATAATTCTCCCTGGAGACATCCTAGGATTAGCTGCAACACCTGAGTGCAAATCCAATGAGTTTGAAGCTGGGAGGGAATGCGTCTCAAGAAGGAGGGAACACGGGTGATGAGATGAAACTGTATATAAAGTATGTTTTGGAATTCAGGGGTGTGACTTTTGATTTGAACCTGCTTGTTGAGGTTCCAAAGGGCCACTGGTGCTTTGCCAACTGTCTATTATTTATTTTTAATAAATTCTCTTTGTTTTCAACAATCCAAGTTTCTTTCGTTGGCTTTGAGTTATTTCCAACAATTGATGAAGAATGCGGGCATCTGTTTTTCTCTTCTGATGCCCTGGACAGCAGAGTTGAGTGAGGATGGCATGCCTCACTGATTCACAACAGTCCACAGTCGGGTCAGCTGTTCAGGAATGTGGAACGAGACACAGATCCTTGCTTTAAATAGAGGTCTGTTGAAAACGGAAAGAGAAGGAAGGGACCAGGTTGGTGAGATTGCCAGAACAACTGGGCAACTCCATGCATGGACCTAGGGGTAAGTAGTTCTGGTCAAGTAAGAACACGTAGTTCTGGTGAGAACACACTGCCCTTAGGCAGTGGGGGGGTGGGGGGGTAGGTAGGGCTGTGAGAATCTGAGACTTGTGTGAGAGGTGTGTGGAACTAAGGTCTCTATAGATCTTGATCTTTAAACATAAGTCAGCATTCTAGGTTGATAGAGAAGAGTTTGGATCTTTAAAATAAGCCAGCATCTGCTGGGAGATTCAGGCTCCCCAGGGCAGAGACAGATCAAACCTTTAGTGGCAGTAAAGGGTGCCTTTCACCCTGGCCAGGTACAAACTGTGTGTGTACGAAGGTCTCACTGGAACAAGTTGGTAAGGATTGCTCCAGTCTGGTAACTAGCCATGGGCAACTCAAATGGATCCCAAAAGCAGATTCAGAAAAACTCAAAGTGAGAAAGGCGGAGCTTCGTTTCGGCGACACAGCTGCGATCTCGAGGCTCTGAGATCGCAGCCAATATTTTCGCCCCTGGTCGGTCCCAACGGACCTAAACCGCCCTGTAGAGATGGGGATTGTGAAGGGCACTGTCCCAGGATCCCAGAGATATTGCAAAATCTCTGGTTTGATCCGGGAGAAGCCCTTTTGCTGGCGGCGGAGAGGCAGCCTCCATAGCTGCTGAAGTCGGGACAGCTCCGGAAAGAAAGTGGCTGGAAAGAAAGTGTGTCGGCTGGGTGAGAAACTTCTTTTATGTTGTAAATTTGCTGAGATTTGAAAGGGCATCCTGAATAGAGAAGAAACCTGTGAGATTTTTTTTGACAAAAACTGTTTGAGCGGCGTTTTTTAAAGTGATGTCAAATTGAGGCTTGGAATTTTTTTTCTTTTTCTTGCTTTTTTTGGGGGGACTTTAGTGTGACTTTGTAGGTAACTGGATTGAATTTTCTCTTATATATATTATTATGCTCCTTTTGATTTTTTAATTTTCTTTTAGGATAGAGGCTCCCTTTGGCTACTTTTTTTTTTGTATAAATTATTCCTTTTTTCTGGCTGGGAGGGGGAAGAGCATTAAGAAACTTTGCAACACTGCCAACTAGAGGCTTGAAAATATTTTATTTGAATTGGAGAGAACTGTAAGAAGACTCCTTCTCAAGGACATTTCAATGTGATAAGATAGAGGGAGAGCACAGCACAATATTATTACAGGTGTTTTCCTGGACTCTTATCAATATTTCAACACTTGAGGCTTGGCTTTGAAGCTGCTGGAGAAGAGAGTCATAATAAGAGCCTTGGATAAATAAATAAAGTGCAGTGTGCTTATATATATATATATATGTATATATATTTACTTGTGATATCCCTACTCACCAGCCTTTTTGTAAATTTCAATTCTAGTAATATTCTTATTTCTGCTTTTTATTTTAAAGGGAAAGCCTCAGAGTTTTTTCTTTATTTTTCTTTTTTTCTCCTTATTTTTATTGGGATTTCTTTGCTCTTTCTATCCATGTTTTTGGACCACTCTGTTTTTCTTTTTTGATTATTGAGACTTCTCAACTGGATTAAGGTGTGAAGAATTTGAAGGAATTTCTTCTTTTCTTTTTGTTCTTTTTTGCTCTTAATATTATTATTTTTGGGTTTGTTTGTTTTTTCCTTTCTATTTTTCCTTTTTTATGGTGGACTACTTCGTAATTGGATTAGGGTCTAAAAGAACCTGAAGATCTTTCTTCTTTCTTTTTTCCTTTTTCTTCTTTGGTTTTGGGCCTTTTACTGTTGGATTTTTCCATTTTGGATTATAATTGGCTATTCTACCAGTTGGATTAAAAGTTAAAAAGAATTTGAAGATTTGGAAGCATTAAAATGAGCAGGAAACCAATACCATCTGGCGTTTCTACTTCTACCTCTGCCTCCCCACCAGCTGGAGGACAACGTTTAATTCAGACAATGTTGAAGCAAGATAAAGAACAAGAAAAAGTAACTTTACAGATGATTATGCAAGGAATCCAAGATCTCAAGATAAAATCAGACAGCATTGAACAAAGAATAGAGAAGACTGATGAAAAAGTGGAAAATATTAAACAAATGATGGTGAAGTATGAGGAGAGATTCCAAAAAATTGAGGAAGAAGGTAAACAAAGAGAGGAGAAGATTGGAAATATTGACAGTAGATTAACAGTGGTTGAACAAGAAAAAAGTGGGATGTTGAGGTGGGAGATGGAAAGGTCAGAATTTTATCTCAGATTTCAAAATATAGAAGAGGAAAAAGGAGAAAATTTGGCTGCAATAATGATAGAAATTTTGGCAGATGCTTTGGAAACTACAGAGGAAAAGATGATGGATGGAGTAGATGAGGTATATCCAGTTTATACAAGATATGCGATGAGAAATAAATTACCAAAGGAAGTCCATATTAGATTTAACAAAAAATCCATTAAAACACAAGTATTGCAAGTGGTAAGAGAGAAAACATTAAAATACAAAGGTAAAGAGATTGTGGTTTTAAAACAAATACCCAGAAGAGTGAGAGAGATGAGAAGAGAATATCGATTTCTGACCAAAATGCTCTTGGAAAACGAAGTGAATTATAGATGGCTGATTCCAGAAGGATTAATGTTTACGTGGCAAGAGCAGAGACATAGAATTGATTCAATTGAGAAAGCAGAACTTTTCCATGCAGAATTTTTTGGAAGAAGAGAAGAGGAGGCAGAGAAAGAGGTCTCATTAATTGAGTTTCAAGAGGAACAACTGGAGACTGAAAAAGAAAAAGGAGCTGTAGGTGGACAGGTGGATAGTAAAGAATGGCGTGAAGTGAGATCCACGAGAGCTGTTAGACCTAAATATAAAGCATAATCATGGAAGAAAAAAAAACTGATTACAATGAATATAAATGGACTCAATTCAGCTGTTAAAAGAAGGAAAACTTCATAAATTAGAGAAATTAAAATTTGATATAATTTGTCTACAAGAAGTTCATATTAAAAAACAACATGAACAATTGTTAGTACAGCCAAAATTGGGGAAAATATTTACTTCTTTGACTCAATGTAAGAAAAGAGGAGTGGTTCTATACATTAAAGAGGCTATCCCAGCAAAACTGATCTACACAGATGAAGACGGAAGAGTATTAATGGTGGAAATAATGGACAATAATATAAAAATACTCTTGATTGCAATTTATGCTCCAAATGATAAACAAGAAGAGTTTTATAAAAAGCTACACATGAAAATAATTGGACTGGACTATGTTAATATAATTATGATGGGAGACTTTAATGGAATTGTGGACAATAAATTGGACTCTATAGCAAAAACAACAAAGCAAAATAGAAAGGCTCTCCCTAAATCTTTTTTTAAAATGACAGACGAACTAACTTTAAAAGATATTTGGAGAGAAAGAAATGTTAAAGCTAAACAATATACTTTTTATTCAAATAGACATTTATCATGGTCCAGATTAGATATGATTTGGATCTCAACAGAATTAATATCCAATATTCAAGAAACAAATATTGAAACAAGTACTTGGGCAGATCATAGCCCAATGACAATTAAATGGAAGGGACAAAAAAAAGATCGAGATTGACATTAAATAATACTATCTTAAAGGAGAAAGATTTTATACAACGGATGGAGAAGGAATTGGCTTTTTTCTTCAGAGAAAATAAAAAAGAAGATACTTCAACGCAGAATGTTTGGGATACAATGAAGGCATATGCTAGAGGTCTGATAATAGATTATACAAGAAAAAAGAATATTAGGAAAAGGCAAGCTTCTAAGGCCTTGGAAGATGAGTATAAAAGACTTGAAAAAGAATTACAGAAAATGCCACAGAAAAAAGATATTAAATTGAAGCTGGATGTAATTAAACATAAAATGGAATTAATAGAGAAAGAAGAATTGGCACAGAAAATCAGAAATTCTAAACAGAATTACTTTGAAGATGCAAATAAACGAGGTAGATGGCTAGCATATAAATTGAGAAAGGAGAAGGAATCAAGAAAAATATTGAAGCTAATAGATGATCAAGGCCAAGTTTGTTATGGTAATAAGGAGAAAAAGGAAATTATTCGAGATTTTTATGGGCAACTATATAAACAAGAGAATATTGATGAGGAAAAAGTCAAACAGTATCTACAGAATGCTAATTTACCGAAGATACCTAAAGAGACTGAAGAAATGCTAGAAAGCAATGTAACAATGATGGAATTAAATGAAGCATTTAAGAGACAAAATAATGGGAAAGCATCAAGTCCAGATGGGCTTCTGGCAGAATTCTATGAAACATTTCAAGAATCATTGAGCATCCCATTGTTAGAAGTTATGAATGAAGTTATGTTAAAGAAGATGATACCCAAAACATGGTCAGAGGCTTATATCACACTTATTCCAAAAGAAGAGGCTGACCCACTGCAAATTAAGAACTATAGACCTATTTCCTTATTGAATGCAGACTATAAAATCTTTGCTTCAATTTTAGCAGAAAGACTTAAAAAATATTTAAATAATTTTATTCACCCAGATCAAAATGGATTTCTGCCAAAAAGACAAATCAGAGACAATATGAGAGTAATCCTGGATACTTTGGAATACAATGAGGCTCATCCTGAAAAGCAAATGGCTTTGATATTCCTAGATGCTCAAAAGGCATTTGACAACGTGAACTGGAGATTTATGTTATTACTATTGGAACAGATGGGTTTTGCCAAAAAATTTATTCAAGCAATAGAAGCCATATATAATAAACAGACAGCAAAGGTAATGATGGAGGGGGAACTTACAGATTTTATTAATATAAGAAAAGGCACAAGACAAGGGTGTCCCCTATCTCCTTTGCTATTTGTGTTGACTTTGGAAGTGTTGAACAGAAATATTAGGGATGATAAAAGCATAAAAGGAATGAAAATTAAGAAGGAAGAATTTAAACTACAAGCTTTTGCTGATGATTTAGCTTTTATTCTGGAAGACCCATTAGAAACAGCTCCAAGGTTATTGGAAAAGATAGAGACATATGGTGAGATGGCTGGTTTGAAAATAAATAAAGATAAAACAAAGATTTTGACAAAGAACATGCTATTGAGACAGAGAAGAACTGGCAGATCTTTTGAAAATCCAAGTTACAAATAAGGTTAAGTTTCTGGGGATATATTTGACAGCAAGATGTAGCACATTAAAAGAGAATAATTATATTAAACTCAAACAACAGATAGCTACAGATTTGAAGAAGTGGGAAAACTTGCAATTGTCATTAATTGGGAGAATTTCAACAATCAAGATGAATATTTTACCCAGAATTCTATTTCTGTTTCAAACAATACCAATTAGGCTTGGAAAAGACTATTTTGAAGATTTAAATAAAATCATGTTGAAGTTTATATGGCAAGGTAAAAAAGCGAGAATAAAGCTAAAGCTTTTGCAAGATGCTAGAATTAGAGGAGGTTTTGGCCTGCCTAATTGGGAATTGTATTATCAAGCTGCAAGTTTGATGTGGGTCAAAGAATGGATAACATCAAGAAAGCATAGATTGCTGACATTAGAAGGGCATGATTTGCTGTTGGGCTGGCATGCTTTTTTATGGTATAAGGGAACTAAAACACAGGGTTATTTTAGAAGACATTATATACTGGAGTCTTTGTGGTTAAACTGGGAGAAGATAAAAAGACAATGTTATTTGAAAATTCCAGTTTGGTTATCGACTATTGAAGCATTTTCCTATCCTATAATTTATAAGAAGGAACAAACAGTTAGATATGGGGAACTATTGGATGAAAAGGGTGAACTTAAATCGATCCAAAACCTAGAGGAACAAGTTATAAGGATGAATTGGTTTTCATATGCGCAAATACATTCAAGGTATGATGAAGATTCTAAAACGGAGGGATTCTATGATAAACAGACTGATTTAGATAAGACCTTGATGGGTACTGATGAGAAGCTGATTAAAAAATTATATGGTTATTTACTGGGAATGAAATTAGAGGAAGAACAAGTCAAAGAAACTATGATTGTTTGGGGGAAGAATTTTGGATATGGGATTGATCTAGAGAAATGGCAAAAATTGTGGCCTCAAAATTATAAAATGACAATGTCAACAGCATATAAAGAAAACTTGTATAAGATGTTTTACAGGTGGCACTTTCCCCCGACAAGAATAGCAAGAATGTTTAAGAACAAATCTGAAAAATGCTGGAAATGTCATCAGATACCCGGCTCGTATTACCATATGTGGTGGACTTGTGAGGATGCTAGAAAATATTGGACTATAATTTGCATGTGGTTGGAAAAAATGACAGGATTGTATTTGCTAAAAATTGGAAGATTGAGAAAATACCATTACAGGAAGAAATTATTAAGAAAATATTGGAATGTGCTGAGATGAGTAGATTGACATTTGAAATTAGAGAGCAAGAGGAGAAACAATTTTATGAAATTTGGGATCTTTTTTATCAATGGCTAGATGATAAAATACGATAATAGAATATTACACTATATTTATTAAGGGTTTTTTAGGATTGATTTGGTATGATTATATGATTTGTTACAGAATAAACTGTTTAAAATATTGTTATCTCATAAAGCATGAATGATTAAAAGCATAGTCACAAATTTCTTTTTTTTAGTGGTGTTAGGATATATAAGTTTGGATTGACAATATGAGTTGTTATGTAACATAATTGTAATTGAGACTACAAAATGAATGCACAAAACTGATGAACCAACCGACACACTGGTTGTACATATGAGAGTTGATGTTTTAATGTTTTGCTTGTCTTGTTTGTTTGTAGAAAATTAATAAAATTCTTTTCAAAAAAAAAAAAAAGAATTTGGAGGCCTTAAAAACGCCTCGGAAACTGTCTCCTAAACAAGTTCAGTGGGCCCAGTATTTTAAGTGGTTCAACTTTTCACTGAAGTACATCCCGGGAGGGAGGAATTTTATTTTTTTGAAAACAATTTTATTGATTTTTTTCAAACAAAACAAACAAAACATCAACTCTCTTCCATACATTTATAAAAACAGTGTGTCGGTTGGTTCATCAGTTTTGTGCATTCATTTCGTAGTCTCAATTTCAGTTACATTACATAATAACTCATATTATCAATTCAAACTTATATATCCTAGTATCGCTATTGGAAAATCATTTGACTATAATTTTATTCATTCATACTTTATGAGATAACTATAATTTAGGTAGTTTATTCTATAACAAATCATATAATCATACCAAATCTATCCTAGAAACACTTTATAAATATGATGTCAAATAACAAAAGAAAAAGAAAAAACAAAGATATTCCTTGTTATCTAACATTCAAAATATTCTATTATTATATTTTATCATCCAACCATTGATAGAAAAGGTCACAAATTTTATAGAATTGTTTATCCTCTTGCTCTCCAATTTCAAATGTCAATCTACTCATCTCAGCACATTCCAATATTTTCTTAATAATTTCTTCCTGCAATGGTATTTTCTCATTTTTCCAATTTTTAGCAAATACAATCCTAGCCGCTGTTAATACATTTACAATTAGATATTTCAAGTCTTTACTGTATGTATCTGGTAAGATTCCCAATAAAAAAACTCCGGTTTCAAATCTACGTGTTTCTTTGTCATTTTTCCCAACCACATGCGGATTTTAGTCCAATATTTTCTAGCATCCTCACAAGTCCACCATATATGGTAGTATGAGCCAGGTATCTGATGACATTTCCAGCATTTCTCAGATTTATTCTTGAACATTCTTGCTATCCTTGTCGGGGGAAAGTGCCACCTGTAAAACATCTTATGCAGATTTTCTTTATAAGCTGTTGACATTGTCATTTGATAATTTTGCGACCATAATTTTTGCCATTTCTCTAAATCAATCCCATATCCAAAATTCTTCCCCCAAACAATCATTGTTTCTTTAGCTTGTTCTTCCTCTAGCTTAATTCCCAGTAAATAACCATATAACCATTTTTAATCACCTTCTCATCAGTACCTGTCAAAATCTTATCTAGATCAGTCTGTTTATCATAAAATCCCTCTGTTTTAGAATCTTCATCATACCTTGAGTGTATTTGCGCATATGAAAACCAATTCATCTTTATACCTTGTTCCTCTAGATTTTGTATCGATTTAAGTTCACCCTTTTCATCCAATAGTTCCCCATATCTAACTGTTTGTTCCTTCTTATAAATTATAGGATAGGAAAATGCTTCAATAGTTGATAACCAAGCTGGAATTTTCAAATAACATTGTCTTTTTATCCTCTCCCAGTTTAACCACAAAGACTCCCGTATATAAACAAATTATGTCATACTTTAATTTCCCTAATTTATGAAAAATTTTCCTTCTTTTAAGAGCTGTATTAAGTCCATTTATGTTCATTGTAATCAGTTTTTTCTCTTCCCTGATTATATTTTGTAGTTAGGTTTGACAGCTCTCGTAGATCTTGGTTCACGTTATTCTTTGATATCCACCTGTCCACCTACTGCGCCTTCTTCTTTTTCAGTCCCCATTTGTTCCTCTTGGAATTCAATTGATGAGACCTCTTTCTCTGCCTCTTCCTCTCTCCTTCCAAAAAATTATGTGCAGAAAAGTTCTGCTTTCTCAATTGAGTCAATTCTATGTCTCTGTTCTTGCCACATAAACATTAATCCTTCTGGAATCAGCCATCTATAATTCACCTCCTTTTTCATTAGCATTTTGGTCAAGAATCGATATTCTCTTCCCGTCTCTCTCACTCTTCTGGGTATTTGTTTTAAACCCACAATCTCTTTGCCTTTGTATTTCAACGTCTTCTCTCTTACCGCTTGTAATATTTGTGTTTTGATCGATTTTTTTGTTAATCTGATGTGGACTTCTCTTGGTAAGTTATTTCTCATTGCATATCTTGTGAAAACTCGATATACCTCATCTACTCCATCCATCATCTTTTCCTCTGTTATTTCCAAAGCATCAGCCAAAATTTCTATCATTATCGCAGCCAAATTTTGTCCTTTTTCTTCCTCTATATTTTGAAATCTGAGATAGAATTCTGACCTCTCCATCTCCCACTTCAGCATCCCACTTTTATCTTGTTCAACCACTGTTAGTCTGCTGTCAATATTTCCAATCTTCTCCTCTCTTTGTTTACCTTCTTCAATTTTTTGGAATCTCTCATCATATTTCACCATCATTTGTTGAATATTTTCCACTTTTTCATCGGTCTTCTCTATTCTTTGTTCAATAGTATCTGATTTTATCTTGAGATCTTGGATTCCTTGCATAATCATCTGTAAGGTCACTTGTTCTTTATCTTGCTTTAACATTGTCTGGATTAAACACTGTCCTCCAGATAGTGGGGAGGCAGAGGTAGAGGTAGAGACGCCAGAAGGTATGAGTTTCCTGCCCATTTTAAACGATTCAAGACCTTCAAATTCTTCTTAAGATTTAATCCAGCTGGTAAATTAGCCAATTATAATCCAAAATGGAAAAACCCAATAGTAAAAAAGCCCAATAGTAAAAAGAAAAAAGGAAGAAGAGAAAAAGAAAATTCTTCAGGTTCTTCTGGACCCTAATCCAATTATGAAATAATCCACAATAAAAGATGAAGAATAAAAAGAAGGAAAAAGCCCAATAATAATAAAAAAAGAACAAAAGAAAAGAAAAATTTCTTCAGGTTCTTCACACCTTAATCCAGTTAGGAAATCTCAATAGTAATAAAAAAAACCAAAATAGTCCAAGAACATGGATGGAAAAAACAAAAGTCCCAGTGAAAAAAGGGGAAAAAAAGAAAAGGAGAAAAATTCTGAGGCTTTCCCTTTAAAATGAAAAGCAAAAATAAGAATATTACTAAAATTAAAATTTAGAGAGAAGCTGGTAAGGAGGGGTAACACAACTGAAAAAAAATAAGAAAACACACTGCACTTTGTTTAATTGTCCAAGGCTCTTATTATGACTCTCTTCTCCACAAGCTTCAAAGCCAAGCCTCAAGTGTTAAATTGTTGATAGAAGTCCAGAAGAACACCTATAATAATATTCTGCCACGCTCTTCCCTCTATCTTATCAAGTTGAAATGTCCTTGAGAAGGAGTCTTTCACAGTTCTCTCCACTTCAAATAAAATAATTTTAAGCCTCTAGTTGGCAGTGTTACAAAGTTTCTTAATTCTCACTTTCCCCCTCCTCCCAGAAAAACGTAATTAAAGTTTTATAAAAAGAGAAAATATATATGTTAAGCCTGGTTTCCCCAACCAGGGTTAGGGAGACAAGCTAAACAGAATGTGCAGCGTTAGTCAGATAGGCACACAGATAAATGAGTGAGCTAAGCTTGTATGTTTATTAACATACAGTAAAAATAACAGATACGCTTGTGCTATCAAAAATATAGTTTATTCCATTATGAGTTCATAGCATAGTCAAAATAACAGTCCAATAGTCATGTATCATTTAGTCAGTCCATTCAGGGATATTCAGTTAGCAAAGTCCGTGTAGAATATCCTATGTCAGTTCACTTACAAATCAGTCCTTTGTTTTCTCTCCCGTTCGAGCAATGCAGTCTTGATTCCAAGCAGTAATCAGGGATCATCAAAGCCAGAGAGAGAGCAAGCTGCAGTCTTGCTTCTTTTAAAGTGCTTTCACAACCACTCCCTTAATTACTTTCCCATAGTTAAAGTTGCAGACACTTTAACTTATAAACCATGATAACATATTATTATTTACCTAAACCAGTTAGGGTAAACAATGTTATCCCTAACATTCTCCCCTTTTAGGAAATAATAATAAATATAACTATTTACATCTTTAAATCATATTTGTTACAACTCTCTTTAAACTTAATTACTCCTTGAGCTTTTGTAAATTGGTCTGCAATGTTTTCTTCCATCATGCAGTATTCCAATTTAATTAGCCCATTCTTTACAGATTCTCTAACATTTAAGTATCTTCAGTCAGTATGCTTTGATCTAGTTTTTACAGCAATACTAGTAGCTAATTTTATAGCTGCCTGGTTGTCCTCGTACACAATAATGGAATCTTTTACAGTTATACCCATGTCCAATAATAACTGTTTGTACAAAATTAAGTCAGTGCATCGTAATGACAGACATGAAAATTCCGCTTCCATCGTGGACAAGCTAATATGCTGTTGTCTGATTGACCTCCACCCTTTTAGTGTCTTACCAAGTAATATAGCCATCCCAGATGTTGATTTTCTAGTGTTTATATCAGTTGCAAAACTTGCATCTGCATAGGCACTAAGACTCAAATCACCCTTTGGTTCTATATACAATGCATGGTTCATTGTTCCTTTAAGATATCTTAAAATTCTCTTTAATGATTGCCAATGACATTGATGTGGATCTGAATTAAAACGTGCCAGCTGATTTACACTATAAGCTATATCTGGCCTAGACCAATTGCTTATATATGATAAGCTGCCAATCAAAGATTGATATATGGACTTATCAAATTTGGGACTTTGATCATCAGTTTGGCAAACTTCCTGACTCATTGGAGTCTTTGCCGGTTAACAAAGTTCCATTTTATACGTTTTAATTAATTGGCAAATTTTATCTTCTTGAGATATCTTAAATCCATTTTTTGTTTTGTTAATTGTCAATCCTAGATACTTTTTAATTTCACCTAAATGCTTTAATTTTATCTTTTTGGCTAATAATGATATAATCTCATTAGCTTCATTATTAGTCTTAGTTATCAAAGCAATATCATCTGTAAATAATAACAATAATGACACCGTTCCATTATTTTCTCTTTTAAACACACATGGATCTGCTAAACCAGATTTAAAACCTATATTGTTTAACTCTTTCACAATATATTGATTCCACTCAAAGCCAGATTGTTTCAACCCGTAAAGACTCTTTTTGAGTTTCCAACAATCATTACTATTTACTTTATTGTCTTTTATACCTGCAGGTTTTCTTAAATATATAGTGTGCTGCAATGGTGCATGCAGGTAGGCAGTTTCTACATCTAAATGGTTAATGACATAGTTTTTCTTAGCTGCCCACACTAATGCTGCTCTTAAAGATGTTGCTTTAAGACTTGGTGCAAAAACTTCATCGTAATCAGATGCAGTTTGATTAAATCCTTGAGCTACCAACCTAGCCTTATGGGTAACAGTCCCATCATTTCCAGTTTTTACTTTAAATATCCATTTGCACCCGATGGATTTTTCTCCTGGAGGTAATTTAGCATCTTCATGTACTTTCATTACCTTTAATGAATTTAGTTCTTTTTCCATTGCCTTTTGCCAATTCTCCTGATCCTTAGCAGGATACATCCTAAGTTCATCTACACTAGTTGGAACTTTAGTTACTTGGCAAACTATACTTGCTTGATATCTATCAGGTGGTCTAGTTACACATGTAGTAGGTCTAGGTATTACAGGACTTACAGGTGGACTTTCATTTATTAACTCTTCTTGATTATCTAACTCTTCCTGATCAACTGTTTCCTCTTGTTCTGGTCCTATTTGCTCTTCGTGGACTTCTTCTTTAATTGGACTCTTCTTATAACTAATCTGATCTTTCTGCCTTTTGTAGGGTTCAATAATTACTTCATTATTTAAATCTTGCTCTAATCTATTCCATCCTACATGTTCTAGGAATTTAGCACTGGCACTGGTGTAAACTCTAGATGTACCTGGTTCCCAGAATCTATAAGATCTATGATTAGATGTATATCCTACAAAATATAATCTTTTAGCTCTATGCTGTCCTTTGTGTCTAAGTTGTGTAGGGATATGCACCCATGCTGGTGCTCCAAATGTGTGCATGTAACTTAAATCAGGTTTTTTACCATGCCACAATGTGAATGGTAATTCACCTGTTGTTGAATTAACAACATTATTTAATATATGATTACCACACATTATTGCTTCTCCCCACAAATTGTCAGGTAATCCTGAATCAGACATCATAGTTCGTGCCATTGATTGTAATGTTTGGCCTCGTCTCTCTATAAAGGCATTATGTTGTGGCCGATATGGTGCAGACTTTTTATGTTGAATACCTAACATTCTTAGACTGTTCTGGAATTTATTATTTGTAAATTCCGTACCATTATCTGTTATAAGAGTTACTAATTTCTTTTTAGTTTTCCTTTCAGCAAATTTTATCCAATTAAAGAGATTTTGATACGTTTCAGTTTTGCTCTTCATTAAATAGCAAAACCCATATCTAGAATAGTGGTCCATTATACTTAGTATGTAACGAGCTCCTCCTACACTTGGTTTTTTCGGACCTATTAAATCTGCAAATACTACCTGTAAAGGCTCTTTGGTAGTAAATCCATCAACTCTATTAGCAGGTGTGACCCTGGCTTTGCTTTGGTTACAGGCATTTCATTGCAAATACTTATTACAAGGTTTCAAACTTATTCCCTTAGATAACTCAACAGTTCTCTTTAGCATTTTAAAATTTAAATGCCCTAGCCTTCGATGTAACAAGTGAATACATTCATCATGAGGTTTCTTATTTTCATAAACTGTGTTAGCCACCTTTAAACCATCATCATTTAACACATATAATTCACCTCTTAAAGATGCAGTAATTTTCTTATCTTCTTTCTCAATTATGCAGTTATCTCCTTTAAAAGTAACTACATATCCCAGTTTAACCAAAATTCTAACTGAAATTAAATTAAACTTAAGTTGTGGTACATATAACATTTTTACATTCTCTTTTATAAAAGAACAATATGCGATACCTTGACCTTTAGCTTTCAGTTTCCAGCCATTGGCTAACGATATCTGCTGTGTACTCTTGGACATTTTAATAAAATTTCTGTTATCATTTGTTATACAGTGGGATGCTCCACTGTCAACCACCCATAAATTATTTTTTACAGCTCCGTTACTATACATGGCTAACTCTAAATTTTTATTTATCTTTTGATGACTTTTAGTATTCTGGCCAGCGTTCTGGCACTTTTCTTTTTTACAAAATCTTGCCAAATGTCCTCTTCCTCCACAATTAAAACACTTTTTAATTGCATATGCAGTAGGAGATTCATTATCTTCTTTTTGAGGTTGCTGCCTCCTTAATTCATCTCTTTCAAGCCTTCTTCTGGCCTCTTCAATCAATCTGCCAGTTATATCAGTTAAAGTTAGGCTTTCCTTTAGCAAAATTTCAAGGGAAGTTACGGAGTTGTCATAACTTTCATCAAAGGAAGATAGAATTATGTAGACTTGGTGTTGTTCAGAGAAAATAAGCTCTTTCTCGTGCAGTTCTTGAAAAATGCTTTGCATAGTTTTCAAATGACTCAGCATATCACCATTCATCTGGAGATGCGTACTGAAAAGCTTCCGTGTTAGATTTATGTGAGCACCAACATTATCTCGAACATAAATCCTCTTCAGCTTCTGCCAACACCCAACAGCCGTTTTCTCTCCGTGGATATAAACAAGCTGTTGGTCAGTTAAGGTTAAAGCAATTATGCAAATAGCGTGTTCATTTTTATGCATAAATTCTTCTATCTTTTGTTTATCTTCATCATCCTCTGGATCCCATTCTTCTACGTTTGGTGGATTTTCAATTATGTTCCACAAACCTTCTCTTCGTAGAAGCAGACTACATTTCATAGACCATGATACATAGTTTGTTCCATCCAACTTGGATATAAGGGACAAACTTTGTAGATTGACTTGTGCCATGTTTTCTTTGTATGGATATAAAACTATAATTAATAAAACACAGCTGTCTGTTTACTGTAATGTATAACAACACAAACTCTCACTTTTTACATAAATCTGTTTTATCCTAGTTAAACTGACTTTGCAGCCTCTGGGCCCATAACCAGTGTTAAGCCTGGTTTCCCCAACCAGGGTTAGGGAGACAAGCTAAACAGAATGTGCAGTGTTAGTCAGATAGGCACACAGATCAATGAGTGAGCTAAGCTTGTATGTTTATTAACATACAGTAAAAATAACAGATACGCTTGTGCTATCAAAAATATAGTTTATTCCATTATGAGTTCATAGCATAGTCAAAATAACAGTCCAATAGTCATGTATCATTTAGTCAGTCCATTCAGGGATATTCAGTCAGCAAAGTCCGTGTAGAATATCCTATGTCAGTTCACTTACAAATCAGTCCTTTGTTTTCTCTCCCTTTCGAGCAATGCAGTCTTGATTCCAAGCAGTAATCAGGGATCATCAAAGCCAGAGAGAGAGCAAGCTGCAGTCTTGCTTCTTTTAAAGTGCTTTCACAACCACTCCCTTAATTACTTTCCCATAGTTAAAATTGCAGACACTTTAACTTATAAACCATGATAACATATTATTATTTACCTAAACCAGTTAGGGTAAACAATGTTATCCCTAACAATATACATGTATATATATATTAAAAAAGTAACCAAAGGGAGCCTCTAGCGTAAAAAAAAATAAGAAATCAAGAAGGAGAATAAAAAAGTAAATATATATATATAAAAGAAAATTCAGTCCGGTTAACTGCAAAGTTACGATAAAATAAAAAAAAAGTACAGAAAAAAAAAACCAAGCCTCACTTTGACATCTCCCTTTAAAAGTCGCCGCTTATTCAGTTTTGTCAAAAATCTCACAGGTTTCTTCTGATATTCAGAGTGTCCTTTCAAGTCTCAGAAAATTAGTAAAAAAAAAAGATTCTCACCCAGCCGACAAACTTTCTCTTTCAGCCTCTTCCTTTCTGGAGCTGTCCCGACTTCAGCAGCTTTAGGGCTGCCTCTCCGCTCGATTGCAGACCGTACCATCATGACACTAGCTCCTCCCCTCTCCTCCTGGGAGGGAGGAGTTTTATGGCGGATGCTTTATCTAGACTGCCTCAATATAACTGTTCATCAGGAAGTTATACGGCTGATTGTTTCAACCAAACAGCTAGCTGCCCTGGTGGTCACTAGAGCGCAAAAGAAGAAGCAAGAAGTGGATTTGTCAAGTGATTTGATGGCGCAATTTAAGGAAGCCCTGAAACTGGATGAGTGGTTTCTGGCGCATTCTGGTTTGGCCTGGATGGGAGCGAAACTGTATGTACCAGAGACATTGAGAAACCAAATATTGCAACAGGCCCATGACTCCAAAGCGGCTGGTCACTTTGGATTCGTGAAGACCTTACACCTCATTAAGCGGCAATTTTGGTGGCCTTCGTTGAAAAAGGACATTGAGACTTATGTGGCTAGCTGCTCAGTTTGCGCTTCAGCAAAAAGGCCTCCTGTTAAGCCAGCCAGGCTGTTACAAAATGTGGCCAGTCCAACAGCTCCTTGGAAGGAAATCTAGAGTTACCCGAGAGTACTGGACACACGGTTATTTGGGTAGTAACCGATTTGTTTTCCAAACAAGCCTTGCTCTAACATACTTTGCTCTAAGATTCCTTCGACAAAATCGTTGGCTAAACTATTTATACTATATATCTATAGACTGCATGGAGTTCCTGAACGTATAATTTCTGACTGAGGGCTTCATGGCTAGACTCTTCATCATACATATCTGTTCTGGCTCTGGGTTTGGATTCTGCTCCTGTGGCAGATATGAGTTTAAGTGATGAGGACATGGCAGCAAAATATGAGCCAGCATTGCTTAGTGATTGGGATAATAACCAGGATGAGGAGATGGATGTAACAAGGGAAGATAGACCTGAAATAATAGAGTTGTCAGAACCTTCGACCTCCTCTGGTTCCTTATCTGATCAGCAGCTGGGAATGGCTGACAGGGAAGGCAGGAGAGAGTTTTCCAGCGGAGATGAGAATCTGGAAAACTTATGGTTAGACGTAAGAAACGGAAGGAGGCTAAGAAGGCAAATCCAGCTGGAAAGGAAGCGTAGAGCTAGTCAATAATTAGGGAAATTAGCACGCTTCATTAGTGAATAAAAGGACACGGCTGGGCTGGTGGAATTCGCCAGAAGCAAAGTGACTAATTGGGAGTGAAGATATGCAGCAAACTATCTGAAGCCTGGGATTTACTGCCACGCCAAGGTTGCCGGACAGAGTGAGGATTTATTGCTGTGTATTGGACTTTACTCCAGCCGTTCTTTTGTGGGGGTTTGTTTTTGCTTTGAATTAATTCTGAAACGGCTGCTTTTTGTTTTGCTTGCCTGAAATTAAAGGGGAGACATAACATATATCTATAGACTGCATGGTGTCCCTGAGCGTGTAGTTTCTGATCGAGGGGTCCAATTTACCTCGAACTTCTGGAGGGAATTTTTGAAATTAATAGGCTCTGCCCAGGGCTTAAGCTCCACCCACCATTCCCAAACCAATGGGGCCTGTGAGAGGATTAACACAGTGTTAGAACAATACCTCAGATGTTACATAAATTATCAACAGGATAATTGGGCTGACTTATTGCCATTTGCCGAGGTGGCATACAACAATTCTGTCCATAGTAGTACTGGGTTCACCCCCTTTAAAGTGGCGTTGGGACAAGACTTTGTACCCATACCTGAGCTTCCTCGTGAAAGACCTAAAATCCAGTCACTAGACGAATGGATATCCCAACTCCAACTTAACTAGCCAGTTGCCCATAAAGCCTTAGATGACGCATATCAATCTCATAAGAAGTTTGCAGATAAAAAGAGAACTCCACAGAAGACCTATCAAGTGGGTGACAAAGTTTTCCTGTCCACCAAATACTTACAAACCACTTAAAAGTCGAAGAAACTTGGTCCTAAATATGTGGGCCCTTTCACGATTGAATGGATCGTGAATCCTGTGACAGTCCAATTGACACTACCAAAAGCTCTTCGACGAATTCATCTGGTTTTCCATGTTAGTTTGTTGAAACCTGAACATACTTCTGGTTTGAGACCAACCCAGGCTGATCCTCCTATACCATTGCTGATTGAAGGTGAACAACATTTTGAAGTTAAAGAAATTTTGGACTCTCCAAGGTGGAGGGGTCGTCTCCAATACCTCGTAGCTTGGAAACATTTCCGTTCATCCCAAGCTGAGTGGGTCAATGAGAAAGATGTTAGAGCCCCTAAGCTGATCAAAGACTTTGACACAAAATATCCTGACAAACCCTAGAAATGTATTTGATTGGTAATCAGTATCTTTTGTTTTTCTTTTCTCTCTTGCAGAACTGTCTTTTTTCTAGGGGGGGCGAATGTCAGCCTTCAAGATCTTCTGCTACTGCTTTGCATCTTTTGGCTGCCATAAAGTAACGGGGGGGAGGGGGAATTGTCTGGGAAGAGAGCTGGAGGTGTTACATTCTTGTATTGTATATATGGAGAATGGGGGGGAGTATAAATTCCTGCTTTAGGTTTCTATTTCTCGCTTGGCTTTCTTTTCTCTGTGCAACTGCAAATCTTTATCAAAATATGCCAAGGTCAACGGACAGATGCCTCATCACCACCTGAAGATGTCCACATTATCATATTCACAACATTTAATTGGAAGAATCTTTTGAACTTTGGGTGGTGGGAACAATTCCATCACTTTGTATATGTGATCTGCGCGCCTAATTTCTTAGATTCAGAATTTTACCTGAAGCTACCACTTGAACTTTCAATAAAAGATTTATTTCCTCTAATCTATGGAGTCTAAGTATTTCTTTCTTGGATTTTGAATGGAGCACAGACTGACATCCCCTCACTTTTCCTCTCAGACCTTCCCCCCTTTCCTTTCCACGCCCCTTTCTCTCAGGCCTTTTCCTCCATTTTTTCTCTCAGGCCTTCCCCCACCCCCCTCTCAGGCCTTTTTCTGTATTTTCTTCTCAGGCCTTTTTCTCAGCTATTCCTCTCGGGTCTATTTCTCTACTTCTTTTCCTACAGGCCTCTTTTTTAACTGTCCCTAAATCTCTATGGAGTGGGGTGGATGCTGCTGCAGTCATCTGATCAGGTGATGAGGGGACGGGTGTCTGTTATGAGCTGGTTCCCCCCTCACCTTGGCCCTCATCCCCAGGGCACCCCTGGAGAGGGGATTCAGGCTCCATTAGGGATGGGAACCCAGAGAGAATTGAGAATGGCC
Source organism: Hydrophis major (assembly GCA_033807585.1). NCBI lineage: Eukaryota > Metazoa > Chordata > Lepidosauria > Squamata > Elapidae > Hydrophis > Hydrophis major. The sequence continues at coordinate 63,325 of JAUCBL010000126.1, forward strand.
CCAGAAGGGAACAACCTCTGCTTCCAGGGTTTGGTTGGGCCTTTCAGCCAGCTGGAATTGGGGCTCTCAAGCATCACAGGGTGTGTATGGGGGGGGTCTACCTGTCAATCATTTGCACCCCCACCTCCAGTTCTGAAGGAGAACCTATTTTTTCCATGGCTTCCTTGACCTCCTTCTCTCCATGCTTGCAGGGCAGTTCTCCTCCACTTTCCCATCTTTGGGGCTCCATCTCTGGGAAGGAAACTGAGGCAGGGAGTCTGCAGGATTTTCAGACCCACTGCAGGCATCCTTGGGAGCCTCTGCCCCAGAAAGGGGAACGCCGAGGTGAAACGCTTGGAGTGGAGCTGAGGGAAACTGAAGAGATGAGATGGACGCAGCAAGAGCCCAATTTCCACCAAGAATCTGCCCCTTCCTGGACCCAGTGTGGAAAGCTTTGGGGAAGACTCTGCATATGGATTCCCACCTTGAGTCTAATGATTGACTTCTATGTCCCCCACCTCCAGAATGATTGGACAACCTCCCCCTCCCCCTCTGACTGGTGAGTGCATCAGGGCATGGGATCAATTTGGCTGAGTGGACCAAACCCCCCAATTTCCACAACCATCCCCAAAAGACAGCCTCTTTTGTAAGAAAGGAGATTTAATAGGTATGAAACAGAGGGGGGTAGTTTCACAGGCTGCCTGGATCCTGTATAGGGCTTTGCTTGCTTGCATAGCCCAGTTGAGTTGGGGAATTAGCTCAGGGAGACTCAGCCACAAATCTGTGACTCGGGTTCTCCAGAGGTCACATGGCGAGGGCCGAATTGGAACACAGAAGGGCTCAAGGTTCTGACTGACCAAGCAAACATGGTCAAGTCTATCCAATCTCTTAACGCAAAACTTTCTTGAGTACATCGTATCAGCAATGATGGCAAAACCAGATCTAGCTAATTCCCCTGCAGAGCCACATAGTTGAAGTTCAGTTCTGCCTCCCAAAATTGCACCAGGACTCCCGTTGTCCAATGGAGTCCCCTGGTATTGTTGTGAGACAGTCTGGGAAACACCTGCTGAAATGTCCTTGGTTCCCACAGCTGTCATCTTTATATTTATTTATTTATACATTTTTCTTTAATGTTGTTAGGAATAACATGGTTACCTAACTTAGTTTGGGTAAAATAATATATATAAACTATGTTAGTGAGTTTAAGTGTGTGTATCACTTTAACTGTAAAAGATGTATTTTGGGTGTGGTTGTAAAATCACCATAAGAGGGATCAAGAGAGCTCACTGTTTGCTGGCTTTTTCTGGAGAGCTGACAATGATGGATTGATGGTGATAACTGCGTGTTTTTCCCTGCTATTGCTGAGAGAAGAAAAGAGGTTTGATTTTCTTCATATCTCCAACTGCAAAAGAGATATATTACTGGACTGATTATCTGTAAGTTTACTGACCTCTTTTTCGACACTGGACTTTGCAACTGATTAATCCCTGGACGGACTGAACTTAGTGTATGATATATGGACTGTTTGACTATGCTATAAATCTTACTGGAATAAACTATTTAACTAGCACTGTGTATCTGTTTTACTGAGTGTAAACTACAAAAACGTTTATCTCATATATTTGCCTGCCAACCTGACTGCCGTGCACATTCTGCTAGGGTGTATGTCCCTAACAAATGTATGTAGGTATTTAATAAACAGTGTATTATCTGTGTCAGCCTCAAGATACCTTCCCCTCCTACCTTTCTGCTATTGTTTCATTATTTCTCTCGGCTGTCATGGCAACGGTGGGAAGGGGGATTTTATATGGGAAGAAAGCTGGAGGTGTTTGCATTCCTTGCTGGGCTAGCAAGGGGAGGGGGGATTCTTGTCTTTAACTTTCCATTTCTTGGCTATCTTCTTCCTCTTTTGCGCAAATGCGAACTTTTATCAAAATATGTCAAGGTCATTTGACAAGACGCCTCATCACCATCTGGAGATGACCACATGAGCTGTTTCAAAAGTTTTAATTGGAAGAATCATTTGAACTTTGGGGGGTGGGAGCAAACCTATTTCTTTGTATGTGCATTCTACCCGCCAATTTCTCAGTTTCGGAATTGCTTTGTAGCTACCACTTTATTTCCCAGTAAAAGGATAACTTTGCTCTACACCATGGAGTCTGAGTATTTCTTTCTTGGGATCTAGAAGGAGCGCAGCCTGACAGTCTGGGTCATTTGACACATACAGAATAGTAAAAATTATTGCTTGCTTTGTATATAATGGCATTCATCCAACTTCTAATTTCTACTTTTACTATCTAACTGTTGAGAAAAGAAATCCCAAGTTAAAAAATATTCTGTATCTTCTTTATCCTTTACCTTTAATGTTAACCTATCCATTTCCCCACAATCTAATATTTTCTGGATTATATTATCATCTGAGTTTCCTCATTTTTCCAATGTTGGGCAAACACAATTCTTGCTCCCGTCAAAACATGCAGCATCAAATCTCTTTTATGATACTTTCATCGTAAGAAAACTTATATAACATAGCTGGCATAAGGTTGGGCATGGCTCGTGGAGGGGAGACCACATCTGGTCCTCTTGCCAAATTTGGCCTTGAAGGCATCAGAAGGTGGGGCTGAACTCCTCAATTTTGGTCACTATGTCAACTGTTGTGAGGACTATCAGTCACGCATAGTTTTCACAGGATATTCCTCACATTGAAGGGTGAGCCCCATCTTGCCCAGATAGAAAAAAGTCCAGAGCATCTCCCAAAGGAGGTGCCCCATTTGGAAGGTGTAGAGGGAAGCCTCTGTTGCTGCATCCAGGAACTCCACTTTTCTTGCCTTATAGTCCAGCCTCACCCACAGCCTCCGCAGCGGCCTTCGCAAGCTCAGCCTCTGCTGATATATTTCAAAAGCGACAGGCACCCCCCAAACACTCATCCCCACGACCCAGATTCCCTCCTGGGGGCTCAGCTGGAAGCTCCTCTTCCTGGGGATGGAATCCTTGGCCACCCCAATGGCCCACCATGTGGTGCCCCGCAATGGGGAACTGTAGTCCCCCTGCACGGACACTTCCCACCAGCGCCATCCTGTGGTGAATCCTTCAGAGCCCAGGACGCAGAATTCCCGGTCAAACCTCTCTGGCACATCCGGGCATTCCTGGTATCTGTCGGTCCAAGTCACGGTGGAGCCTTGGCACAAGAGCTGGGGGTGGGCGGTTGAGCTGTTCAGTGTGACGTAGACTGCAGGACGGAGAAGAGAAACTCTCAAGGCAGGCTGGGAACAGGGCGTCAACTCATAAAACATTTCTATGGTCTTTTTAGAGTTGCCAACAGAAAGGGAGGTGGGGAAATGGGTTTGAAAGAGCAGTGCGGCAGCTCAAAAAGCGAAAGTGCATTCCACACATAGCTTTTCAGAGATAGTAACGAGGTGACTGAGGTTTCTGCCCAGCAAATATCTAACTGGAGAACATGATTGATGACTCTGGGCTGCGGAGGGCAAAGCAGGGCAGGACTGGGTGCTTCACCCACTCAGGGAAGGACCTGCTTAGCAGGCAAAGGACAGCAGGATGGCAAAGGGAGGAAACTGGGCTGTTTGGTCCTCTCTGGAGCCCAGAGACAAAGTGCCTGGCAAGACCCCCGCCTCAAAATGGGATCAATTCCTAAATATGGCAGGTCTCTGCAGCCAGAGGTCAGTCGGGGGAATCATGGGCAGTTGGGGGGTCACTGCCAGGAAAAGATGGGCCAAGGGTCTGACCCAGACTAGGCCCTCCATTTAGTTCAATTCCCCAGGGCACCTGGAGATGGCACAGGTCGTCCTCAGCTTCCAACCGTTCCTTTAGTGGTGGTTTGAAGTTACAATGGCACTGAAAGGGTGACCTAAGACCGCTTTACACACTTACGGCCATTGAAGCATCCCCAGGATTATGTGATCAAAACTTGGCCATGTGGCAACTGGCATGGATTTATGACAGCTGCAGAGCCCAGGGCTCAGGGGTCTCCCTGTTTACTAGGCACCAGGCAGGGCATGCCCAACATCCGCCACCCTCTACGGACTTCACCCGCTACGGAAAGTTTCCTTTTCCTCCGTGTGCTTTTACCTTTAGGAGATCTTGACTGTTCTGGAGCAGCTGCTGGGCAGGAAGGGGGAGAAGTTTAAAATCAGGCTGGGGGGCCTGGAGAAGCCCTATCCCCCACTTCTCACAAGGCACAGCTCAACACTGAGGACCCTGCTGGGCTCTTCTGTGTCAGGGAAGGTCTGAGCCCTCCACCGTGACTGTTTTCTGGAAGGGTCAAGGGGTGGCAGGGAAGGGCCAGCTTTATGTGGCTGTGAGGGACCCCCTTCTCCCCCAGAGGCTGCCTTTGGGGTCCTCCAGACTCAGGGCTTCCACCCCACGGAGGAAGCCACTCCTGGCAGGTGTCACTCCTGGTGATGTGGGGAAACCGCTGCTGTGAGGCCTGGTGAGGGCAGGTGGTCTTTGCAAGACCCTCCCCCACTGACTCCTCCTGCCAGCCCCAGGGGTTTTACCTGTAGCCAGAAGTCGCTCCAGGTTCTGCCTGGTCAGAGTCACCTGCAGAGAGGCTGAGATTCGGAGGAAAGGAAAAAAAAGGACCGGGATGAGAAACAGCTGCCTGTGGGCGATGCCCATGAGCGGAAGCCACCCTGTTGGCGGCAGCATCTCGGTCCCTGCCAGGTGCCCAGTGACCCCCCCAAGGACCATGGTTGGTGGGGTGACTGATTAGCGGAAGTGACAGCCCCCCCTTCACCCAGCCAGAGGTTGGATGGAGCTGGATTGGGCCTGGCTTCCCCAAGATCCCCCAGTAGGAAGGGGGGCAGATGGAGGGCCCAAGACCCCCAGCTCCTCCTGAAAGGGCCCCTCACCTTTGGAATTGTCCACAATCTGCTTTACAGAAGCGTTTTTCTCCAAGAGGGTCCGGAGTCTGACTTGCAGCCTGGGAGAGGCGCTCTCTATGGACCCCACCATGTAACTCTGACACCTGTGACACAAGGAGGGAGGCCTCACACAGCTACCCTGCTGTCTCACCAAAACATGGGGGGCTGGGTGAGGGCTGGGTTGGCCGTGGCGTGTGTGAAACAAGCAGGTTCTTTCCAGCATCTTGCCAGGTGAGTACAGGACTCGGGTTTTCCAAACCTGAGTTTAGCATGTGGCGTGAATCCTGGCTTGTTCGCTATGCAAACATTGTTTGTTGCTTTGATCGCAACCGATTGCACACTAACCAGTGTAGAGTTCAGTAAAGAAGTGAGGAAAGTCAGAAGCTCAGCACAACACAAATGTCAGTGTGATTCTGATCTTACTGTATCAAGGACTAAAGGGCCCTAAGCAAAGAAACCAGGTTCCCTGCAACAACTGAGTTTCTACCGCTTCCCTCCCCCTCAACTGGACAGTCTGCACGGGGAATCATCCGAATGGCTGCAGAGAAAGCGAATCTCCAGCAGAAGAGAAGAGTTGCCCCTGAAGGTCCTTGGGGCTCGGCTGTTTTCTTGCAGACCTTTCATTACCCAACTGAGCAACATCATCAGTGCTACAGGGGAGTGCAGCTTCCTCTCCTTTCACTTACAGAGGTAACCCTCAACTGTTCATTTTGCAAGCGTTCAAAGTTACAGCAGTGAAAAAAGTGCCCTCCAGCCATTTTGCAGAGTTTCGACCTTTGCACTGTCGCCATGGCCATAGGATCCAAATGCAGATACTTGGCAATGGGCTCACACTTATGACCATTGCTGGATCCCAAGGTCATGTGGCCATTGGATGACCAAAGCCCATGGGGGAGCCTCACTTAACAACCAGGTTACTAGCCTATCAACGGCAGTGATATGCTTAACAAGCATGGCAAGAAAGGTCATAAAAACTCAGTTAATGACTGTCTCACTTATTTAACAGAAATCTTGGCTTCAGCTGTGGTCATGAGGTTGAGGGCTGCCTGTACTCCTGGCTTCCCCTGACAGTATTGCTGGGACCATTGTTCTGTCATGCCCATCGGAATCTGACTTGGAGGAAGAAGCCGAGCAGCTGACTGGGAGTGTGGTTCCGTTGGCTGTGGAAGAAAACTGGGGAAGGGAAAAGTCTGGCTGGGCAGAGCAGGGCAGAGGTAGAGCAAGGGAGAGGGAGCTTGAAGAAAGACCCAGGCCCATCCCCTCTTCATCCTAGGGCACGCAGGGAGGAACGGAGAAGGGAGCAATGTGGGTTGCATGGCTTACGGGGGAGGAAAGGGCCCTGATTCTCTTCATTGCCTGCAGCTGGAAAAAAAACAGGGTTTAAAAAGGGCAATTGTGCACAGCCAACTTTTGGAAACAAATTATGAGTTATCTTTTATGGTCGAGGCTTATCTGGGTTCCTGGCATCTTCCCAACTGTGTGTGTGTTGCTGGCCTCAGAAGTCTGCAATTCCTTCTCCTGCCGTGTCCAGTTAATTGCTTGTGTGCATTTTTGTTTAGTTTATATGTACTTTGTTTTCAGACTGAATTTCCTCCACTTAAAGACTGTTCTTGGGAAGAGTTTTTTCTCCAGCTGAAGGTAACCTGGACATTGGGTGCACAGTGGGAGAAAATAAAGGGATTCTTCTTGCTTATTTGACGGTGTGGCCTTTGTGCCACACCCCAAGTCATCACAGTTGTTCTCGGGGGCTCCCTGGTTAGGCTGCAATTTGCTGTTGGACTGTTGACCTACGTTGGTGGTGCCTCATCTGTGTTGTTTACAATGCCTGAGCAACCACCACACCATAAACAGCTCCCCAACTGAGAGCAACCTACTTGTATATCAAGGGGGAGCGAACCCCACTCCCTCCCAGCACTGATGGTGTTACCTAGTCAGTGTTGTGGCCTGCCGGCAGCTGTCGCAGCTGGCAACAGAATAGGACAGTAGTGAGGAGGTTGGGGCGGAATTCGAAACAGTCTTGGAGGCTGAGGAAGGTTTGGATGAGGGCTCTGCATCAGAGGCAGAGATGGGGCCAGGGCAGGCAGGCAGTCATTAGCTGCCTTCAGGCTTGGACAGCACTGAGGTGAGGGAGCTTCTGGAACTGGTCCCCAGCCTGCACATGCACAGAGCTGCCAAAAGAAGGAACAATTACGAACTCAGGGTCAATGTGGGAGTAAGGGCATAGGTAGATGATGAATGCCCCCTCCCAGCAGGATTAAAAGAGAAGCAAAAGGGGAGAGGGCTTTTGCAGGAAACAAATCACTCACTCGTTTGTTTGAGCCTCTTGATTTTCTGTATAACTCAGCCCTTCCCTGTCAGCACTGAGTGTGGAACTATTTACAAGGCAACGTTCCAGGATTGATAAGGCCTGAGCTAATTAGCATAACTTTGCAAGACAGTTTGCCAAGCCGTTAGCTGATTGTGAATGAAATAAATTCACATTAATGTAATAAAAGAGGTTTTGCCAAGACCCAGAATTGATTTAGTGCTTTTTGGAGAGGCCTAGGACAGAACAGTTGGGTAATGAAATGTCTGCAGGAAGTCAGTCAAGCTCCAAGAGCACCAAAGGCCTCACAACCAGGATCTCTCAGGCACAAAATCTGAAAGGATGCGGCCGCACCAGAAATTCTGAGCACAAACTGACCCACAACAACGGGCGGGAAAAGGCAAGACGGCACCTACCTGTCTACAGTGTCCTGGATGTCCTGAAAGAGAAGAGAGAAATGGGTGCCGACCCTCGCAAGGGTGGCCATTCTCCCCTCCCCTGCAGGAACCCTCTGCTCCCCCCCTTGAGGCCAGCGAGGGCTCCCCCACCTGCAAGAATTCCTCGTTTGGCTGGCGGCACTTCCTCTCCATCTGGGCCATCAGCTGCTGCAGGCAGAAGATCACCCTGGAGAGCTTGTCCAGGGCCACCGCCCACTCAGCCTCCATCTCCTCTTCTTGCTCGGCTAGCCAGCCCTGCCAGACCAGCTGCCTCTCCCGGAGCAGCTCCTGCAGGGACTCCAGCACCAGGCCCACCTTCAGCAAGATTGGCAAATTCACCACTGGCGCCCTGTGCTCTTCACAGATGAAACAGGTTGTTAGGAATAACATGGTTACCTAACTTAGTTTGGGTAAAATAATATATATAAACTATGTTAGTGAGTTTAAGTGTGTGTATCACTTTAACTGTAAAACATGTATTTTGGGTGCGGTTGTAAAATCACCATAAGAGGGAGCAAGAGAACTCACTGTTTGCTGGCTTTTACTGGATTGCTGACAATGATGGATTGATGGTGACAATTGCGTGTTTTCCCTGCTGTTGCTGAACGAAGAAAAGAGGTTTGATTTTCTTCATATCTCTACTGCAAAAAGAGATATATTACTGGACTGATTATTTGTAAGTTTACTGACCTCTTTTTCGACACTGGACTTTGCAACTGATTCATCCCTGGACGGACTGAACTAGTGTATGATATATGGACTGTTTGACTATGCTAACAATCTTACTGGAATAAAAACTATTTAACTGGCACAGTGTATCTGTTTTACTGAGTGTAAGCTACAACAACGTTTATCTCACATATCTGCCTGACTGACTGACCACCGTGCACATTCTGCTAGGGTGTCTATCCCTAACACTGGTTATGGGCCCAGGTGCACAGTCAGACTAACCAGGATATAACAGGCTTATATAAAGTGAGAGTCTGTGTAGCAACACAATACTGTAAACAGACAGCTGTGTTTTATTAATTATAGTTTAATATCCAGAGAAAGATGGCACAAGTCAATTTACAAAGTTTGTCTCTAATATCCAAACTGGATGGAACAAACTATGTTTCATGGTCTATGAAATGCAGCCTACTTCTACAAAGAGAAGGTTTATGAAGTATAATTCAAAACCCACCAGAGGTAGATGCTTGGGATCTGGAGGATGAGGATGATGCCCAGAAAATACAAGAATATCAACTGAAGAATGAGCAAGCTCTCTGTATAATAGGACTGACACTCTGTGACCAGCAGCTTGTGCATATTCGTGGAGAAGAAACAGCTGCTAAGTGTTGGGAGAATTTAAAGAAGATTTATGTTCGAGACAGTGTAGGAGCACATATAAATCTTACATGAAAGCTGTTCAGAACACATCTTCAAAAGAATGGAGACATGCTGACTCATACAAACATAATGAAGAAAATTTTTCAGGAGCTGCATGAAAAAGAACTTACCTTCACAGAACTGCATCAGGTTTATATAATTTTGTCTTCGTTAGATGAGAGCTATGATGACTATGAAACTTCACTTGAAGTTCTGCCAAAAGATAATCTTACATTAACCGACATTACTGGCAGATTAATTGAAGAAGCCAAGAGAAGGCTTGAAAGGGATCAACTCAGAAGGGAACAACCACAATGTGAAGAAGAGAAAATATCTTTGTCAGCCTATATAATTAGAAAATGTTTTAATTGTGGAGGAAAAGGACATTTGGCTAGATTCTGCAAGAAAGGAAAATGCCACAATGCCAGCCAGAATGCTAAAAGGCATCAAAAGGATAAAAAATGCATAGAGTTAGCCATGTATAGCAACGAAACTATGAATAATAATTTATGGGTTGTAGATAGTGGAGCATCGCACTGCATAACGAAAGATAAGAAAAGATTTGTTAAGATGTCCATGAGTTCACAACAGATATCATTAGATAATGGCTGGAAACTGAAAGCTAAAGGTGAAGGCATAGCATATTGTTCTTGCGTAAAAGAAAATGTAAAAATGTTATATGTACCACAACTTAAGTTTAATTTGCTTTCGGTTAGAGTTTTGGTTAAACTAGGTTATGTAATTACCTTTAGGGGAGAAAATTGCATAATTGAAAAAGAAGGTAAAAAAGTGACTGCAACTTTAAAAGGTGAATTGTATGTGTTAAATGATAATTCATCAGAGGTAGCTAACACAGTTTATAATAATGTTAAACCTCATGATGATTGCATACATTTGTTACACAGACGTTTAGCGCATATAAATTTTAAAATGCTTAAACAAACAGTAGAACTATCTAAAGGTATAAAACTGAAGCCTTGCGGTAAGTATTTGCACTGCAACGCTTGTAGTCAAGAAAAAGGCAAGGTAATACCAGCAAATAGAATTAATGTATTTAAAACTAAAGAGCCTCGCGAGGTTTTATTTGCTGATATTATAGGTCCTAAAAAACCAAGTGTGGGAGGTGCTCATTATATTCTAAGTATAATGGACCATTATTCCAGATATGGTTTCTGTTATCTAATGAAGAACAAAACGGAAACATATCAAAATTTCTTTAATTGGCTTAAATTTGCAGAAAGAAAAACTAAAAGGAAATTAGTAACTCTTATAACTGATAATGGTATGGAATTTATAAACAATAAATTCCAAAACAGACTGAAGATGGCAGGTGTTGAACATAAAAAGTCTGCACAATATAGGCCACAACATAATGCCTTTATAGAGAGACGAGGCCAAACAATACAGGCAATGGCTCGTACTATGCTGTCAGATTCAGGATTACCTGAAATTTTATGGGGAGAAGCAATAATGTGTGGTAATCATATATTGAATAATGTTGTTAACTCAACAACAGGTGAATTACCATTCACACAGTGGCATGGCAGAAAACCTGACCTAAGCTACATGCATACATTTGGAGCACCAGCATGGGTGCATATCCCTACACAACTGAGACACAAGGGGCAGCATAGGGCTAAAAGGTTATTCTTTGTAGGTTATGAATCTAATCACAAATCATACAGATTCTGGGAAAAAGGTACATCTAGAGTTTACTGTAGTGCTAGTGCACAATTCCTTGAACATGTAGGATGGGAAAAACTGGAACAAGATTCAAGTAAGGAAGTTATCATAGAAACCTACAAAAGACCAAAAGAACAAATCAGTAATAAGAAGAGTGCAATTAAAGAGGAAGTACATGAAGAGCATATTGGACCAGAACAGGAAGAAATACCAGAAGAGGAAGAAATAGATAACCAGGAACAGGTAGTACATGAAAGTCCACCTGTAAGCCCTGTAATACCTAGATGTTCTACAAGTGTAACCAGGCCACCTGACAGGTACCAAGCAAGTGTAGTTTGCCAAGTTAGTAAAGTTTCAACTACTGTTGAAGAACTTAGGATGTATCCTGCAAAGGAGCAGGAAAATTGGAATCAGCCAATGGAGAAGGAACTAAATTCATTAAAGGAAATGAAAGTTTATGAAAATGCCAAATTACCTCCAGGAGAAAAGTCCATTGGTTGTAAATGGATATTTAAATGAAAAACTGGTAAAAATGGGACTGTTACCCATAAGGCTAGGTTGGTAGCTCAAGGATTTAATCAAACTGCATATGATTATGATGAAGTATTTGCACCAAATTTAAAGGCAACAACCTTGAGAGCAGCTTTAGTGTGGGCAGCTAAGAAGAACTATATCATAAATCACTTAGATTGACAATAAACAAAACCAAGAGTGGCTTTAAGATATCTCAAGAAGATAAAATTTACCAATTGCTAAAAAAGTATAAAATGGAACTTTGTAAGCCGGCAAAAACTCCAATGAGTCAGGAATTTTGCCGAACTGATGCTCAAAGTTCAAAATTCGATAAGACTATCAGTCATTAATTGGTAGTTTATCATATATTAGTAATTGGTCAAGGCCAGATATTGCCTATGGTGTTAATCAATTGGCACGATTCAACGCTGAACCCACTGAACAACACTGGCAAGCACTAAAGCGTATTTTAAGGTATCTTAAAAAGACAATGCACTGTGCATTGTATTTGAAGCCAAAAGATGATTTGATTTTAAGTGCATATGCTGATGCAAGTTTTGCAACAGACATAAACACAAGGAAATTAACTTCAGGTATGGCTATACTATCAGGTAAAGCACTGATTGGTTGGAGGTCAATTTGACAGCAACACATAAGTATGTCCACAATGGAAGCAGAATTTTCATGTCTATCTTTATTATGTACTGATTTAATTCTGTATAAACAGTTGTTATTAGATATGGGAATAACTGTTAATGATGCCATTGTAGTGTATGAGGACAATCAAGCAGCCATACGGTTGGCTACAAATATTGCTGTAAAAATGAGATCTAAGCATACTGATCTTAGATATTTGAATGTAAGGCAATCTGTAAAAAATGGTTTAATAAGACTGGAATATAATGGGAGAAGGCGGAGCTTCGTTTTGGCAATACAGCTGCGATCTCGGGGCTCTGAGATCGCAGCCGATATTTTCGCCCCTGGTCAGTCCCAACGGACCTAAACCGTCCCGTAGAGACGGGGATTGTGAAGGGCACTGTCCCAGGATCCCAGAGATATCGCAAAATCTCTGGTTTGATCTGGGAGAAGCCCTTTTGCTGGCGGCGGAGAGGCAGCCTCCATAGCTGCTGAAGTCGGGACAGCTCCGGAAAGAAAGTGGTTGGGAAGAAAGTGTGTCAGCTGGGTGAGAAACTTCTTTTGTGTTGCAAATTCGCTGAGATTTGAAAGGGTATCCTGAATAGAGAAGAAACCTGTGATATTTTTTTTTGACCAAAACTGTTTGAGCGGCATTTTTTAAAGTGATGTCAAATTGAGGCTTGGATTTTTTTTCTTTTTCTTACTTTTTTGGGGGGGACTTTAGTGTGACTTTGTAGGTTACCGGACTGAATTTTCTCTTATATAAATTTTTTATGCTCCTTTTGATTTTTTAATTTTCTTTTAGGATAGAGGCTCCCTTTGGCTATTTCTTTTCTTTTTCTTTTTTTTGTATACATTATTCCTTTTTTCTGGCTGGGGGGGGGAAGAGCATTAAGAAACTTTGCAACACTGCCAACTAGAGGCTTGAAAATATTTTATTTGAATTGGAAAGAACTGTAAGAAGACTCCTTCTCAAGGACATTTCAATGTGATAAGATAGAGGGAGAGCACAGCAAAATATTATTACAGGTGTTTTCCTGGACTCTTTTCAATATTTCAACACTTGAGGCTTGGCTTTGAAGCTGCTGGAGAAGAGAGTCATAATAAGAGCCTTGGATAAATAAATAAAGTGCAGTGTGCTTTCATATGTGTGTGTGTAGATAGATAGATAGATAGATAGATAGATAGATAGATAGATAGATAGATAGATAGATAGATAGATGTTTTCTTAAGTTTTCGCAGGTACTTACATGTCTGGCATTCAGCTTTGTTTGGGTATTTTCCCACGTGGTGCTTTTAAAGTTGTAGCAACGTTTCAGCAGAATCTCATCTGCCATCATCAGGCATCAAGCCTGATGATGGCAGATGAGATTCTGCTGAAACGTTGCTACAACTTTAAAAGCACCATGTGGGAAAATACCCGAACAAAGCTGAATGCCAGACATATATATATATTGTTTTCTGAGGTTCTCGCGGGTACTTGTATGTGGATCTTTGGTTATTTGGGTTTTCTCCCGCGTAAGATTGGAAGTATCTAGGCAACGTTTCGATGAAGTCTCATTCATCATCTTCAGGCTTGGTCTTCAGCTCTGTGCTTCTCAGAGTGAATATATATATATATATATATATTTGTGATATCCTTCCTCAGCAGCCTTTTTGTAAATTTTAATTCTAGTAATATTCTTATTTTTGCTTTTTATTTTAAAGGGAAAGCCTCCGAGTTTTTTCTTTATTTTTCTTTTTTTCTCCTTATTTTTATTGGGATTTTTTTGCTCTTTCTATTCATATTTTTGGACCACTCTGTTTTTCTTTTTTGATTATTGAGACTTCTCAATTGGATTAAGGTGTGAAGAACCTGAAGGAATTTCTTCTTTTCTTTTTGTCCTTTTTGCTCTTAATCAATATTATTATTTTGGGGTTTTTTTTTTCCTTTCTATTTTTCCTTTTTTATGGTGGACTACTTTGTAATTGGATTAGGGTCTAGAAGAACCTGAAGATCTTTCTTCTTCCTTTTTTCCTTTTTCTTCTTTGGTTTTGGGCCTTTTACTATTGGAATTTTTCCATTTTGGATTATAATTGGCTATTCTACCAGTTGGATTAAGAGTTAAAAAGAATTTGAAGATTTGGAAGCATCAAAATGAGCAGGAAACCAATACCATCTGGCATTTCTACTTCTACCTCTGCTTCCCCACCAGCTGGAGGACAACGTTTAATTCAGACAATGTTGAAGCAAGATAAAGAATAAGAAAAAGTAACTTTACAGATGATTATGCAAGGAATCCAAGATCTCAAGACAAAATCAGACATCATTGAACAAAGAACAGGAAATATTGAACAAAGAACAGAAAATATTGAACAAAGAACAGAAAATATTGAACAAAGAATAGAGAAGACTGATGAAAAAGTGGAAAATATTAAACAAATGATGGGGAAGTATGAGGAGAGATTCCAAAAAATTGAGGAAGAAGGAAAACAAAGAGAGGAGAAGATTGGAAATATTTGTTAAGCCTGTGTTCCCCAACCAGGGTTAAGGAGACAAGCTAAACAGAATGTGCAGCGTTAGTCAGATAGGCATACAGATAAATGTGTGAGATAAAGTTTGTATGTTAGTTAACATACAGTAAAAATAACAGATACGCTTGTGCTATCAAAATATAGTTTATTCCATTTACAGTTTATAGCATAGTCAAAATAACAGTCCATTAGTCATGTATCATTTTAGTCAGTCCATTCAAGGTTATTCAATTAGCAAAGTCCGTGTAGAATATCCAATGTCAGTTCACTTACAATAAATCAGTCATTTCTCTCTCCCTTTCAGTAGGGAAAAAACGCAGTCTTGAATCCATCCAGTAATTAGGGATCATTAAGCCAGAGAGAGCAAGCTGCCGTTGTCTCGCTTCTTTTATGGTGCTTTTACAACCGCTCCCTTGATTACATTCCTACAGTTAAAGTTACAGACACTTTAACTAACAAACCATGATAACATATTTATTATTTTACCTAAACCAGTTAGGGTAAACAATGTTATCCCTAACAATATTGACAGTAGATTAACAGTGGTTGAACAAGAAAAAAGTGGGATGTTGAGGAGGGAGATGGAAAGGTCAGAATTTTGTCTCAGATTTCAAAATATAGAAGAGGAAAAAGGAGAAAATTTGGCTGCGATAATGATAGAAATTTTGGCAGATGCTTTGGAAACTACAGAGGAAAAGATGATGGATGGAGTAGATGAGGTATATCCAGTTTATACAAGATATGTGATGAGAAATAAATTACCAAAGGAAGTCCATATTAGATTTACCAAAAAAAATCCATTAAAACACAAATATTAAAGTGGTAAGAGAGAAAACATTGAAATACAAAGGTAAAGAGATTGTGGTTTTAAAACAAATACCCAGAAGAGTGAGAGAGATGAGAAGAGAATATCGATTTCTGACCAAAATGCTACTGGAAAACGAAGTGAATTATAGATGGCTGATTCCAGAAGGATTAATGTTTACGTGGCAAGAGCAGAGACATAGAATTGATTCAATTGAGAAAGCAGAACTTTTCCATGCAGAATTTTTTGGAAGAAGAAAAGAGGAGGCAGAGAAAGAGGTCTCATTAATTGAGTTTCAAGAGGAACAACTGGAGACTGAAAAAGAGAAAGGAGCTGTAGGTGGACAGGTGGATAGTAAAGAACAGCATGAAGTGAGATCCACAAGAGTTGTTAGACCTAAATATAAAGCATAATCATGGAAGAAAAAAAACTGATTACAATGAATATAAATGGACTCAATTCAGCTGTTAAAAGAAGGAAAACTTTTCATAAATTGGAGAAATTAAAATTTGATATAATTTTCTTCCAAGAAGTTCATATTAAAAAACAACATGAACAATTGTTAGTACAGCCAAAATTGGGGAAAATATTTACTTCTTTGACTCAATGTAAGAAAAGAGGAGTGGTTCTATACATTAAAGAGGCTATTCCAGCAAAACTGATCTACACAGATGAAGACGGAAGAGTATTAATGGTGCAAATAATGGACAATAATATAAAAATACTCTTGATTGCAATTTATGCTCCGAATGATAAACAAGAAGAGTTTTATAAAAAGCCACACATGAAAATAATTGGACTGGACTATGTTAATATAATTATGATGGGAGACTTTAATGGAATTGTGGACAATAAATTGGACTACATAGCAACAACAACAAAGCAAAATAGAAAGGCTCTCCCTAAATCTTTTTTTAAATGACAGACGAACTAACTTTAAAAGATATTTGGAGAGAAAGAAATGTTAAAGCTAAACAATATACTTTTTATTCAAATAGACATTTATCATGATCCAGATTAGATATGATTTGGATCTCAACAGAATTAATATCCAATATTCAAGAAACAAATATTGAAACAAGTACTTGGGCAGATCACAGCCCAAATGTCAATTAAATCGAAGGGACAAAAAAAAAAGATCGAGATGGACATTAAATAATACTATCTTAAAGGAGAAAGATTTTATACAATGGATGGAGAAGGAATTGGCTTTTTTCTTTAGAGAAAATAAAAAAGAAGATACTTCAATGCAGAATGTTTGGGATACAATGAAGGCATATGCTAGAGGTTTGATAATAGATTATACAAGAAAAAAGAATATTAGGAAAAGGCAAGCTTCTAAGGCCTTGGAAGATGGGTATAAAAGGCTTGAAAAAGAATTACAGAAAATGCCACAGAAAAAAGATATTAAATTGAAGCTGGATGTAATTAAACATAAAATGGAATTAATAGAGAAAGAAGAATTGGCACAGAAAATCAGAAATTCTAAACAGAATTACTTTGAAGATGCAAATAAACCAGGGAGATGGCTAGCATATCAATTGAGAAAGGAGAAGGAATCAAGAAAAATATTGAAGCTAATAGATGATCAAGGCCAAGTTTGTTATGGTAATAAGGAGAAAAAGGAAATTATTCAAGATTTTTATGGGCAACTATATAAACAAGAGAATATTGATGAGGAAAAAGTCAAACAGTATTTACAGAATGCTAATTTACCGAAGATACCTAAAGAGACTGAAGAAATGCTAGAAAGCAATATAACAATGATGGAATTAAATGAAGCATTTAAGAAACAAAATAATGGGAAAGCACCGGGTCCAGATGGGCTTCTGGCAGAATTCTATAAAACATTTCAAGAATCATTGAGCATCCCATTGTTAGAAGTTATGAATGAAGTTATGTTAAAGAAGATGATACCCAAAACATGGTCAGAGGCTTATATCACACTTATTCCAAAAGAAGAGGCTGACCCACTGCAAATTAAGAACTATAGACCTATTTCCTTATTGAATGCAGACTATAAAATCTTTGCTTCAATTTTAGCAGAAAGACTTAGAAAATATTTAAATAATTTTATTCACCCAGATCAAAATGGATTTCTGCCAAAGAGACAAATCAGAGACAATATGAGAGTAATCTTGGATACTTTGGAATACTATGAGGCTCATCCTGAAAAGCAAATGGCTTTGATATTCCTAGATGCTCAAAAGGCATTTGACAACGTGAACTGGAGATTTATGTTATTACTATTGGAACAGATGGGTTTTGCCAAAAAAATTATTCAAGCAATAGAAGCCATATATAATAAACAGACAGCAAAGGTAATGATGGAGGGGGAACTTACAGATTTTATTAATATAAGAAAAGGCACAAGACAAGGGTGTCCCCTATCTCCTTTGCTATTTGTGTTGACTTTGGAAGTGTTGAACAGAAATATTAGGGATGATAAAAGCATAAAAGGAATGAAAATCAAGAAGGAAGAATTTAAACTACAAGCTTTTGCTGGTGATTTAGCTTTTATTCTGGAAGACCCGTTAGAAACAGCTCCAAGGTTATTGGAAAAGATAGAGACATATGGTGAGATGGCTGGTTTGAAAATAAATAAAGATAAAACAAAGATTTTGACAAAGAACATGCTATTGAGACAGAGAGAAGAACTGGCAGATCTTTTGAAAATCCAAGTTACAAATAAGGTTAAGGATCTGGGGATATATTTGACAGCAAGATGTAGCACATTAAAAGAGAATAATTATATTAAACTCAAACAACAGATAGCTAGAGATTTGAAGAAGTGGGAAAACTTGCAATTGTCATTAATAGGGAGAATTTCAACAATCAAGATGAATATTTTACCCAGAATTCTATTTCTGTTCCAAACAATACCAATTAGGCTTGGAAAAGACTATTTTGAAGATTGAAATAAAATCATGTTGAAGTTTATATGGCAAGGTAAAAAAGCGAGAATAAAGCTAAAGCTTTTGCAAGATGCTAGAATTAGAGGAGGTTTTGGCCTGCCTAATTGGGAATTGTATTATCAAGCTGTAAGTTTGATGTGGGTCAAAGAATGGATAACATTAAGAAAGCATAGATTGTTGACATTAGAAGGGCATGATTTGCTGTTGAGCTGGCATGCTTTTTTATGGTATAAGGGAACTAAAACACAGGGTTATTTTAGAAGACATTATATACTGGAGTCTTTGTGGTTAAACTGGGAGAAGATAAAAAGACAATGTTATTTGAAAATTCCAGTTTGGTTATCGACTATTGAAGCATTTTCCTATCCTATAATTTATAAGAAGGAACAAACAGTTAGATATGGGGAACTATTGGATGAAAAGGGTGAACTTAAATCGATCCAAAACTTAGAGGAACAAGGTATAAGGATGAATTGGTTTTCATATGCGCAAATACATTCAAGGTATGATGAAGATTCTAAAACGGAGGGATTCTATGATAAACAGACTGATTTAGATAAGATCTTGATGGGTACTAATGAGAAGGTGATTAAAAAATTATATGGTTATTTACTGGGAATTAAATTAGAGGAAGAACAAGTTAAAGAAACAATGATTGTTTGGGGGAAGAATTTTGGATATGGGATTGATTTAGAGAAATGGCAAAAATTGTGGTCTCAAAATTATAAAATGACAATGTCAACAGCATATAACGAAAACTTGTATAAGATGTTTTACAGGTGGCACTTTCCCCCGACAAGAATAGCAAGAATGTTTCAGAACAAATCTGAAAAATGCTGGAAATGTCATCAGATACCCGGCTCGTATTACCATATGTGGTGGACTTGTGAGGACGCTAGAAAATATTGGACTAAAATTCGCATGTGGTTGGAAAAAATGACAAAGAAACACATAGACTTGAAACCAGAGATCTTCTTATTGGGAATTTTACCTGATATATATGGTAAAGATTTGAAATACCTGATTGTAAATGTATTAACAGTGGCTAGGACTGTATTTGCTAAAAATTGGAAGAATGAGAAAATACCATTACAGGAAGAAATTATTTAGAAAATATTGGAATGTGCTGAGATGAGTAGATTGACATTTGAAATTAGAGAGCAAGAGGAGAAACAATTTTATGAAATTTGCGATCTTTTTTATCAATGGCTAGATGATAAAATATGATAATAGAATATTGACACTATATTTATAAAGGGTTTTTAGGATTGATTTGGTATGATTATATGATTTGTTACAGAATAAACTGGTTAAAGTATTGTTATCTCATAAAGCATGAATGATTAAAAGTATAGTCAAAAGTTTCTTTTTTTTAGTGATATTAGGATATATAAGTTTGGATTGACAATATGAGTTGTTATGTAACATAATTGTAATTGAGCCTACAAAATGAATGCACAAAACTGATGAACCAACTGACACACTGGATGTACATATGAGAGTTGATGTTTTAATGTTTTATTTGTCTTGTTTGTTTGTAGAAAATTAATAAAATCTTTTTCAAAAAAAAAAAAAAGACTGGAATATTGCAGGACTGAAGAAAATTTTGCTGATCAATTTACAAAAGCCCAAGGTCTAGTAAAGCACAAGGAAAGTTGTGAAAACTATGGGTTAAAGTTGTAAATAGATATATATGTTATTATATTATCCAAAAGGGGAGAATGTTAGGAATAACATGGTTACCTAACTTAGTTTGGGTAAAATAATATATATAAACTATATTTGTGAGTTTAAGTGTATGTATCATTTTAACTGTAAAACATGTATTTTGGGTGCGGTTGTAAAATCACCATAAGAGGGAGCAAGAGAGCTCACCGTTTGCTGGCTTTTGCTGGATTGCTGACAATTGCGTGTTTTCCCTGCTGTTGCTGAACGAAGAAAAGAGGTTTGATTTTCTTCATATCTCTACTACAAAAAGAGATCTATTACTGGACTGATTATTTGTAAGTTTACTGACTTCTTTTTCAACACTGGACTTTGCAACTGATTAATCCCTGGACGGACTGCACTTGTGTGTGATATATGGACTGTTTGACTATGCTAACAATCTTACTGGAATAAAAACTATTTAACTGGCACAGTGTATCTGTTTTACTGAGTGTAAGCTACAACGACGTTTATCTCACATATCTGCCTGCCTGACTGACTACCGTGCACATTCTGCTAGGGTGTATATCCCTAACACAGGTTCACACTGAGCATATGTGACAGTCGTGACAGGGTCTGGAGACACCATGGAGAACGTTCTGCTGCCTGCAACATCCTCCAGCATGACCGGTTTGGCAGTTCATCAGTAATGGTGTGGGGTGGCATTTCTTTATGGGGCTGCATAGCCCTCCATGTGCTCGCCAGAGGTCGCCTGACTGCCATTAGGTACCGAGATGAGATCCTCAGACCCCTTGTGAGACCATATGCTGGTGTGGTTGGCCCTGTGTTCCTCCTAATGCATGACAATGTTAGACCTCATGTGGCTGGAGTGTGTCAGCAGTTCTTGCAAGACAAAGGCATTGATGCTATGGACTGGCCCGCCCGTTCCCCAGACCAGAATCCAATTGAGCACATCTGGGACATCATGTCTCGCTCCATCCACCAATGCCACGCACCACAGACTGTCCAGGAGTTGGAGGATGCTTTAGTCCAGGTGTGGGAGGAGATCCCTCAGGAGACCATCCGCCACCTCATCAGGAGCATACCCAGGCATTGTAGGGAGGTCATACAGCCACACACACGACTGAGCCTCATTTTGACTTGTTTTAAGGGCATTGCATCAAAGTTGGATGAGCCTGTAGTGTTTTTTCCACTTTAATTTTGAGTGTAACTCCAAATCCAGACCTCCATGGGTTGCTCAATTTGATTTCCATTGATAATTTTTGTGTGATTTTGTTGTCAGCACATTCAACTATGTAATGAACAAAGTATTTAATAAGAATATTTCATTCATTCAGATCTAGGACATCTTATTTTTGTGTTCCCTTTAATTTTTTGAGCAGTGTATTATTATTATTACAACATATTTTCATTTCTTACTCTTCGATCTAGCCATTCATAAAATAAATCCCAAATCTTATAATTCTCCTTTTCTTCCTGTTCTCTAATTACCATTGTTAATTTACTCATTTCCACACATTCCATTATTTTCTTAATTGTTTCATCCTCTGTCAGAATTTTCTTATTTTTCCAATTTTGTGCAAATACAATTCTAGCTGCTGTTAATACATTAATAATCAGATATGTTGTTTTTTTTTGCCTTCAGGCAAAATCCCCAATAAAAATATCTCTGGTTTTAAATCTATATGTTGTTTGATCATTTTTTCCAACCATGTGTGTATTTTAGTCCAGGATCTTTTATCTTCTATATATGTCCACCACATGGTAATATGATCCAGGGATCTGATGACATTTCCAACATTTCACCGACTTGTCTTCAAGCATCTTTGCTATTCTTGCTGGGGGTAAATGCCACCTGTAAAACATCTTATACAAATTATCTTTATAAGCTGCTGACATTGTTAGTTTATAGTTTCTAGTCCATATTTTCTGCCATTTATCTAAGTCTATCCCATATCCAAAAATTTCCCCCCAAGCAATAATTGTTTCTTTAACTCTTCTTCTAACTTCATTCCTAATAAATAACCATATAATTTTTTAATCATCTTCTCCTCAGTGCCTGTTAAGATTTTATCTAGTTCAGTCATTTCTTTATGAAACCCATCTATCTTACTTTCTTTTTCATATCTTGAATGTATTTGCAAATATGAATACCAATTCACATTCATCCCTTGTTCATCTAATTCTTGCTTTATTTTGAGTTCACCCTTTTCATTTAAAATTTCATTATATCTAATAATATATTCCATTTTAAAAACATTTGGGTTTGCAAATGCCTCTGTTGTCGATAACCAGACTGGTATTTTCATATAGTGCTGCTCTCTTATTGTTAATAAAGCGTCCCTGATATAATGTCTCTGAAAATATCCGTGTGCCTTACTTTCCTTATACCATAAAAATGCATGCCACCCCAGCATAAAGAAAGATTTTGGCAATGTCTTTCTTTTTTTAAAAAAATTTACTTTCTGTGTTTTGTAGTCCAATTCTGTATCTGCTATAGCATTAAAATTAAAAGAATACATATACCATCGTATTCCAGTTAGATTATCTTTTTATGGAATTTCTTGTACAATTCTTCTTGTTTGTCATTTGGTGCATATATCTATCTATCTTTCTATCTATCTATCTATCTATCTATCTATCTATCTATCTATCTATCTACCTACCTATCTATCATCTGTCTATCTCTCTGTCTTCCTACCTACCCACCTACCTACCTACCTATCTATCCAACATCTATCTGTCTGTCTGTCTGTCTTTCTAATTATCTATCTACCCCTGCTTGCCTGCCTCCCTGCCTATCTTTCTACCTATCTATCATCTATCTATCTATCATCT
This sequence comes from Hydrophis major, assembly GCA_033807585.1. Classification (NCBI taxonomy): domain Eukaryota; kingdom Metazoa; phylum Chordata; class Lepidosauria; order Squamata; family Elapidae; genus Hydrophis; species Hydrophis major. The sequence goes on from JAUCBL010000126.1 coordinate 85,866, forward strand.
ATCTATCTATCATCTATCTATCTATCTATCTATCTATCTATCTATCTATCTATCTATCTATCTATCTATATCTATCTACATCTATCTATAACTATCTATATATCCATGTATATCTATCTATATCTATCTATATGTATCCATCTATCTATCCATCTATCCATCCATCCATCCATCCATCCATCCATCCATCCATCCATCCATATATTGCTATTAAGAGCATCTTTAAGTTGTTTGTCATTTCCACCATCAATATTCTCCCTTCTTCATCTGTAAAGATTGATTTAGCTTTAATTGTATTCTTGATATATAAGACTAGTCAATGAAGTGTATAAGTTCCCAATTAAAGGACAATTCAAAACTTGTTCATGTTGGGCTTCCGATTTGAGCCTCTTCAGTGACAGACCGAAACCTCGTCTCTGCGAGGCTTCGATCCGTGCTTGCTGCTGGAGTGCCCTGAGCTGGCTGGCTTCGGGGCTAAGCCACCCTGTAGAGGTGGTGAAGAGTGGGGAGACTGCCTGCAGGGTTGAGGAGAGCCGCATCTCTCCTCCCCAGCTGGCCATTACTCCCTTTCCTGAAGGCAGTTGCAGCGGTGGTCAGAAATGACCACCACAAAGAAGAACTCGACCAGAAAAGAATGTGCAGGAGGAAGATAAGAGGAGAAAGTTTTGGTTGACTGGGTCAAACAGCAAAAGCAACAAATAAGGTACCCTGGAATTGAAACTATTAAAAAACAATAACATTGTTCCCTAAGAAGATTTTTAAGCTGCGAAGGAGAGAGAAAAGGGAAAATATTTGGTTTTTTTTCTCCTTTTCCTATACTGACAGATAAGAGACTTAAGTAAGAAATTGGAAAAAAATCCACTTTGATATCAATAGACATTTAATGCTGAAAATAAAAAGTCAAGGGGATAATAAAGATTTCTGGATAATTAAAAGCTTTTGAAAACAGGAAAGGAGAGAGGAAGAATAAAAGGGCAGCATCTGGAAGGGAGGAGACTGCCTGGAATTAAAAAAGAACATATAGCAAAATCTCAACAAGACTTCCAAAAGATACATTCTAACTGAAATATTGCAACAAAAACCCCAGGAAGAGAAAGTCGAAAAAGAAATAAGAAGATATAACTCGGGACTATCTGGATTACTTTATGATTTCTGGATTCTTGGTTATTGTTTTGAATGACTCAAATCAATCGGGTGGTTGTTTAAAACTATTTAAAATGGCTCCACTTTTAGAAGAACTGAAAATGGAACTTAAAAAGTACAAAGATGCACAAGAAGGGAGAGGTTCTTTTGGCTTTGTATTTCAGTTTTTAGAAATGGAGATTTGGAATTATGAGAAACAACAAGAAATGCCTGCAGAACAAGAAGAAGCCATGTTTAATGAACAAGTAATCTTAGATGGGGGGGGAAGGAAAGGGGGGAAAGAGAATGGAAAGTTTAAGATTGGGAAAAACAACTCCCCAAAAAAATAGAGTGAAAAATAAGGATAAAATCAGAAAGCAACAGAAGAGGGAAATGCAGAAGAGAGAATTAGAAATAGAGACAAGGGGGTAAAAAGGGGAGGGAGAAGATGAGACGGAAGAAAGAAAGGAAAAGAAGTCATAAAGGACAGAAACAAAATACAGAGAAACAGGGCCTATTTAGAGATAATGGGTGAAAATTTAATGGAAAAAGGGATTCTGCAAAGGTACTTAAGATAGTATGGCTATATTAGAAACGGAAATAATTTTAGAAAATATGAAACAATATATGATTAAAATGTCTGATAAAATAGCTATCGTAATTCAGTGGAATGCTTGTCAATAAATAAATGTTATAAAAGGTATATTTAATGATTTATAAAACATATGTGAAGAGAAATAAGGGAAAAATTAATTATGGAGATTATATGTGTTTTTAAGGGAGTATGATATTTAATTGAAAAGAAGTGTTAAGATGTTAAGATTTTAATGATTATTAATGATAGAACCGAACTGGAATGGAATGAGGGTTTATAATTACATATATTTACAATCTTTTTTAAAAAAAGAATATAGTTTGTATTATAAGAATATACCAAGCGGAATTTGATTGGAAGTTATGTATTATGTATTATATTGAAGGTCATAACCTTAAGGTATATATTGAAGTTTAAATAAGAGTTGAATGGATGTAATTAAAAGATATAAAGGTGTCATACTCCAATTAGTAACTACAGGAGAAAACTTGTTTAATGAGAAAAGATAATATGAAATTGAAACAGAACAGACAAAAATAAAAATTTTATGATTTGAATTGAGATGAGATAATCAAATTAAAATCGAGAAAATCAAAAGAGGGGAAAAACTATATAGAAAATTTAAAATAGTATAAGATATGGAATAGAATACAAAAAGGAGCATGAAATTGAGTTTTGTGTCTGTATAAAGAAGTTCAACCTGGGACCATGCTATTTTCAAAAAAGACGTTTTACTTGTATTATGTATGTGTGAAAACCCAAATAAAACTTTATTTTAAAAAAAACTTGTTCATGTTGTTTTTTAATGTGGACTTCCTGTAAGCAGATTATATCTAATTTTAGTTTTTCTAACTTATGAAATATATTTTTCCTTTTGGTGGCTGAATTAAGTCCATTTATATTTATGGAAATTAATTTCTTTTCATCTTCCATTATTTATACTTTATATGTAGGATTTATTGCTCTTGTTGTTCTTTGCTCTCTTGGTTCTTTTGGTTCCACCCTGCCACCAATTGCTCCTCCTTCTCGTCCTCTTTCTTCTCTTTTTTCTTTATCCATTTCTTCAGCCATCTCTTCCCTAATTTTCTTCTAATTTCCTCCTCTCTTGCTCTCTTCTTCTTTTCCTCTAAAATATTCATCATAGAATAGCTCTGCTTTCTCAACTGAGTCCAGTCTGTGTCTTTCTTCTTGCCAAATAAACATCAAGCCTTCAGGGATCAGCCATCTGTAATTCACTCCTTTCTTAATTAAAATCTTTGTCAAGAATTGATATTCTCTTCTCAGGTCTCTCACTTTCCTTGGTACTTGTTTTAGGACTTTAATCTCCCTTCCCTTGTATTTCAAAGGACCATCTCTTGCTTTCTGTAATATCTCTGTTTTAATTGCTTTCTTGGTAAATCTCACATGGACTTCTCTAGGTAATTTATTTCTCATAGCATATCTAGTGTATACTCGGAATACTTCATCAATTCTGTCCATCATTTTTTCTTTGGATATCTCCATGGCTCCTGCCAAAACTTCTATCATTATTTCTGCAAGGTTTTCTCCCTTTTCTTCCTCTATGTTTTGAAATCTTAAATAAAAATCAGCCTTGTCCATCTCCCAGGCAATCATTTCCTTTCCCTTATCTTGCTTGACTGTTGTCAGGCTGTTATCTCTTTCTCCTACTTTCTTCTCTATCTGCTATCCTTTTTCTTCTATCTTTTGCATTCTTTCTTCATTCTTCATCATCATTTGTTGTATATTGTCCATTTTCTCTTCCATCTTTACCATCTTCTCTTCCACCTTCCCAATTATGTCTTCCGTACACCTCCCTTGGTCTTGTATTGCTTTCATTATTAATTTTAATTCTTGCATAGAAACCTCTTTCTCCTTCTCCTTCTCTCTTTCCTTTTCCTGCTGTAACATGGCTTGTATAGATTATTGACTGGTTGGGCTCAAAGAGGAGGTGGTAGGGAACGATGATCATGCAGCAGTTGTCTTCCTCATCTCAATTTAATTATAATCCCAATCAAAAAGGTATCTTCCAATAAATCCAAAACAAAATATTCAGGTTCTTCTCTACCTTAATCCAGTTGTACCAAAACGGAGTGGAAAAAAAGAAAAGGGGAAGCAAAAAAGGAAAAGGCAAAAAGGAAAGAGAAAGGAAATACCCAAACTCTTCATGTCCAGGAGATATATAGAAAAAATAAAAAATAAAATTCAAAAGTACAAATCCACCAGATTCTTTAAAAAATAGTAAAAACAGCAACTGTAATCCACTTATTGATGAAAAGAACAAAGAAAGGTTACAAGGTTCCAAAAAGGGGGGAAAAAAACAGATGTTAAAAAGCAAAAATGCCCAAATAACACACCAGCAGAAAAAAAAAGAAAACAATTTAAAATTGCCAGCTGTAGTTTACAATTTAAGTCACAGAATAAGTCCAAGTTTCAATATAACATTCAACAAGCCAGAAAGTCAAAATCAAAAACATCAACAGTATATAGTCCAAGGTCACAGTAATCTTTTATCTTTTATTTCACTCTCCAGCTGTTTATACAATTTGCAAAAGCAACACCTGTTTTCAGTGCTCACTCTCTATTTTCTATTTCTTCTAAACAGCCTATAGTCAAAACAATTCAGTCATTTAATCTCTTTTAAAGTCTTCAAGTTTCAAATATATGTGACCTCTAGATGGCAGTATTGCTTAGCTTTCTCTTATATTGTATCCAACAAGTTTCTAGCCAGATTTCATTTTAAAAAGTGAGAGTAAAAAGGGAAAAATAATCCAAATTTTTAGATTAAAAACAAAAGTAAAAAATTTATCTTCTATTAATTATTATTACAAAGTCCAGTCCAGTTAAACAGGATTCTCTTAGTAAAAAAAAAAAAGTAAAATAATCCAAATTAAGTTTGACAGCGAGCAATGCTTTCGCCGCTGGTTTCCACTTCTTTCCTTCCGGGGCTGTGACAGCTCTTCAGCGGCTTTAATGGCCGCTTTCCTCCGCTGCCGGACTTAAGAGCTTTCCTGGATCAACCAGGGACTTTGAGATGTCCCTGGGATCGACAGGGTGTGCTCTCTTCTCTTACCATCTGTGATGGTTCAGGTCCAATTGGACTGTCCAGTTGCGGAGATTTTGGAGGCTTTTCCCGGAGCTCCGGAATTGCTGTTGTCCCACCACAACGTCAGCCCTGCCCTCTGGAACCTTGCTACAAGGTGATTGGCATGGACGTTCCTACTCTTTACCCAAGATATCTCTGATAAGGGTTAGGGTTAGGGTTTTTCTCTGTCTCTCTCTTTCCCCCCTCTCTGTCCCCAAGAGTGGGGATGGGGGGAAAGGAACCTCTGAACTGGTGCTGTGTGGTGAGAGTCTTATGTCTGGAGGCTGACGAACCACATGCTGTGGACCAGATGGCTGGTGGGGAGGTGGGGCAACAGGGGTGATATGGGCAGCGGATGGACTCATATGCACGGGAGATCGCAGCATCGGCACCCTTCCTAGGTGTACACTGGCCTGCGAGGCAGTGGGGGGAAAGGAACCTCAGAACTGGTGTTACCTCCTGCCTCCGCATATCGAGGAAGTCAAGCAGCTGCCAGCAATGCCCTCAGGTGAAGATGTTGCGAGGGGGAGGCTCAACCCCCTCCCCTCCGGAGCTTCTCTTCCTCCTTGCCAGATGCACTCACACGCAAAGTGCTCACCACCCCTCTGGCACCTGACAAGCCTCCTTCCTGCTGGGCATGTGAGCACTTCTGGCAAGCAGGAAGAGGGGGTCGAGCCTCCCCCTCACAACATCTTCACCTGAGGGCATCTCTGGCAGCCGCTTCCTACGGCTCAGGAGGTCTGCTCTCTTCCCGCTGCTGCTCGGTCTCCTCGATGGGCTAAGCCAGGAGACAGCAGCCACAACACAGGTTGCTAGGGAGATTGCAGGATTGCCCCACCTCCCCACCAGCCATTTGGTCTTCAGCATGCAGCGGCCCACCAAAATATTCTCATGGACCACCAGTGGGCCACAGCCCACCGTTTGGTGACCACTGGACTAAAAGACCTCCAAGGTCGTTTCCAACTCTCTTATTCTATATGCTGGCATAAGCATCACAGAGAGATGATTTGAGGAGCCAAAATGAGGATGAGGGGCAGCCTTAAATGCTTTCTCAATGTTAGAGTAAGCTAAGTCCAGGATGTTTCCACCCCTAGTGGCAAAGTCCACATATTGATGGAAATTAGGGAGGGCTGGTTTCAAGTAAGTATGATTGAAATTCCCTACCACAATGAACACACACACACACACACACACACACACACATGGGTGGATAGTTTGCAAGTCATATATAAAGGCTATAAAGAGCACTCAGGGCTTCCTTCTTGTTGGCACTGGAGGGAATATGTACAGCTATGATTAGGATGACAGTGAATTATCTTGGCAAATAAAAGGGTCTATGTTTGACAGCCAAACACTCGATATCAGGGGAGCACTGGCTGGAGACTACCTTAGCATTAGTACACCATCTCTCATTAATATAAATACATACATCCCTACCACAGGACTTGCAAAAGTATGTTAATATAACAGTAGAAGAGAATATTTGTAGCTCAGAGTTGAAATGAGGAGTCTGTGGTGCTGAGTTTGGTAGTTTTCTTGCAGACGTTTCATTACTGAACTAGGTAATATCTTCAGTACTAGCTGAAGAAAACATCAACTCTAGCACTGAAGAGGTTACCTAGTTGGGCAATGAAACATCTACAAGAAAGCAACAAAGCTCAGAGAGCACCAAGGACTCCACAGTATGTTAATATAGCCTCAATAAAGTCTTCTTGTGGAGTCTTATTTCCTGATCTAGATAATGTTGAAGCACTGATAGTGGAGTGCTTCAGGACTCTACTTTTCCCCCATTCCTATTTAACATCTACTGTGTGAGATCACCAACATGGGGTGAGGTATCATCAGTATGAAGATAATGCCCAGCTATAAATCTGCCCCAGGTTCCACATGTGATGTCTGGAATTTCTTGGCATCTGGATGGGGAAGAACAGGCTCCATGTCAGGGCTTCCTTCATTCAATCCCTAGGAAAGAAAAAACGTTGGTTTCATAGATTTAATGAAAAGATACTTTTACTAGGAAAGAACTGAATACAGCAGAAGTCAGGCAAAATCTGGAGCAAAAACATGTGAAGAATCAAATTGAAACAAACCCTCTTGTAGCTAGGCAACCAAAGTTCAGTCATTGGCCAGAAGATACTTTGGGAAAGTGTCTGAGTTAGGTAATCCCTTCTACATTCCAAAGCCAGATGAAATGACCTTGAAGAGATAAGCAAAGTCCAAGCCAGCCATTGCAAAGCTTAATGAAAATTTTTCACTATCTCCACCTGCACACTTCTCCTCTCAAGTGTCCTCAAGTGCCCATTGCTCCCCCTCCCCCTGTTGCTATGGCAGCTGACAGCAAGCAAGCAAAGATGGACGCTGACATTCCAACTCTGGCAAGATGGAGTGGCTGTGGGTTTTGAGGCCTCCTGAATCTGGAGACTTTTCATCCTTAACTTTGAACGGAGTGGCATTCTCCCAGATAGAGTTGGTGCACAATTGTGGGGGTCTCCTGGATTCATGGTTGCTACTCAGGAACCATGAATCCAGGAAAACCCCATAACTGGCAGCATGACCAGGAGTCCTTTTGCATAAATCCACCTTGTACACCCAATACTAGATTGGGAGGCACTATTCGTAGTCACTCACACTTTACATTCCATTTGAACTACTGTAATGCATTCTACATGGGGCTGCTCTTGAAGAGCATTCAGAAATTGCAAGTGGTCTCAAATGCAGCAGTGAAGGTGGTTTGGGGCATTTCATGATACAGTCACATAATACCACTGCCCCATGAGCTGCACTAATTTACAATGAGCTTCTACATGCACTTCAAGGTGCTAGCTATCACCCATATTTTGCACAAGGCCAGACTTTTTACAGGACCACCTATTTCCCATGGCTTCTGCTCATCCCACCAGATCCATCAGGGTGAGCATTCTCCAGGCCCCTTCCATTAAACAATACCATCTTCTGGGACGCAGGAGATGTGCCTTCTCAAACACAGCACCTGCCCTGTGGTACAGTATCCTACTTGAGATTTGGATGGCCTGATCATATTGGCTGTCCATAAGCCATTAAAGAGCTGTATTTTCCCTCAGACATTTGGGCTGGGATGTCAGCTGGGCCCTATTGGTTGGTTCTATGCTGTTTGCCTGTTTAGCATCAATATTTAAGTTGAAGTCCACACATTTTCAAGCTGCCAAGGTTGAGAAACACTGCTATAAACAAATATAAAATGGTGTCCAAGCACATAACATCACCCAAAGGGAACTCGACACTCAACTGGGCCTAATGCCTGGGGGAATACCTCTCACTCTTCCCCTCATCACAAGGCTTTGTCACAAATTTCTTTTATTTAATCAAAATGCAGCCCCTGCTGAATCTGCTGCAAATGTTTGCAGCAGACTCAAAAACCCCAAAAAACTAAACCAGTGAAAATGTACCATTATTTCCTATCTTCCTGATTTCTCCCTCAGTCTAAGTCATTCTCAGATCCTACCCATAAGTTGCATCCTACTAGGTTCAATGGAAACCTGTGTTTAAAGAAAAGGTATTTTGGGCTCTGTATAACATAGGATCTTGTTTCCCCTATCCACTCACCTAATTGCATCCTTTGTCAACAAATAAGTATCTATTGGGGCAGAAAATCTATTGAGGCAGACACAATGGTCTTGTGGATCATTTGCCAAACTTTCCATCCCTTTCCTTCGAAACACCAGTGAGTTTTAACTTTTCTTTTTGGTCATCTTTATTTCCTGGCTTGTTTCTCCATCTTTCCCCTCCAATCTCTTTCAGCTTCCTGTCCTCTTCCTCATGCATTGCTGATTTTTCTTCCTTCCAACTGATGTTGCAAATGGGCCTGAACAGCAGAAAAACAGCACAGCAAAAAGGGCATCTGGGTTGTAAATGGGGCCGAGGGATGACAGATTGCCAGTTCCTCTGGGGTGTCCTGATTGAATCTAATTGCAAAATAATAATTGCCTCCTCTGGAAAAGAGGAACTGATCACTTGTGCTGAATGCAACTGATGAGGGCCTTCTGAGACAGAGAGACTTGGAGTGGTACACAGTGTGTAGAGATAAAGAGAGAGAAAGAAGAGACAAGAAAGAAAAGAAAGAGAAATGGGAAAGATATAAAAAGTGAAAGTGAAAGGAAGAAAAGTGATAGATAAAGAAAGAGGGGGATGGAAGGAAGGGACAGAAAGAAAGAGAAAGGGAGAGAGGAGAAAGTGAATGAGATATATGAATTGATAGATAGATACATGGAAGGAGGGAGGGAGGGAGAGAGAAAAAAGGAGAGGAAGGAAGGACACAAACCCTGGCTTCAGAAGACTCTTTGAAACAGCACAGCAATCTAGGGCTGGCCTGGAAGGGATCTCAAAGGTCATCTTCTAGTCCAACCCCCTGCTCCAGTAGGAGAATGCCATACTCCTGGCTTCCATTCTACAGCAAGTCAGCTGGCCATGGAGAATGCCAGACTCCTGGCCTCGTGGTCTACGAAGATCACAGAAACTTGGAGAAACATACATGAAGCTATGCAGAAGGCATTTAAAGCTTATAAGACACATGCCAACAGGAAACAGAGTGACCACCCACCATTTCAAATAGGAGATTTCATATATTTGTCCACCAAATATCTGAAGTTGGGTGTCCCATGTAAAAAGGTGGGCCCCAAATATATAGGACCTTTTACCATAAGTCAGGTGATTAATCCTGTTACGGTACAGTTGAACTTACCGTCATGGTTCAAAAAGGTCCACCCAATGTTCCATATTAGTCTCATTAAACCCAGAAGGTGTAATCCCAATGATCGGTTACCTGGTCCAGTGAAGGCAGTTCATTATGAGATAGAGACTATTCTTGATTCACGGATACATAGAGGTGGTCTACAATATTTAGTAAAATGGAATGGATATCCTTTAGGTGAGGCATCATGAGTTGGCCACATCCATGTCAATGCACCACGTCTTCAATGGAGGTTCCATAAACAGTACCCTGGAAAATCCAAGGGGGGGATGTGAACCACTATGGTGATAATTATTCCCATTTTATTGCTTTACAGGTGGATCTCTGGTAGACGGGGCCGCCTGTTGGGCTCCGAGTTTGCTACAGAGCCCATCAGCTCTGAACATGCCTTGCAGCAAGTCAGCTGGCTGTGGAGAATTTCGCCTTAGCTCTGCTGCTGCCGGATCTGTATTTCTGCTTGTGTGCTGGCTGATGGTGTTGCTTTGGAATGACTCAGCAGAGCTGTCAGCTGCAGGATGGATTCTGAAGCAACTGCGGGGCTGCAGGATGGATTCTGAAGCTACTGTGGGGCTGGAAATGCCTTTTTCATGTATTGATATGGTGCATATTGTTAGAGGGGGTTGGGGCACATATAGGTGGTAATTATGCCTTAGGTTAAAACATGGTGCAGGTGGCACTGGGTGGGGATCAGTTAGTGAGGGTCGGAATATGTTAGGGATGTAGACATGTTATAGGGTTAATAGCCTTTAGGGATAATGGGTTAGGTGTGGCTAGAACTAGAACTGCATATAGGCCTGGGTGTGGTGAGGGGTGTCTCATGATAATGGTAATAAAAGGAAAGGGAGCAAACTCAAACCCAACGCTAACCTTGCCTGGCTTTTAGCCTTTCTTGTCAGATAAGAGTATTTGTTGATTGCTGATCTAATGAATAAACCATCATTGCACTACAAAGGAGCTGGAGTTTGTATTCATTTCAGGACAAATCTTCAATCCTCAAGGACTGGCTGAGACAAACATTGTGTACACCCTGAGTCTATCAACGTCCTGTATCTGGCACCTTTAGTTGTATGAAGGTTGCAAAGATACACAGGGATGATGAAGGGCCAGATGGGGTCGCTTACCATTGGGTCTTCCTGGCTATCCTCTTCACTATCGCAAGGTCCCGAGGCAACCTTTGGACAAGAGCTTGTCGCTGGTATCCACCCCTCTGGCTTTCCTTGGTTTTCGTCTACGGGTGGTTTCTGGGAAGCTACCTGGGACCGGGTCTAGTTATTTTCCCGGGACTGTCGGTTCTCATGGGTCCTGCTACAAGTAACCGGACTGTCTACCTCTGCATGGAGGGATCCGGTGTCGAACACTCTGTCATGCCTCTGGTGGAGACTGACTCTGAGGAAGAGGAGGGACAGCCAACAGGGAGTGGGAGTGTGGCTCCAGAGGTGGTAGAGGAGGCTGGGGAAGGGCAGAGGCTGGCTGAGCAATCAGAGGAGGATCCAGGCCCATCCCCTATCCATCCTAGGTCACGCAGGGAGGAGAGGATCAGGGAAAAGGAAGGTCTACTCATGAGGAGGTTACCATGATCCTCCTCGTGGCTTGCAGCTGGGAGGTATGTATATAAGTTTGTAACTGCGTAGTCAGAATTGCTGGAGTCAAAGTTTAGTGTTTACTTTGAAAGAGGTTTATCTTTGCTGGAGTTCTTCCCATAGACTCTCCTCGGTTATCTTCCTGGAATTTATGATTAATTATCTTGGCTTGCTTTGGAACTCTCATCAATGCGGTTTGTTTTTGGTTTTCTTTTTGCCTCATTATTTACTTTTGTGACTTTAAACTGTGCCTAATAAAACAGTGAAGTTAAGTTGAAGGTATTACCGGACTTTAATGTATGTTTTGGGTTTTGGGTTATTTTGAGAGACTGTGGGTCATCACACACTCGGCCACCCAATGGCCTAACAAATTACATTGGAAACATCTAAGAACTGGTCTGCTGCGTGGTTCTGTCATTACCAGGCTGGTGTGGCTAGGTCTGGGCCCTATTGGTGGGATTGCTACAGGTTTTCAGACTCCAACAGCCCCTTCAGGCCTCGAATGGAATTCCTGGAGTCCCACGTCCAACTCTGCCTGCTTTGAACCAGTCTTGCAGCCTGTTTGAAAGGCCTCTCACAACACACGCCTGTCTCAAATCCCGATCAAGTCCAGCTTGGAATTGATGCACCAACAGACGTTCCAGCCAAGACCGTATCTTCCCCACCACCAAGCGAAAATCCTGCACATAACTCCTTTGCTGGCTTGCCTCATTGCTTCAGGGACAGCAGTTCCCCCTCCACCTGTTGTACTTGGGATTTGTCCTCAAACTGTGCCCGCAGAGCTTCCAGAAACAACCCTACATCTGCCAGTTCTCTAACATGGGTGCATTGTAAATCAGCGACCCAATCAGCCACTTCTCCTTCCAGCACTCCAGTCACTGCAACAACTATGGCTCATTGGGAAGGATATCATGCTGCATATAAGTCCAGGTGGTTTACGACTTGGCTCAAAAATAATGCCAGGGTTCCCGTTGAACAAAGTCTGTAAAGGTGGGGACCCCACACCATCTGCTGAGGCCAATACCCCACCGGAAACCCAGGGGGTGGGTCCATCACAAAGGGATCCTGTAGTTGGCAGGTAAGAGTCAGTTCACCCGTATTAACACTTGACCCTTGAGACCCCACAGACCCCGTGGGCTGAGTCACTTGGGTACAATGCCCTGATAGGCCCACAGCCTTGGTTAATGATGAACTGGGGGTTTCTGTCTTTGTCTGTGTGGCCCCAAGTGCCTGCCTACTGGTTGGAAGTTCCGGGTCTAGTTGATGGGATGGGATGAACATAGAGGTGCTTCTTATATGCCTACCAGCCAGTTGGCCTTCCCAAGAGTATCTGTCTGGAGCATCTCTAACACTCAGCTCCCCATATTTCTGTCACAAGATATGCAGCGTGCTACTCCCCAGGCTGGTTACTGGATTACCCATGGATTGAAAACTGAATGATCTTACCTGTGAATGATTTTGGACCACTTATCTTGAACTTTGCTTGCACGTTTCTAGAAGTAAAAACCTACATTTACTGTACAGTGTTTCTGTGTGCTGTGTGTGTATTATTCAAACACTACTCTCAAATACGTCTCCCTGTATGCGGTCATTCTCCTAACGGGGAATTACCTTAACACTGGTTATGGGCCCAGACCACACCAGGCTCAGGTAACTGAGAGTTAGTGTGAATGCACAGTACTGTATACAGACAGCTGTTTACTGTTTAATTGTGGGTTACTTTCCTGGTAAAGATGGCACAAGTCACTTCAACAAGTCTATCACTGATAACCCAGTTGGATGGAACAAACTATGTTTCCTGGTCAATGAAGTACAGTCTACTTCTGTGTAAAGAAGGGTTATGGAATGTAGCTCAAGACCCACCGGATGTAAATGCTTGGGTTCCAGAAAATGAGGACAATGCCAAGAAGCTTGCTGACTTTAAACAGAACAACGAACGAGCTCTTTGTATAATTGGACTAACACTGAGTGACCAGCAGCTAGTCCATATTCTTGAAGAAGAGTCTGCTGCTAGGTGTTGGGAGAATTTGAAGAGGATTTATGTTCGTGACAGTGTAGGTACTGCAAAAGGGGCCCAAACCAAGTACTGACTACATATGCATGCTTATACTTTTCAGAGGTGCGATATTGTTCAATGTACAATCCTTGTTTTATTTATTGCATGTAATATTCTTCTTGAGGTAATTCCCCATTAGGAGAATGAGCGCATACAGTGCGACATATTTGATAGTTGTGTTTGAATAATACTCACACAGCACACAGATACACTGTACAGTAAATGTAGGTTTTTACTTCCAGAAACTTGTAAGAAAGTTCAAGACATTTAAATATCTTAAATCTATATGTTTTGTTATTGTTTCAACAGCAATATTAGAAGCCATCTGTATTGCTGATTGGTTATCTTCGTAAACAACAATAGCATCTGTTACATTAATTCCCATATCAATCAATAATTGTTTATACAAAACTAAATCTGTACATAATAAAGACAAACATGAGAATTCAGCCTCCATTGTTGACAAACTTAGATGTTTCTGTCTAATAGACCTCCATCCAATCAATGCCTTTCCCAATAATACTACAGTACCCGATGTAGATTAATATGTATTTACATCTGTAGCAAAACTTGCATCAGCATATGCAGTTAAATTCAGTTCATCTTTAGGCTCCAAATACAATGCATAATGCATTGTTTGTTTCAGATATCTTAACACATGTTTAGCAGCTTCCCAGTGCCTTTCAGTCGTCTCAGTATGAAATCTTGCTAATTGATTAACACTGTATGCAATATCTGGCCTTGACCAATTACTGAGATGATAAGCTACCAATTAAGGACTGAAAAATGGGACTTTGTACATCACTGTGACTAAACTCCTGACTCATTGGTGTTTTAGCCGGCTTACAAAGTTCAATTTTAAAATTCTGTAGTAATTGGTTAATTTTATCTGCCTGTGAGATCTTGTATCCTCCTCTAGTTCTATCTATCTTTAAACCAAGATATTGTTTGATTTCTCCTAACTGTTTTATCTTAAATTTCTTTTCCAATAGTGAGATTATTTTAGTAGCTTCTTGTTCAGTTTTGGTGATTAATGCTATGTCATCAGTAAACAATAGCAACAATGAAATTGCACCATTACTTTCTCTTTTAAACAAACATGAATCAGCCATGCCAACTACAAAACCCATCTTAGTTAATTTTTTAACTACACATTGGTTCCACTCATATCCTGATTGCTTTAAGCCATAAAGACTCTTTTTCAATCTCCAATTGTATTATCATCTTTCATACCTAAAGGTTTCTTTAAATATATAGTGTGTTGCAACGGTGCATGCAGATAAGCTGTCTCTACATCTAAATGATTTATAATGTATTTCTCCTTAGAAAGCCCACACTAGTGCTGCCCTTAATGTAGTAGCCTTCAGACTAGGTGCAAACACCTCATCATAGTCATTTGCTATCTGATTGAACCCTTGTGCTACTAACCTGGCTTTATGGGTAACAGTCCCATCTACACCTGTCTTCAGTTTATATATCCATTTACATCCTATGACATGTTTACCTGGTGGTAACTTAACATTTTTGTATACCTCCAGTCTTTTTAATTATTCTAGTTCCTTATCCATTGCTTTCTGCCAAGCAGCGTGATCCTTAGCAAGATACAGTGTCAGTTCACTATAATTACTTGGAACTGTATTCACTTGGCATACAACACTAGCCTGATATCTATCAGGTGGTCATGTTAATCGGGTTGAACGTCTTGGTAATACAGGGCTTACTAATGGACTTTCCTTTGCCATCTGCTCCTGTTCTTCTACCTCTTCCTGTGCCTGTTCTCCTACTTCCTCCTGTTCTTCCTCTTTAATGGCTATTCGTGTTTTACTGATTTTATCTTTAGGGAATATTTGGGTGTTAAGAATAATATGATTGCTGGATTCCTGTTCCAATTTATTCCACCCAACGTGCTCAAGAAATTTTGCATAAGCACTGCAATAAACATGAGCTGTGCCTTGATCCCAAAATCTAAATGATCTATGGTTGGCCTCATAACCCACAAAAAAAATAACTTCTTGACTTCCGGTTGCAAGGCTTCGGCGGCGGCAGGAATCCACTTCTCTGCGGGTCCCTGCTGTGCTTGCCGCTGAGGTACCCCCGATCCAACTGGATTATAGAAAATAGAAGAACAAGATGTACAAAGAGATAAGAAAATTGGAGATATTGATTCTCGATTGAGTGAAGTTGAAAGAGACAGGAGTGGATCCTTGGGATGGGAAATAGACAGGTCAGAATTTTATCTGAGATTCCAAAATGTAGAAGAAAAGGGTGAAAACCTTGCTGAAATAATGACAGAAATCCTGCCAGAAGTGTTAGGTATAACTAAAGAGAAGATGATGGATGAAATGGATGAAGTGTTCTGTGTCTACACAAGATATGCAATGAGAAATAAACTACCAAGAGAAGTGCATATTAGATTTACAAAGAAAACTATTAAAACACAGATACTCCAGGTGGCAAGAGAGAAAATGCTAAAGTATAAAGACAAAGAAATTGTGGTACTGAAACAAGTACGGAGAAGAGTGAGAGAGATGAGAAGAGAATACTTATTTCTGACTAAAGAGTTACTTAAGAGAGGAGTAAATTACAGATGGTTAATACCAGAAGGTCCCATGTTCACCTCGCAGGAACAAAGGCACAGAATTGACACAGTTGAAAAAGTGGAGTTATTCTATCTAGAATATTTTAAAGGAAAAGAGGAAGATACAAGAAAAGAAGAGTCACTTATCGAATTTCAGGAGGAGTGTATAACAGCAACTGAAAAAGAAGGAGCAGTAAATGGTGTACCCAGAGAGCAATGAGAACCAAGATCTACTAGAGCAACAAATCCTTCTTATAAAGTCTAAAATGGATGAGGGAAAATTGATCACAATTAATATAAATGGACTTAATTTAGCCACCAAAAGAAGAAAAGTATTCCATAAACCAGACAAATTAAAGTTTGACATAATCTGCCTACAAGAAGTACATATTAAAAAACAACATGAATATATACTGAAGCAACAAAAATTAGGGAAACTATTTACATCACTGACACAATGTAAAAAAAGAGGTGTGGTCTTATACATCAGAGATACAATCTCTGGGAAGGCAGAGCCACATCGCTGCGATACAGCTGCAATCTTGGGGCTCCGAGATCGCAGCTGATATCTTTGCCCCTGGTCGGTCCCAACGGACCTAAACCGTCCCATAGAGACGGTGATAACAAGGGGCGCTTTCTGTTGATCCCAGGGACATCGCAAAGTCCCTGGTTGATCCAGAAGAAGCCCTTTTACCATCGGTGGAGAGGCAGCCATTAAGCTGCTGAAGCTGGGACAGCCCCGGAAGGAAGAGGTTGAAAGAGAAAGTGTATCGGCTTGGTGAGGACTTTTTTTATTATTATTAATATTTGGGACTAAAGGACACCCTAAGAATGAGAAGAAATCTGTAAGATTTTTGACAAAACTGACTTAGCTGCGATTTTTAAAGAGAAATGTCAAAGTGAGGCTTGGCTTTTTACTTTTACTTTTTTTTTTTTACTGAACTTGCGATTTAGCAATTGTTAACTGGACTGGTTTTTCCTCTTATATTTACCTATTTTTCTTCTCCTTTTTGATTGTTTTTATTTTTTTAGAATAGAGGCTCCCTTTTTATATATATATATATATATATATATATATATATATATATATATATATATATATATATATATATATATATATATATATATATATATACATACACACACACACACACACACACACACACACACATATATATATCTTCTTTTTTTATTAAGCTTTTTCTGGGAAAGAAGGGGGAGTGGATGAAAGAAACTTTGTAACACTGCCAACTAGAGGCTTGAAAAATACTTTATTTGAAGCTGAGAGAACTGTGAAAAACTTTCTCTCAAGGCCACTGGAATTTGATAAGATGGAGGGAAGAACACTGGAGAATGTTTTTACAGGTGTTCTTTGGGACTTCTATCAACAATTGAATATTTGAAGCTTGGCTTTGAAATTTTTGGAGAAGTCATAATAAGAGCCTTGGATAATTAAATAAAATGCAGTGTGCTTTTTTTCTGATCTTTCTTAGCTGTCTCATCCCTCCTCTTCAACCCCATAGTATTTTGTAATATCTGTATATTCATTTTCCATTCTTTTTTTTTTCTTTTTAAAGGGAAAGCCTTAGAATATCTTTTTCTTTTTCCTATTGGGACTTTTACCTTCTCCATTTTCATTTTTGATCCATTTTTATGGCTATTTTTTATCATTGAGATCTTTCAATTGGATTAAGGTGTGAAGAACCTGAAGAATTCTTTTTTTTTTCTTACTACTTTTTAATACTATTGGGTTTTGTTCTTTTTCTTTTTAATTTTTACTTTGAATCATAATTGACTATCCCATAATAGGATTAAGGTCCAGAAGAACCTGAAGAACCTTTTCTTTTTTCTTTTTAATTTTGGGCTTTTTAATTTTTATTGTCTTTTTTTATTCTTTTTTCCTAATTGGATTATAATTGGCCACTCTACTAACTGGATTAAAAGAGCTTAAAGACCCTGAGTTACCTAAATGAGTAAGAAATCCATATCTTTTGGAATTTCAACTTCTGCTCCTGCCTCCCCAACAGTTGGAGGACGACGTTTAACCCAGATAATGTCGAAGCAAGATAAAGAACAAGTGGATTTAAAGATGATTATGCAAGGAATTCAAGAACTTAAAATGAAATAGGATATTATTGAAAAGAAAATAGAAAATATTGAACAAAGAGCTGAGAATATTGAACAAAGAACAGAGAGTATTGAACAAAGAATGGAGAGTATTGAACAAAGAATTGGGAAGACCGATGAAAAAGTGGAAAATATTCAACAAATGATGGTGAAATATGATGAGAGACTCCAAAAAATTGAAGAGAAAGATAAACAAAGAGACCAGACAATTGGAAATATTGATAGCAGACTGACAAGGGTTGAACAAGATAAAAGTGGGATGTTGAAGTGGGAGATGGACAGGTCAGAATTCTATCTCAGATTTCAAAATATAGAGGAAGAAAAAGGACAAAACTTGACTGCAATAATGATAGAAATCCTGGCTGGAGCTCTGGGAATAACAGAGGAAAAGATGATGGATGGAATAGATGAGATATACCGAGTCTTTACAAGATAAGTGATGAGGAACAATCTACCAAGAGAGGTCCACGTCAGATTTACAAAAAAAAACTATTAAAGCACAAATATTACAAGTGGCAAGAGAGAAGACGTTGAAATATAAAAACAATGAGATTGTGGTCTTAAAACAAGTACCCAGAAAAGTGAGAGAGATGAGAGAAGAATATCGATTCCTGACTAAAATATTATTGAAAAAAGAGGTGAATTACAGATGGCTGATTCCAGAAGGATTAATGTTTACATGGCAAGAACAGAGACACAGAATTGACTCAATTGAGAAGGCAGAAACATTCTACAATGAATTTTTCAAAAGAAGAGAAATAGAGACAGAAAAAGAGATCATTCCAACTGAACTTCAAGAGGACCAAAGGGAGATGGGAAAAGAAGAAGGTGCAGTAGGTGGACAAGTGGAGACTAAAGAACAATGTGAGGTAAGATCTACAAGAGCTGTCAAACCTAAATACAAAATATAATCATGGAGGAAAAAAAACTGATTTCTATGAATATAAATGGACTGAACTCAGCTTCCAAAAGAAGAAAAATTCTTCACAAATTAGAGAAGTTAAAATTTGATATAATTTGTTTACAAGAAGTACACATTAAAAAACAACATGAACAATTACTGATACGATCAAAATAAGGGAAAATATTTACTTCCTTGACCCACTGTAAGAAAAGAGGAGTGGTTTTATACATTAAAGAAACTATCACAGCAAAATTGATCCATACTGATGAAGATGGAAGAGTATTAATGGTTGAAATAGTGGATAATAATACAAAAACACTCTTGGTTGCAATTTATGCCCCGAATGATAAACAAGAAGAATTCTATAAAAAATTACATATGAAAATAATTGAACTGGACTATGCTAATATAGTTATGATGGGAGATTTCAATGGAATTGTAGACAATAAACTGGACTATACAGCAACAGCAACACGACAAAATAGGAAGACCATCCCTAAATCCTTTTTCAAAATGACAGATGAATTAAACTTAAAAGATATAAGGAGAGAAAGAAATGCTAAAATTCAACAATATACTTTTTACTCAAATAGACATTTATCATGGTCCAGAATAGATATGATTTGGACATCAACAGAATTAATATCTAATATTCAAGAAATAAATATTGAAACAAGTACATGGGCAGATCATAATCCAATGACAATTAAATGGAAAGGACAAAAAAGAAGATCTAAATAATACTATTTTGAAGGAAAAAGACTTTACACAAGGGATGGAGAAAGAACTGGCTTTCTTCTTTAATGAAAATAAAAAAGAAGATACTTCAATACAGAATGTTTGGGACACAATGAAGGCATATGCGAGAGGATTAATAATAGACTATACAAAGAAAAAGAACACTAGGAAGAGGCAAACCATCAAAGCTTTAGAAGTTGACCACAAAAAACTGGAAAAAGAATTACAGAAAATGCCACAGAAAAAAGATATTAAACTTAAAATGGACATAATTAAACATAAAATGGGTCAGATAGAGAAAGAAGAATTGGCACAAAAAAATTAGAAGTGCTGAACAGAACTATTTTGAAGATGCAAATAGGCCAGGTAGATGGTTAGCATACAAACTGAGAAAGGAAAAAGAATCAAGGAAAATATTACAGTTAATAGACAATCAAGGCCAAATGTGCTATGGTGACAAGGAGAAAAAGGCGATTATCCGAGACTTTTATGGACAACTATATAAACAAGAGGATATTGATGAGGAAAAAATTAAACAGTACTTACAAAATGCTAACCTACCTAAGATGCCTGAAGAGACTGAAAAAATGCTAGAAAGTAGTATAACGATGATGGAACTAACCGAAGCACTTAACAGACAGAACAATGGAAAAGCACCAGGTCCAGATGGGCTTCCAGCAGAATTTTATAAAACACTACAAGAATCGTTGAGCATTCCATTGCTAGAAGTCATGAATAAAGTTATGTCAAATAAGAAGATACCTAAAACATGGTCAGAAGCTTACATTACACTTATTCCAAAAGAAGGGGCAGATCCAGTACAAATCAAGAACCATAGACCTATTTCTTTACTGAATGCAGATTATAAAATCTTTGCTTCAATTTTGGCGGAAAGGCTTAAAAAATACTTAAATAATTTTATTCATCCTGATCAAAATGGATTTCTGCCAAAGAGACAAATCACAGACAATATGAGGGTAATTCTGGATACCTTGGAATATTATGAGGCGCATCCTGAAAAACAAATGGCTTTGATATTTCTAGATGCCCAAAAGGCATTTGATAATGTGAACTAGAGATTTATGTTACTACTACTGGAACAGATGGGTTTTGCCAGAAAATTTATTCAAGCAATAGAAGCCATATACTATAAACAAATGGCAAAAGTAATGATAGAGGGAGAACTTACAGACTCTATTAACATAAGAAAAGGCACAAGACAAGGATGGGATTGATCTAGTGAAATGGCAAAAATTGTGGTCTCAAAATTATAAAATGACAATGTCAACAGCATATAAAGAAAATTTGTATGTTTTACAGGTGGCATTTTCCCCCGACAAGAATAGCAAGAATGTTCAAGAATAAATATGAAAAATGCTGGAAATGTCATCAGATACCTGGCTCATATTACCATATGTGGTGGACTTGTGAGGACGCTAGAAAATATTGGACTAGAATTCGCATATGGTTGGAAAAAATGACAAAGAAACATATAGATTTAAAACCAGATATTTTTTTATTGGGAATCTTACCTGATACATACAATAAAAATTTGAAATATTTGATTGTAAATGTGTTGACAGCGGCTAGGATTGTATTTGCTAAAAATTGGAAGAGTGAGAAAATACCATTAGAGGAAGAAATTATTAAGAAAATATTGGAATGTGCTGAAATGAGAAGATTGACATTTGAAATTAGAGAACAAGAAGATGAAGAATTTTATGAAGTTTGGGACCTTTTTTATCAATGGTTCGACAATAAAACATAATAATAGAATATTTAGAATCCCAGGAAATAATAAATACATATTTTTTTTATTTCTATTTTTTTGATACTACACTTATAAAATCTTATTAAGATAGATTTGGTATGATTTTATGATTCGTTATAAAATAAATTAAGTAAACTATAGTTATCTCATTAAAGTATGAATTAATAAAATTATAGTTAAATGATTGTTCAATAATGATATTAGGCTGTATAATTGTTGATTGATAATATGAGCTATTATGTAATATAATTACAATGGAGACTATGAAATGGATGCACAAAAAAAAGTGGTAAACCAACCGATACACTGTCTGTAAATTCATGAAGGAGGATGATGCTTTTATGTTTTATGTGTTTTTGTTTGTTGTTAAAATCAATAAAACTTTTTTTCAAAAAAAAAATTGGAATTTATTTTATGAATGCCTGGCTAGAAGAGTAAGAAATTGAAATATGTAAGTACAGTGTAATATATCATTACTGATAAATGGATGAGTTTGATAGAGTAAGAAAATGAATATGAAATATTTCATTGAAAATCAATAATTACAATGTTAAGGATAATATATTAAGTGATATATGTGATATAAAATACTGATTAGAACGATTATAAACATATATAAGTAAAATATGTATGACAATGTTACTATGTGCACAAAGACATATGTACCCAACTGACATACTGTTGAACAGAAAGAAGGTTTTATGTGCTTATTTTTGTTGTTATAAAAAAAAACACTTTTATATATATATAAAAAAGAAACATTTAATGATCCCTGATAATGTTTGTGAAATTGAAAGTGTATTAATAAACATTTAAAGTCTCCTCACTCTGAATTAGTTTATTGTGAAACTTTTTAGCCTTCATCACAGTCTCCATTGTTAAGTACTTGGACATGGGTCGGAGTAAATGGAGACAGCCTCTGAATAGTGACTTTCAGCTCTTTATTAGCATAGTGACTTCTCAAAACAACAACAGTGAACTCTGCCTTATATAGGCAACCCTTGTAAGAATTGTCCAATAGTGAGCTATAAACGCTAGCTCTTTTAACCAATAAGAATCCTCTGTTAAGGGCCAATCGGATTCCTCGGAACTAACCAATCCGATCTGGCTGCCTAACAGCCAATCAGAAGTGCAGGGCCAGAACCCTGCACTTTACCTCAAGCTCATACTTTATTAACTATGGTACATACACAACACCCCTTCCCCCTGGCTTCTTAATTACGGTGTAGTTATATAGTCCTTTAAATAGGACGGTTGTCTTTTAAGTCTTTCAGATTTTCGTTGGACTGGTTGGTTGCAATCCTGTTGAGGTAGATTGTTGTTTGGCAGTGGATCTGCTACTTGCTCAGGTGCAATTTCTTGTGGTGCAAATGATTCTCCTTCCTGCTCCATTTCCTGAGTATCACTTAGTTCGTCGCTCCCTTCGAGCAGGTTCCCTGGAACTTCATCTTCTTCTGTACCTCCCCCCCCCTCGGTTTGGTCATGGGGGAGTTGTTGACTGGCCGTTGTGAGTCGTGACTGTAATTGGTCGATATGCCGTTTCCACAGTCTATTGTCACAGCATTTCACTACATAGGATTTGGGGCCGGTCACTCGTACTACTGTTGCCTCTATCCATAACGGATCGCCTGATAAGTTTCGTGCGTAAACGAGGTCTCCTACCTGGAAGGTGTGACAGCGGCCGCTGGATCCTATTGGCTTTTCCGGTTCATAAGCAGGGTGCAACCGGTCGAAGTGGGAGCGGAGTCTTCGTCCCATCAGTAGTTCGGCGGGAGTTCTGCCGGTGACGCTATGTGGAGTTATGTGTTACAAAAAGAGAATTTGGTTGACCTTGTCATCGATAGTGTCATAGTCCACTTTTTGCAAAGTCTTTTTAACAAATTGGACCATGCGTTCCGCTCGGCCATTGGTCGCAGGGTGCACAGGCGAGGTGAGCGCATGGCGGATGCCGCGGTCAGCGAGGTACTGCTCAAACATTAGAGCTGTAAACTGTGGCCCGTTATCGGACACCAGGACGTCAGGCAATCCGTGGGTTGCAAAGAGTCTGTTTAGGATCTTGATCACCGCCTCGGACGTTGTAGCCGTCATATGATGAATTTCTAACCAATTGGAGTACGCGTCGACTGTCAGCAAGAAGGTATAGCCCTTGGTTGGCCCTGTGAAATCCAGGTGGATTCTGGACCAGGGTCCACGTGGCGTCTCCCATTCAGTAGGCATGGCTTTTGGTGGGACGTTGCTGACTTGTTGGCAATTGGCACATGCTTTGACCCACTGCTCGATTTGCTGGTCCATGCCCGGCCACCATGCATAGCTTCGTGAAAGCGCTTTCATCCGCACGATGCCGGGGTGGCCCTCGTGCAGAACTCATAGCAGCGTCTTCCGGAGTCATTCTGGGACAACGACTCTATCACCCCAGATGATACAGCCTTTTTGGGAAAAAAGTTCAGTCTGTCGAGATTTAAATGGTGCGAAGTCATCTGGTACTTGATCCAATGGCCATCCGCGTTCTACCCAGCCTAGGACTCGAGCTAGGGTGTGGTCTCGTTTGGTTTCTCTTGCGATGTCTCGGGCGGTCAAAGGCGGCGAGTTGAGTGTTTCGATCTGCAACATAGTTGCCATTGGTGCCGGATCGTCAAGAGTCTCTGGAAGTGGTGTTCGGCTTAATGCGTCGGTGTGGGGAATGGCTTTCCCCGGGCGATATTGCAGGCGATAATTATAAGCAGCTAGGAATTCTGACCATCGGGTCATTCTAGGGGATAATATGTAGGGGGTTGGCTTGTCCCCGGCTATTATCCCTAGCAACGGTTTGTGGTCCGTTATAATGGTAAATGTCCTTCCATACACATATTCATGAAATTTCTTTACAGCTGAAACGATTGCAAGAGCTTCTTTATCAATTTGTCCATAGTTCCGCTCTGCTTGTGAAAGAGTCTTCGAACAGTATGCAACAGGGGCTTTGTTCCCATTAGGCAGTACATGGCTTAAAATAGCGCCCACCCCGAAAGGCGATGCATCGCAGGTTATAACTAACGGTAAAGTCTCGTTATACTGCACAAGTACAGAGTCAGATGTGAGCAGTTTTTTAACATTCCGGAATGCTTGTTCTTCCCGGTAACCCCATACCCACAATGCTTTATTTTCTAATAGTCGGTGTAACGGTTCAGCGACAGTTGCTTTGTGCGGTAAAAACAAATTATAGAAATTAATGAGGCCTAAGAACGCCTGGAGATCGGCCTTGTTACGTGGTCTGTGAGCATTTTTGATCGCTTTTAATTTACTCTCGGTAGGATGAATGCCCTGGCTATCAATTCGGTATCTTAGAAACTCAACATTGTCAGTATATAAGTGACATTTATTTTTTTTCACCTGAAGTCCAGCCTCTTGGAATTTTTTAAGAACGCATTTCAAACGATCCTGCAAGATTTTTTTTTGGTAGGGGCTGCAATTAGTACGTCATCAAAATAAGGAACCACACCCTTGATTTCCTGTAATAACCTTTCCATGAGGCTCTGGAAGATCCCCGGGGCTACACTAACTCCAAATTTCAATCGGGTACATTTAAAGGCACCTCTGTGCGTTACAATTGTTTGGGCTTGGGCTGTTTTTTCATCCACTGGTAGTTGTTGATAAGCTTGAACTAAATCTAATTTAGCTAAAACCTTTCCGCCCCCCAAGGAATGGAGGAGGTGCTGTTCCACAGGAACTGGATACGCTAGCTCTTTTAACCAATAAGAATCCTCTGTTAAGGGCCAATCGGATTCCTCAAAACTAACCAATCTGATCTGGCCGCCTAACAGCCAATCAGAAGTGCAGGGCCAGAACCCTGCACTTTACCTCAAGCTCATACTTTATTAACTATGGTACATACACAACATCCATATCAGCTGTAGCTGGCCTAGTTGTTTCTGAAAAAATCTGGCTGTCATTTTGCTCCTACCCCACGAGATCGGGAAAGTCTAATACCTGTTGTTTTGTCAGATCTCTTTGCAGGTCCTGTTCTAACTTCTCAAGATTGTTGGAAATGGAGGGGAGTTAGTGATACTTGCCAGCAAAGTGCTCCTCAATTCTTAGTTGTTTTGCAGTCTTCACTGGTGGGAGAGATCCTGGCTGGTGCCATGGCGCTTCTTTCTTTTTCCCATCTCGTATTAGTCCCTAGCAAAACAAAAACTTTTGACTGTGTTGTGGTGTACACTGTTATCTTCTCCAGAAAATATTATTCAAATAAAAAGGATCCAATGGGAGTACTAAAAGTTGATAAAATAAAATAGAACCAAGAGGAGCTCAAAGACAAGGAATTTATCCAAAAAATTATGAAAGATGTTGTGTATGTACCATAGTTAATAAAGTATGAGCTTGAGGTAAAGTGCAGGGTTCTGGCCCTGCACTTCTGATTGGCTGTTAGGCGGCCAGATCGGATTGGTTAGTTCTTAGGAATCTGATTGGCCCTTAACAGAGGATTATTATTGGTTTAAAGTGATAGCGTTCATAGCTCGCTATTGGACAATTCTCACAAGGGTTGCCTATATAAGGCAGGGTTCACTGTTATTGTTTTGAGAAGTCACTATGCAATAAAGAGCTGAAAGTTCACATTCAAAGAATGTCTCCATTTACTCCAACCCATGTCCAAGTACCTAACACTGGCGACGAAGGTGGGATTTGGAGACGTCTGAACCTAAGAAGTCAGGAAGCAATACCGAGCATGTGATAGACGACGCCAACAACGGAACCATGTCCAGCAGCATCGTACCACCCGCTCCGTTCGATCCAAACCAAGAGGATTGGGAATCCTACATGGATCGCTTCCAAATGTTTCTTGAGACGAATAATTTGAAGGACGCCACACCAGCAAAAAAGCGGGCACTGTTCCTGACGCACTGCGGCCCAGCTGTTTTTTAAATGGCAAAAGCACTCGCCAAACCTCGAGAAGTGAAAGCCATGAGCTGGGACGAACTCGAACCCATCCTGAGAGACCATTACGCGCCAACCGTGCCTACACTCGTGAGACGCCACAAGTTTTATCAGAGGAACCAGCGAAAAGGAGAGAGCGTGGCCGATTTCGTGGCGGACCTCCGGAATTTAGGGGGCCTCTGCGGGTTTGCCGATTTAGAAGAAGCACTAAGAGATCGAGTCATTCTGGGATTAGATGCACTAGGCGTGCAAAGCAAGCTGATGGCGAAAGGCGACATCAGCCTTGCTGACGCCATCGCCAAAGCCACGGCTGCGGAGGCAACCAAAAAGTCAGCTGCACAATTACGGCGAAGCTGCACACCGGCAACACAACCGACCGGCGAAATCTCACCCAACTCAGAAGGGCAGCTCTCGACAATGCACCAAGAGGACCTCTCTTTGTCATCAGACAGCGACGAAGAAGGGGTCCATTGACTGCGGTCTGACCGGGATCCTCGCCCTAAGCCCTTACACCCTTGCGCTGGCTGTGGAGCAAACCATGCCAGGGCCAAATGCAAATTCCGCGACGCACTCTGCCATGAGTGTGGGAAACGAGGCCACATCGGCCGGGTCTGCCGCAGCTTACCAGGACCCAGCCAGGCCTCAAAAGGGGCCAACTATCGCCAATTGACAGGAAACCGTCCTGTAAGGCGAGAACCAGTAAACCACTCCGACAGAAATCAAGCTTTGCAAAAAGAAGAGGCTCACCATACTATCACTATAGGTCACGCCTCAGTTTTGGACACTAAGAAAAGACTCAAAAGACAACCATCCTATTTAAAGGACTATATAACTACAACGTAATTAAGAAGCCAGGGGGAAGGGGTGTTGTGTATGTACCATAGTTAATAAAGTATGAGCTTGAGGTAAAGTGCAGGGTTCTGGCCCTACACTTCTGATTGGCTGTTTGGCGGCCAGATCGGATTGGTTAGTTCTTAGGAATCCGATTGGCCCTTAACAGAGGATTATTATTGGTTTAAAGTGATAGCGTTCATAGCTCGCTATTGGACAATTCTCACAAAGGTTGCCTATATAAGGCAGGGTTCACTGTTTTTGTTTTGAGAAGTCACTATGCAATAAAGAGCTGAAAGTTCACATTCAAAGACTGTCTCCATTTACTCCAACCCATGTCCAAGTACTTAACAAAAGAGTTAAGAACTATTTTTTAAAGAGAACACCAGACAACCTACATCAATACAAAATCTTTGGGACACCATGAAGGCCTATTCACATGGAATTATAATATCATATACAGGAAAAAGAAATAAAGAGAGGTGGAAACAACAGAATATATTACAAGAAGAAATTAAGAATTTAGAAACCCAATTACAGAAAACACCACAGAATTAAAATTAAAGGGGAATTGACTTTAACTAAACACAAACTTAATATATTAGAACAAGAAGAAATGGTAAAGAATTTAAAAGCAGTTAAACAAAATTCCTTTGAGTATGCAAATAAACTGGGAAGATGGTTGTCTTATAGATTAAAGAAAGAGAGAAAGAAAAAGATAATTTACCAACTTCAGGACAAGAATGGAGAATTTCAACATGCAATGGAAGAAAATAAAAGAATTGCATATCGATACTTTGAGGGCCTCTATAAAAATGAAGAAATAGAGGAAGAGAATGTAATAGATTATTTGAAAGGGGAAGGGAGTCCACCAATAACAGAAGAAATGAGGGAAAGCTTATCTAAAGAAATAAAAATGACAGAACTGAAACAAGCAGTCAAAAAGCAGAAAAATAATAAAACTCCAGGCCCAGATGGGCTTCCAGGAGAAATGTATTAGATGATGGGTGAACAGATAGAACCACTAATGTTAGAATTGTAAAATGAGGTACTGACGGAAGCCAAAATGCTGGATTCATGGAGGGAAGCATACATTTCACTAATACCAAAGGAGGGTACTGATAGTAGACAAATACAAAATTATAGAGTGATATCATTGCTGACACCAATTATAAAATATTTACAACTAAAATAGCAGACAGATTGACAAGATTATTAAATGAATATATTCACCCGGAACAAAACGGTTTCTTCCATCAAGGCAAATTAGGAACAATACAAGGATAGTGTTGGATATTTTGGAATACTATGAGGCAGTGGTTGCCAACCAGTGGGCCGCAGTCCACTGGTGGTCCACGAGAAAATTTGCATGGTCCACAGAGAAATGTCACTCCCACAGCACCCCCCCAAAAGCAATTAATCCAGGCTGCGCAAGAACACAAGGCTGCGCTGCCCATATAGCCCTCCCTCCCCGCCCACTCACTCCTTACTCCTTACCTGGCAAACTTGCCTGCTAAGTTGCTATTTTTTCTTTTTCTGACCATCAGCTGTTCTGCTGTGCCAGGAGATTTAGATTAGCTAGAAAGCAGGAAACCATTGGATTTCTTGCTTTCTAGCTAATCTTTAGATCTTCGGCTGTGCTTTTAAGCAGAGCCGAACGTTCCTTAGGGCTAAAGCTTCTATTATTCAGTGCAGACTCAGGTAGCTGATGGCAGAAAGATAAATCTCTGAATGAATCTGTGATTCTGTGAGCAACTCAATCTGCCTGCCTGCTTTGCCTGATTTTGGGTAAAAGTTGCTCTTTTTTATAAAAAAATTCAATATTTATATAAATATTTATAATATTTACATACAAGCCATGCCCAGCCAGTCACATGACCACCAAGCCACATGCACAAATTAGGCCACACCCCCAGAACCAGTTGTTAAGAAATTTGAATCCCTCCCCTGCCTCTGTGTTTTTGTGTGTGCTTGTGTGTGTGTGTGTGAGAGAGAGAGAGAGGGAGGGAGGGAGGGTGGGAGAGAGAGAGGTTAGATCAGATCTGTCTCTCTCTGTCTCTCTCTCCCACCAATGTCAGCAAGCCACCATCAGTCAAAATTCATATTAGTGATCCCCGGGATTTAAAATTATGAGTTTGGTGGTCCCTGAGGTCCAAAAGGCTGGCGCCCCCTGCGATGAGGCACATCCAGAGAAACAAGTGGCGCTTGTTTTTCTGGATGCACAGAAGGCTTTTGACAATCTTAATTGGCAATTTATGATGCAACAAATTAAAAATATGCATTTAGGAGATAAATTTGATAATATAATAAAGACAATATATTCCACTCAAAAGGTGAACATCTTACTAAATGGTGAAAATACAGAGACCTTCAAAATAATGAAAGGAGTGAGGCAGGGCTGTCCGCTGTCACGTCTGCTTTTCATTCTGTCGCAAGAAAGCCTATTAATGAGACAAAATAGGGATATGCACTACAATTTTATAAATAAAATACATTTTGTTAAGCCTGTGTTCCCCAACCAGGGTTAAGGAGACAAGCTAAACAGAATGTGCAGCGTTAGTCAGATAGGCACACAGATAAATGAGTGATATAAGTTTGTATGTTTGTTAACATACAGTAAAAATAACAGATACGCTTGTGCTATCAAAAATATAGTTTATTCCATTTAGAGTTTATAGCATAGTCAAAATAACAGTCCATTAGTCATGTATCATTTTAGTCAGTCCATTCAAGGATATTCAGTTAGCAAAGTCCGTGTAGAATATCCAATGTCAGTTCACTTACAATAAATCAACAGTCCTTTCTCTCTCCTGTTAGAATGAGCAAAACGCAGTATTCATCCAGTAATTAGGGATCATCAAGTCAGAGAGAGCAAGCTGACGTTCCTTGCTTCTTTTATGATGCTTTTTACAACCACTCCCTTAATTACATTCCTATATTTAAAGTTGCAGACACTTTAACTTATAAACCATGATAACATATTTATTATTTTACCTAAACCAGTTAGGGTAAACAATGTTATCCCTAACATTCTCCCCTTTTAGGTTAAATAATAATATAACTATTTACATCTTTAAATCATATTTGTTACAACTCTCTTTAAACTTGATTACTCCTTGAGCTTTTGTAAATTGGTCTGCAATGTTTTCTTCTGTCATGCAGTATTCCAATTTAATTAGCCCATTCTTTACAGATTCTCTAACATTTAAGTATCTTAAATCAGTATGCTTTGATCTAGTTTTTACAGCAATACTAGTAGCTAACTTTATGGCTGCTTGGTTGTCCTCGTACACAATAATGGATTCTTTAACAGTTACACCCATGTCTAATAATAACTGTTTGTACAAAATTAAGTCAGTGCATAGTCATGACAGACATGAAAATTCCACTTCCATCGTGGACAAGCTAAGATGCTGTTGTCTGATTGACCTCCACCCTATTAGTGTCTTACCAAATAATATAGCCATCCCAGATGTTGATTTTCTAGTGTTAATGTCAGTTGCAAAACTTGCATCTGCATAGGCACTAAGACTCAAATCACCCTTTGGTTCTATATACAATGCATGGTTCATTGCTCCTTTAAGATATCTTAATATTCTCTTTAATGATTGCCAATGACATTCATGTGGATCTGAATTAAAACGTACCAGCTGATTAACACTATAACCTATATCTGGCCTTGACCAATTGCTTATATATGATAAGCGACCAATCAAAGATTGATATGTAGATTTATCAAATTTGGGACTTTGATCATCAGTTTTGCAAACTTCCTGACTCATTGGAGTCTTTGCCGGTTTACAAAGTTCCATTTTTTACGTTTAAATTAATTGGCAAATTTTATCTTCTTGAGATATCTTAAAACCATTTTTTGTTTTGTTAATTGTCAATCCTAGATACCTTTTAATTTCACCTAAATGCTTTAATTTTATCTTTTTGGCTAATAATGATATAATCTCATTAGCTTCATTATTAGTCTTAGTTATCAAAGCAATATCATCTGTAAATAATAACAATAATGACACATTAAATATTGAATATGGAACATTAAATATTGGTGTTTTTAATTCAGATTAGGCTCGAACATGACTAACAGGAAGATTTCTGGTTTAAGTTTGATTCTCTGTTCCGTTAACTCCTCTAACCAGGATTTAATTTTAAGCCAGTATCTCTGTGCTTGAGGACACGTCCACCATATGTGAAAATACATTCCCTGACTATGGTTACATCTCCAGCATTTGGCTGGTGTTGTGTCCACGCAGCCTCAGACACAGAATAGCCTGCTGTTAGTAAATACAGTTACTTAATTGACAAATGGCGTGGCAGGCAATTACTATATAAGGGAGCCTGCCAGCCATTAGCCCTTGTTGTGTTGCAGTTGGAATTGAGTACTTACCAGTAAAACGTTGATTGAGGATCCATTGTCTCTGACTCCTTCTTTCCCACGACACAATTGCTGTCATATTTGGGAACATTTTAGCTATTCTTGCTGGGGGGAGGTGCCAATGGTAAAACGTTTTATATAAGTTCTCTTTGTTGGAGACCGACAATATTAGCTTGTAATTTACCTGCCAAATACATTCCCACTGTTCCAAGTCAGTGCTGTGGCACAAGTTTTTAGCCCAGGTTATCATATTTTCTTAAACAGTTTCCTCTTCCATTTTGTAATCCAGTAGGTAATTATATATTTTACTAATCATTTTTTTTTCAACCCCTTGTAATATTTTATTTAATTCTTGCTGTGTTGTACAGAAACCAAATTGATCCTTATCTTTTTAATAATGTGTTTGGACCTGAAAGTAAGGCCACCATCCTATTTCAATTCCCTGTAGTTTTAATTGGTTTTGCGTTTTTAATTCCCCATTTTTATTTAGAAGAACTTTATATTTTATCATTTTGTTTAGGTCTAAAGAGTTGGGGTATATTAACGCTTCCATTGCCAATAGCCATAGCGGTATTTTCACACAGTGGTTGTTTTTTAATTTCTCCCAAACCAATAATACAGTGTCTCTCACCTGGTGTCTTTGGAAATAAGTATGGTACTTGTTTTTCCCATCCCAGAGAAATGCATGCCAGCCAAGCTACAGGTCATAACCCTCTATTGTTAATATTCTTTTATCTGTCAGATTCATCCAATCTTTGAGCCATGTAGCTATTGCCGCCTGATAATATAGTTCAAAGTCTGGGAGGCCAAATCCTCCCTTTCTTCTGCTATATTTTATCCAGGCTTTTTTCTTCTGCCAAATAAATTTTGCTATTTTTTTGTTTAAATCCTCAAAGAAATCCCTTCTTAACTTGACTGGCACCATTTGGAACAAAAATAATAATTTGGGTAAAATGTTTGTTTTTATAGTCGCTATCCTCCCCAACAATGACAATTGTATCTTAACCCAATTATCTAGATCTTTTTGAATTTGAAGTATCAATTTATCATAGTTGTCTTCTTTTATCAACGGACATTTTGTCATAAGCCAAATCCCAAGATATTTTACTTTTTTGACTATCTGCATAGCTAATTCATTTGATAGTTCTTCATTTTGTCTTTTGGTACAGTTTTTGGTTATTATTTTGGTTTTTTCTTTATTAATTTTGAGCCCGGCCACCTTTCCAAAATCTTCTATTTCTCTCATTAGTATAGAACTTGTTTCTTTTGGGTCCTCCATGATAAATACCATATCATCGGCGAAGGCTTGGAGTTTATACTCCTCTTTTTTAATAGTCCTTTAATATCCTGACTTTGTCTTATCTGAATCAACAATACTTTTGCTGATAGTATATATACTAATGGGGCTAGTGGGCATCCTTGTCTCACTCCTTTGCTTATTTCTAGACCATCCATGGATTCTCCATTCACTATGACTTTTGCAGTTTGTACAGTATAGATTGTTTTAATGAGTCCCAAGAATTTTTCATCAAATTGCATCTTAGATAGTTGTTCAATGAGAAATCGCCAGTTTAAGTTGTCAAACACTTTCTGGGCATCCAAGAACATAAGTGTCAGAGTATATTCATGAACTGGAATAGAGCATAGCAACTAAGTGAGGATTGGTTGGAAATGAGGATTGGTTGGAAACTGAAACTAGAATTAGTTTAGGCTGGAAACTGAAACTAGAAGTAGCTTAGGCATGGCAGCTATATTAAGCTCTGCAGCTCTGAAGCTATGTTGAGCTCTGAGTATATCTGTTGAAAATGAAACTGCTTCTCTCCTTTGCTTGCCTGCTGAACTAAAGTAAAAGAGAAACTAACTTGCTTGCTTGCTGAAGACTGGAGCTCTGCTCTGAACTTGCAACATATTTCTGTCTGAGTTTGTTCCATGTTGGAGAAATCTACAACTGGTTTGTAAAATCTACTTATTATGTTTATAAAGATGTTAAATGAAGCATCAGCCACCTGTGTTTATTTTTCTGGAGCTGAATTAATGCTGCAAAACTCTGAATAATAAGCGCCATTGGTTTATTTGGATGCATCTCGTAGTATGCTAGGAAGTTGTTAGGGATAACATTGGTTACCTAACTTGGTTTGGGTAAAAATAATATATAAACTATGTTAGTGAGTTTAAGTGTATGTATCACTTTAACTGCAAAACATGTATTTTGGGTGCGGTTGTAAAATCACCATAAGAGGGAGCAGAGAGCTCACTGTTAGCTGGCTTTTACTGTAGTAGCTGACAGTGTCGGATTGATGGTGATAACTGCGTGTTTTCCCTGCTGTTGCTGAAATGAAGAAAAGGGGTTTGATTTTCTTCATATCTCTGACTGCAAAAGAGATATATTGCTGGACTGATTATTTGTAAGTTTACTGACCTCTATTTTTCGACACTGGACTTTGCAACTGATTAATCCCTGGATGGACTGAACTAGTTTATGACATATGGACTGTTTTGACTATGCTATAACTCTTGCTGGGATAAAAACTATTTAACTGGCACAGTGTATCTGTCTTACTGAGTGTAAACTACAACAACGTTTATCTCACATAATTTGCCTGCCTGCTAGACTGCCGTTGCACATTCTGCTAGGGTGTGTATCCCTAACAGACGTCCATAATCAATCTTGTGTTGTTCTGCCTATTTGGGAGAAAGCCATTCTGGTCAGAATGAATAATTTCACTTAATATCTTTTTCAGTCTTTCAGACATTATTGTGGCTAGAATCTTATAACCCACATTTAGGAGCGAGATCGGTCTATAGTTTTTTATTTGCTGGGGATCCATCTGTTCCTTGTGTATAAGTGTTACGTATGCCTCTGTCCATGTCTTCAGTATTTTGGCTTGTTCTAGAGCCTCATTATACAAGTCCAGCATTATTTCCTCCAATGACTCCTGAAATTCTTTATAGAACTCTGATGGTATTCTGTCTGGTCCTGGGGTTTTATTCGTTTTTTGTTTCCCAATTGCATCTTTAATTTCTTTTATAGTTATTTTATTGTTTAACTAGTCTTTTGCAGCATCGGATATTATAGGTAAGTTCTTTTCTTTGAGGAATTGGATGATGTCCTCCTGTCATGCCCCTGGTGGAGACTGACTCTGAGGAAGAGGAGGAACAGCCAACAGGGAGTGGAAGTATGGCTCCAGAGGTGGTGGAGGAGGCTGGGGAAGGGCAGAGGCCGGCTGAGCAGTCAGAGGAGGACCCAGGCCCATCCCCTATCCATCCTAGGGCACACAGGGAGGAGAGGATCAGGGCAAAATGTGGTCTACTTGGGAGGAGAGGGCCATGATCCTCTTCATGGGTTGCAGGTGGGAGATTTGCATAAGAGTATGGACCTGCATGCTAACAGATGCTGGAGACAATTAATGTTTTATTTCTAAAGAAGGTTTATCTTGGTTGGCATTTTCGTTACGTTTTGTTACAACTTTTAGTTACATTTTGGATTTTGTTATATTTCTGAGATACTCTGGGTCATCACATTTTGTCTCCAGCCACCCCATCAACTTGTTTCTGCTTTTTGTGGGGTGACCATGGATCAGCTCAGAGCAGACAATACCCAGTTAAGCCAGCAAGTGGATCTTTTGACTACATAGGTTGCACAGATGAAAGCTGTCTGGCCACACCGTAAATGCCCGGTGGCGGTGCCAGATAAATTTGACGGATCGCTGGCCCAATTTCCAGCATTTTTTGGGTGGTGCCAGCTTTATGTGAGCCTTCGGCCAGAGGACTTCTCCACTGACTGGGATAAGGTGGGGGTTTTGATTAGTTTGTTGTCAGGCTCTGCAGCACGTTGGGCAACGCCTCTGTTGACACAGCCCAACCAGGTGTTGGACAATTATGCCGAGTTTTGCTGTCATTCCAGGCCATGTTTGAGGACCCTGTTCGGAGCCAAACAGCAAACAGACTTTTGAGAGAGTTGAAGCAGGGGCATGGCTCGCTCATGGATTATATTGCTAGCTTTCGGGTTGTTGCCCAGGATGTACAATGGAATGAGGCAGCACTGTTAGACCAGTTCCAAGAAGGTTTGTCGTCGGAGCTCCTGGATGAGTTGTCGCACACTGAATGCCCTTGCACCCTTCAGGAGCTCATGCATCTGTGTCTTTGTATCAATGCTAGGCTTCAGCAACGACAGGTGCAATGACGGACGGAGATTGCATCTGTTCCCAGCAAGACGTCGCCCCTGGTGGAAGTGCCTTTGGAAGAGCCCATGCAATTGGGGGCTGCCTGCCCTTGCCTGACCCAAGTAGAAAAGGATAGGCATCGTCATGATGGGTTATGCCTCTATTGTGGCAATCGAGGCCATTTTGTGGCCAAGTGTCCTGTTAAGACATCCACAGCAGCGATGTCAGTGGTGGCGGGAAACGAGTATCGCCTGGCCTACAGGGGTCTGTAGGTCGGGTTTCAAAGTCCCTAGGCCCACCATCTTCACCATCATTGCCATCATTGCCATCTTTGACATCTTCGACATCTCCGCCCCAGTCATCATTGGTGAAGCATCTTGTGCTGACAGCAAGTGTGTTTGTGCCTAGTCATGGAGCAATGGAGATACAAGCCTTGGTCAACTCAGGGGCCACGGCCAATTTCATGGATGCTCATTTTGTCAAGCAGTGGTTCATTCCCCAGCAACAGGTGTCCCCTCCAGTAATGGTGGAGACAATTGATGGTTGGCCCCTTCGTTCGGGACCTGTGGTTGCTGCAATCAAACCCCTTCGCATGTGTATTGGGCAGCATGTGGAGGAAGCCATGTTCTACGTTGCCACAGTTCCTCATTTTCAGGTGGTGCTGGGTTTGGAGTGGTTACAGGCCCATGATCCACAGATTGTCTAGTCATCTGGAGCTGTGCAATTTCTTGATAGGAAATGTGCCAACCATTGCTTGCAACTAGAGAGAGCCAAAGAGGACTACAAATGCTTTGCAGACTGACATCGTCATGATATTCCACCTTTAGCGGTAGGTGATCGGGTGTGGCTCTCTACTCGATACTTACCGATGATGACGCCATCGAAAAAACTCGATCACCATTACTTGGGACCTTTTCCAGTTGAGGCAGTGATCAATCCTGTGGCTTTTCATCTCTCCCTGCCACGGACCATGCGTATCCATCCTGTTTTTCATCACTCCCTGGTGGTGGATATGTTGACTAAAATGACCCACTTTATTCCATGTGCGGGTCTTCCTATGGCCAGAATAATGGCCCAGTTGTTTATCTCCCATGTATTCCGGTTGCATGGGTTACCAGATTGAATAGTATCAGATCGGGGGATACAATTTACGGCACGCTTCTGGCAGACCCTTCTTGTGGAACTGCAGGTTCAGGCGTGTCTGTCATCCGCCCATCACCCCGAAACTGATGTGGGGACAGAGAGAGTGAATGCTATTTTGGAGCAGTACCTCCGCTGTTTCAGCAATACTCAACAAGACAATTGGGTGGAAATGTTGCCTGTGTAGGGGGTGTGATTACATCCATGGACTTGGATCTACCTGCAGAGTTGGTGACCTATGTTCCAAGTGGGGGGAATCAACACACTGATGCATTGTCCCAGAAACCCGAGTATACCTGAAGGGAGGACAAAATCTTGCTCTGGACGGTGATTCCTTTGGAACGGTTTGCGGCCACAGAGGAACCTGTGGACCTTCAAGTGATGATTCAGGAGGCTCAGCTACAGGATACATTTGTGGCAGCTCGGCATCGTATTGCCACCAACAAAGGATTAACGGACTGCAACATCATAATCCTCATGGAAACATGGCTGAACGGTGGCATTCCTGATAGAGCTATTGAACTAGCCGGTCGCTTCACTCTATGGTTGGACAGAACAGTAGAAGGCGCCAGTAAGACCAGAGGTGGGGTTTTATGCATTTTTGTGAACAAAACCTGGTGCACAAACTCTGCTATCGTCAAGAAACACTGTCATGGAACACTAACGTGGAATTCCTCATGTTCAAGTGTAGACCTTTTTATCTACTGAGGGAGTTCACTTCTTTGATAATAACTGCTGCATACACCCCACCAGACGCTAATGCTAAGCTAGCAATGAAAGAACTACATGCAGCCATTAGCAAACAATTAGCATTGCATCCTGAGGCAGCTTTCATTGTTGGGGGTGATTTTAACCACTCTAACCTGAGAACAGTACTCCCTAAATTTCATCAGAATATCTCATGCTATACAAGGGGGAATAAAACACTAGATCATGTCTACACTAATGTTGAAGATGCATTCAGAGTCTTCTCCCTCCCCCACCTGGGACAGTCTGATCACCTCTCATTGTTTTTACTCCCTAAATACACATTACTCATTAAACGTATGAAACCCTCTGTGACCACAATTAAAGTCTGGTCAGAAGAATCGGACAATATACTGCAGGACCGATTTCAGCATACGGACTGGAGTATGTTTGCTTCCCAAGCTACCTCTGATTCTCACATGGACATTGATAAATACACCTCTTCTGTCCTGGATTATATTAACTCCATGATTAACAGTGTCATAACTGAAAAACAGATTACCATATACCCCAATCAGAAGCCATGGATGAATAGGGAGGTCTGTCTCCTGCTCAGGGCCCAAGATGCTGCCTTCAGATCTGGTGACAGACAGGCCTATAGTGCATCAAGGGCTGATATGAGAAGAGGCATCAAGAAAGCGATGCGTAGCTACAAGCTAAGTATTGAGGATCACTTCACTAACTCCAATCCCCGGCGTATGTGGCAGGGCATCCAGAACATCACCAACTATAAACCTGCCTGCTTTACTCCCTCATTCGCTAATGTCTTGTTTCTCGATGAGATAAATGACTTTTATGCTCGTTTTGAATGAGACAACCAGGAAACAGCCACCAAGACCAGACCCTCTGTAGACTTACAGCCCCTCACACTTTCAATCACTGAAGCCTGCACTGTTCTGAGCCGTATCAACACATGCAAAGCTGCAGGCCCCGATGGCATTCCAGGACGTGTACTTAGGGCCTGTGCTGGACAGCTGTCTGTGGTTTTGACTGACATCTTCAATCTGTCTCTTTCCCAAGCAACTGTACCAACTTGCTTCAAGACCATCTCCATTGTGCCGATGCCTAAACACTCCAAGCCAGAGTGTTTGAATGACTACTGCCCTATAGCACTTACACCTACAATCATGAAGTGCTTTGAGTGGTTAGTGCTGGCACACCTCAAAACTTGTCTCCCAATCACACTGGACCCCTACCAATTTGCCTATAGCAAGAACAGGAGCACCAAGGATGCTGTTTCCATAGCATTACATACCATTCTAACACACCTGGACAATAAGAACACCTATGTAAGAATGCTGTTTGTTGACTATTTGAGCATTCAATACAGTCATTCCCTCCAGGCTGATCACTAAACTTGGTGACCTTGTCATTAATACTACTCTCTGCAATTGGATACTGGACTTCTTGACAAACAGACCACAATATAACAAGTTGAATAACTCTACCTCATCCACCATCACACTAGGTACTGGCGTTCCCCAAGGCTGTGTGCTGAGTCCCTTCCTGTTCTCTCATTTCACCTATGTCTGCAGGCCTGTGCATAGCTCTAACACCATTATCAAGTTCGCAGACGACACCATGGTGATCGGACTCATCAACGATAATGATGACTCAGAGTACAGGGAGGAGGTGCAGAGCCCAGTTACATGGTGCACTGACAATAACTTATTACTCAATGCTAGCAAGACCAAGGAGCTCATTGTGGATTTCAGGAAGAAGAATGCTTACACACATTCTCTTATATACATCAACGGGAGAATGTGTCACCAGCTTCAAGTTCCTGGGGATCCACCTCTCTGAGGATCTGTCCTGGCAGATCAACACCACCAGCCTGATCAAGAAAGCTCACCAGCGCCTCTTCTTTCTGAGATTACTGAGGAAGAACCACCTTTCCCCAACTATTTTTTTTATACATATAAAAGTTTTTATTTTTAAGACAAACATATATAAACAAAACATAAAAACATAAAACCATCTTCCATTTTATATACATACAGTGTGTCAGTTGGTTACAAATCTTTTGTCCTATCCTTTCATAGTCATTACTCACAGTTTATATAGATTTTCACATTGTCAAATTAACATATGCTTATATATTTATCAGTTATTAATCATCCATGACTAAACTATTTATTCCATCATTTTATACGAGATATTCCAAATTTTATTTTGAAATTTATATTGTACTTTCATCCAATGGTTATATATGTCTGTATTATATTTTATATCAATCTATTGAACTTCTATTACAAAATTATCATCTATTACATGACCATGTCTTTTTGTCCAACCATTGACAAAACAAATCCCATATCATATAAAATTGCTTATCTTCTTGCTCTCTAATTTCAAATGTCAATTTACTCATTTCAGCACAATCCATAATTTTCTTAAGAACTTCCTCCTGCATAGGTATTTTTTCATTTTTCCAATTCTTAGCCAATACAGTTCTAGCCGCTGTCAAGACATTTACAGTCAAATATTTCAGCTCTTTATTGTATATTTCCAGTATAATTCCCAATAAAAAGATCTCTGGTTTAAAGTCTATATGTTGTTTTATCATTTTTTCCGACCATGTGTGAATTTTAGTCCAATATCTTTTTGCATCCGAGCATGTCCACCACATATGGTAATATGAACCAGGTATCTGATGACATTTCCAACATTTATCTGATTTGTTCTTAAATTTTCTCACAATTCTCGACGGGGGTAGGTGCCACCTGTAAAACATCTTATACAAATTTTCTTTATATGCAGTTGACATTGTCATTTTATAATTTTGAGA
Organism: Hydrophis major; assembly: GCA_033807585.1. NCBI lineage: Eukaryota > Metazoa > Chordata > Lepidosauria > Squamata > Elapidae > Hydrophis > Hydrophis major. Next base: position 126,106 of record JAUCBL010000126.1, read on the forward strand.
TGACAATTTTTGCCATTTCTCTAAATCAATCCCATATCCAAAAATTTTTCCCCCTTTCCCCAACTTTTCTGATCAAATTCTACCACTGTGCAGTCGAGAGCATCCTAACCAGCTGTATCTCAGTCTGGTATGGAAATTGCACCATTAAAGAAAAGAAGGCATTACAGAGGGTGGTGAAAACCGCTCAACGCATTATAGGGATCCCACTTCCTGCCATTGTGGACATTCAGAGGAAACAATGTCTGCGAAAAACCCACAGCATCGTTAAGGACTCCTCCCATCCAGCCCATAAACTGTTTACCCTTCTTCCATCTGGGAAGAGGTTCAGGTGCCTGCAGTACAAGACCAGCAGGCTAAGGAACAGCTTCTACCATACAGCGGTCTCCTTACTGAACTCCTCAACTCATCTATCCTCACACACACATTTAACCACAAAGACTCCCGTACATAATGTCTTCTAAAATAACCCTGTGTTTTAGTTCCCTTATACCATAAAAAAGCATGCCAACCCAACAGCAAGTCATGCCCTTCTAATGTCAACAACCTATGTTTCCTTAATGTTATCCATTCTTTTACCCACATCAAACTTGCAGCTTGATAATACAATTCCCAATTAGGCAGACCAAAACCTCCTCTAATTCTAGCATCTTGCAAAAGCTTTAGCTTTATTCTCGCTTTTTTACCTTGCCATATAAACTTCAACATAATTTTATTTAAATCTTCAAAATAGTCTTTTCCAAGCCTAATTGGTATTGTTTGAAACAAAAATAAAATTCTAGGTAAGATATTCATCTTAATTGTTGAAATTCTCCCTATTAATGACAATTGCAAGTTTTCCCACTTCTTCAAATCTGTAGTTATCTGTTGTTTAAGTTTAATATAATTATTCTCCTTTAATGTGCTGCATCTTGTTGTCAAATATATCCCCAGATACTTAACCTTATTTGTAACTTGAATTTTCAAAAGATCTGCCAATTCTTCTCTCTGTCTCAATAGCATATTCTTTGTCAAAATCTTTGTTTTGTCTTTATTTATTTTCAAACCAGCCACCTCTCCATATGCCTCTATCCTTTCCAGTAACTTTGGAGCTGTTTCTAGCGGATCTTCCAAAATAAAAGCTAAGTCATCAGCAAAAGCTTGTAGCTTAAATTCCTCCTTCTTAATTTTCATTCCTTTTATGCTTTTATCATCCCTAATATTTCTATTCAACACTTCCAAGGTCAACACAAATAGCAAAGGAGATAGGGGGCATCCTTGTCTTGTGCCTTTCCTTATATTAATAAAATCTGTAAGTTCCCCCTCCATCATTACCCTTGCTGTCTGTTTATTATATATAGCTTCTATTGCTTGAATAAATTTTTTAGCGAAACCCATCTGCTCCAATAATAATAACAGAAGGGCATGACTTGCTGTTGGGTTGGCATGCTTTTTTATGGTATAAGGGAACTAAAACACAGGAGAGAAGATAAAAAGACAATGTTATTTGAAAATTCCAGTTTGGTTATCGACCATTGAAGCATTTTCCTATCCTATAATCTACAAGAAGGAACAAACAGTTAGATATGGGGAACTTTTGGATGAAAAGGGTGAACTTAAATCGATCCAAAACTTAGAGGAACAAGGTATAAGGATGAATTGGTTTTCATATGCACAAATACACTCAAGGTATGATGAAGATTCTAAAACGGAGGGATTTTATGATAAACAGACTGATTTAGATAAGATCTTGATGGGTACTGATGAGAAGGTGATTAAAAAACTAAATGGTTATTTACTGGGAATGAAATTAGAGGAAGAACAAGTCAAAGAAACTATGATTGTTTGGGGGAAGAATTTTGGATATGGGATTGATTTAGAGAAATGGCAGAAATTGTGGTCTCAAAATTATAAAATGACAATGTCAACAGCATATAAAGAAAACTTGTATAAGATGTTTTACAGGTGGCACTTTCCTCCGACAAGAATAGCAAGAATGTTTAAGAACAAATCTGAAAAATGCTGGAAATGTCATCAGATACCCGGCTCGTATTACCATATGTGGTGGACTTGTGAGGATGCTAGAAAATATTGGACTATAATTCGCATGTGGTTGGAAAAAATGACAAAGAAACATATAGATTTGAAACCAGAGATCTTCTTATTGGGAATTTTACCTGATATATATAGTAAAGATTTGAAATACCTGATTGTAAATGTATTAACAGTGGCCAGGATTGTATTTGCTAAAAATTGGAAGAATGAGAAAATACCATTACAGGAAGAAATTATTAAGAAGATATTGGAATGTGCTGAGATGAGCAGATTGACATTTGAAATTAGAGAGCAAGAAGATAAACAATTTTACGAAATTTGGGATCTTTTTTATAAATGGCTAGATGATAAAATACGATAATAGAATATTTAGAATGCTAGATAGTAAGGAATATCTTTATTTTGCTATTATTTTGCTATTTGCTATTATATTTATAAAGGATTTTTTAGGATTGATTTGATATGACTAGATGATTTGTTATAGAGTAAACTGGTTTAAAGTATTGTTAGCTCATTAAGCATGAATGATTAAAAATATAGTCAAAAACTTCTTTTTTTAGTGATATTGGGATATATAAGTTTGGATTGACAATATGAGTTGTTATGTAACATAATTGTAATTGAGACTACAGAATGAATGCACAAAAATGATGAACCAACTGACACACTGGATGTACATATAAGAGTTGATGTTTTTTATGTTTTGTTTGTCTTGTTTGTTTGTAGAAAATTAATAAAAACTTTTTCAAAAAAAAAATATATATATATAGTTTATTCCATTTAGAGTTTATAGCATAGTCAAAATAACAGTCCATTAGTCATGTATCATTTTAGTCAGTCCATTCAAGAATATTCAGTTAGCAAAGTCCGTGTAGAATATCCAATGTCAGTTCACTTACAATAAATCAACAGTCCTTTCTCTCTCCCGTTCGAGTAAGGAAAATGCAGTATTCATCCAGTAATTAGGGACCATCAAGTCAGAGAGAGCAAGCTGACTTTTCTTGCTTCTTTTATGGTGCTTTTTACAACCACTCCCTTAATTACATTCCTATATTTAAAGTTGCAGACACTTTAACTTATAAACCATGATAACATATTTATTATTTTACCTAAACCAGTTAGGGTAAACAATGTTATCCCTAACACATTTTATTTACAATTCTATTTCATGTCAAATCTTATTCCTTTTTTCTAACCATATAAATATAAGATTTCCCAAACTTCATAGAACTCTGACTCCTCTTTTCCTTTTAGTTTTCTCGTAAGCCTATCCATCTCAGCACAATCAAGTACTTTATTAATTACCATGGTTTCAGAGGGTATGTCATCTACTTTCCAGTTTGGGGCATAGGCGATTCTCGCCGCTGTTATTATATGTTGAATGACATATTGGGTGGGTTTCTCCAGATTTCCTTTAATCATCCCCAGTAAGAAGTTTTTCGGCTTAAATTCAATATTGTACCCTGGAATTTCTCTTATCTGTCTCCTCGTTTTTTCCCAGTACTTTTTGGTTTTGGGACACTGCCACCACATATGGTAGTATGTTCCACCTTCCAGCTTACATTTCCAGCAGTGTGGGTTCATATTTGGGTATATCCTGGCCAATCTTGCCAGTGTCAAATGCCATTTATAACAGGGGTCGCCAACAATTGGGACCCCAGGGACCACCAAACTCATAATTTTAAATCCCGGGGACCACTAATATGAATTTTGACTGATGGTGGCTTGCTGACATAGGTAGGAGAGAGAGAGAGAGAGAGATCTGATCTAACCTCTGTCCCTCCCTCCCTCCCTCCCTCCTTCCCTCCCTCTCTCTCTCTCTCTCTCACACACACACAGGTGGGGTGGGATTCAAATTTCTTAATAACAGGTTCTGTGGGTGTGGCCTAATTTTTGGGTGTGGCTTGGTGGTCATGTGACTGGCTGGGCATGGCTTGTATGTATATTTATATAAATATTGAATTTTTTAATAAAAAAGAGCAACTTTTACCCAAAATCAGGCAAAGCAGGCAGGCAGATTGAGTTGCTCACAGAATCACAGATTCATTCTATCTTTCTGCCATTGGCTACCTGAGTCTGCACTGCTTCAGTCCTAAGGAAGGTTCACTTAAAAGATCTAAAGATTAGCTAGAAAGCAAGAAATCCAACGATCTCCCGGCACAGCAGAACAGCTGATGGTCAGAAAAAGAAAAAACAGCAACTTAATAGGCAAGTTTGCCAGGTAAGGAGTGAGTGGGCAGGGAGGGAGGGCGGGCTATGTGGGCAGCACAGCCTTGTGTTCCTGTGCAGCCTGGATTAATTGCTTTGGAGGGGGGTGCTTTGGGGGTGACATTTCTCTGTGGACCACCAAAATGTTCTCACGGACCACCAGTAGGCCATGGCCCACTGGTTGGCGACCACTGATTTATGAAACATCTTGATAAGATTTTCTTTATATGCTGTTGGTAACATTAATTTGCAGTTCTTGGTCCACATTTTCTCCCAATCTTCTAACTGTATGTTGTGACCTACATTTTGTGCCCAAGCGATCATTGGACCCTTAACTACCTCTTCCTCCATTTCTACTTGGAGTAAATAATTATATGCTCCAGTAATATTTTTTTCTTCTTTACCTGTTAAAATTTGGTCTAATTTTGGGGGTTCCTTTTCTATTCCAAATTTCTCCATATCTTTTTTATATCTAGTTTTGATCTGCATGTATGGCCACCAATCTACAATTACTGTATACCTTGTTCTTTTAATCTTTCAGTTGTTTTTAAGCCCTCCTGGTTATCTAATAGTTTCTTATATTGAATCCTTTTTTTGGTCTCTGTTGTATTTGGATAAATCAGTGACACCCAGCCTGGTAGTTTAAAGTAGTGCTTCTTCCTTAACTTTTCCCATATTGTTATTAATGAATCTCTAATTTGATGGTGATAAAAGTACGAATGTGTCCTTTCCCATTTGTCCCATAGAAAGGCATGCCATCCTATGTGGAGATCATGCCCTTCTAATACTAATATCCTCTTATTTTCTAAATTTATCCAATCTTTAATCCAGAGCAATGCTGTCGCTTGATGGTATATTTCCCACTTTGGGAGTCCTAGGCCACCTCTACTTCTATTGTCTTGTAACATTTTTATATTAATACATGCTTTCTTTCCTAGCCAAATAAATTTAAGTACAATTCTTTTTTTAAAGTATTTTTATTTTTACAACAATACAAACATATAAAAATTGAATTATTCAAGTCCATCTTGACCTTTTCTTCTGTCCCTTCCATTTGACCCATATTGGATTATGGTCTGCCCATGTACTTGTTTCAATATTAACTTCATGTATGTTTGAAATTATATCTGATGACATCCAAATCATATCTATTCTTGACCATGATAAATGTCTGTTAGAATAAAATGTATATTGTCTATTTTTGTTATTAAATTCTCTCTATGTATCTTTAATGCTTAATTCCTCCACCATCTTAAAAAAGGATTTTGGTGGTGAAGTTCTATTTTTTTTGTTAGTTTTCTGTGTTTTATAGTCTAGTTCTGCATCTACAATCACATTGAAGTCTCCAAGAATACATATTTTATCATATTCCAATTCAATTATTTTATTATGTAATTTCTTATAAAAGTCATCTTGTTTGTTATTTGGTGCATATATTGCTATTAAAGGCATCTTTAAGTTGTTATCTGTTATTTCAACCATCAGTATTCTTCCTTCTTCCTCTGTATAAATTAGTTTGGTTTTAATTGTGTTTTTAATGTATAGGGCAACTCCTCTCTTATTTTGTTGTGCCAATTATGTATATAAGTTGCCAATTCTGGGACAGTTCAACAGATATGCTTGCTGATTTTTGATATGCACATCTTGTAAAGAAATTATGTCCATCTTCAGTTTTTCTAGTTTATGGAATGTCTTTTTCCTTTTAATAGCCAAATTTTGTCCATTTATATTTATAGAGATTAGTTTCTTTTCCTCTTCCATTATTTATACTTTATATGTAGGATTTATTGCTCTTGTTGATCTTTGTTCTCTTGGCTCTTTAATCTCCATACTACCACCTACTGCTCCTTCTTCTTGTCCTCTTCCTTCTCCTTTTTCCTTATTCATTTCTTTTGTCATCTCTGCTCGTATTTTGAGTTCCTCTTCTCTTGCTCTCTCATCTTCTGCTCCTCTAAAGTATTCATCATAAAATAATTCTGCTCTCTCAACTGAGTCTAATCTATGTCTTTGTTCTTGCCATACAAACGTCAAGCCTTCGGGAATCAGCCACCTGTAATTCACTTCTTTCTTGATTAGAATCTTTGTCAGAAATTGACATTCTCTTCTTAGGTCTCTCACTTTCCTCGGTATTTGCTCCAGGGCTTCAATCTGTTTTCCCTTGTATTTCAGTTAATTTCTGCAAGATTTTCTCCTTTTTCTTCCGCAATATTTTGGAATCTTAGATAAAAATCAGCCTTTTCCATCTCCCGGAGAATAGTTGATTTTCCTTTCTCGTATTCCACCATTGTCAATCTGTTATCAATTTCTCCTACTTTCTTGTCTGTTTTGTCACCTCTTTCTTCCATCTTCTGCATTCTTTCTCCACATGTCGTTATCATTTGTTGTATGTTTTCTTCCATCTTTCCCATCCTCTCTTCCATTTTTCCAATTCTATCATCTGTACACTTCCCTTAGTCTTGTATTGCTTGAAACATTGTTTTCATCTCTTGCATTGTGACCTCCTTTTCTTTTTCTTTCTTGTGCCGGAGCAAAGTTGTTATGGATCATTGACCAGCTGGGCTCAGTGATGAGGAGGTGGGGATCGATGATCCAGTAGCAGTTGTCTTTCTCATATCCAATTAATTATAATCCATTGGCAAAAATCCAAGAAAAATAAAAATAAGTATAAAATCTTCAGGTTCTCCTCTACCTTAATCCAATTTTGTTCAAGACAGATGAAAGTAAAAAAATCCAAGAGCCAGAAGAAAAGTTAAAATTCCAATATATAAAGAAAAGGAAAAATTATGTGAAATCCAAAAAACTAATGTAAAAGAAAAGGGCAACAAGAAGAAGAATATAAATCCACCCACTTCTAGATAGAAGGGGGAAAAAACAGAAAAGAGAGGAGAAAATCAAAAAAGTCAAGAAAAAAAAACCCAAAAAGGCCAAGTGGAATTGAAAGAAGAGAAATAAGTTTTGACTGTTTGTGATCAGAGAGAGAAAGACTAGCAGTGGTGAGAACTGTGAAGGAAGTGCAGTGAGAAAGTGAAACACAAAGAATGGTGAGTGTTAGGAATAACAAGGTTACCTAACGTAGTTTGGGTAAAATAATATATATAAACTATGATAGTAAGTTTAAGTGTGTATCACTTTAAACAGCAAAGCATGTAATTTTGGGTGCAGTTGTAAAACCGCCATAAGAGGGAGCAAGAGAACCTACTAGCTTACTGTATTGCTGGATTGCTGATGATAATGGATTGATGGTTTGATAACTGCGTGTTCCCTGCTGCTGAAGGAAGAAAGGAGGTTTGACTTCTTCATATCTCTACTGCGAGAAGATATATTATTGGACTGATATTTGTAAGTTTACTGACCTCTTTTTCGACACTGGACTTTGCAAATGAATAATCCCCAGACGGACTGAAATAGTGAATGATATATGGACTGTTTGACTATGCTAAAACTCTTACTGGAATAAACTATTTAACTAGCACAGTGTATCTGTTTTACTGAGTGTAAGCTACAAAAACGTTTATCTCACATATTTGCCTGCCTGCCTGCCTGCCTGCCTGCCTGCCTGCCTGCCTGCCTGCCGTGCAGATTCTGCTAGGGTGTATCCCTAACAGTGAGCTGCAGTGACTGTGCAATTTGAAAGAAGACATCTTGAGACAGGACTTTGCTGAGTGAAGAAAGAAGATTGGAGGTTTTCCAAACAGTACTTATAATATAATATACAAGATATATTCCTAATATATGTAATATCTACAGGTGAAACTCGAAAAATTAGAAAATTAGATTTGTCATAATTGTGATGATTATGGCTTACAGCTCATGAAAACCCCAAATCCACAATCTCAGAAAATTAGAATATTGTGAAAAGGTTCAATATTCTAGGCTCAAAGTGTCCCACTCTAATCAGCGAATTAAGCCATAACACCTGCAAAGGGTTCCTGAGTCTTTAAATGGTTTCTCAGTCTGGTTCAGTAGGAAGCACAATCACCTTTTAAGTTGCATTACTGAAATAAATGAACTTTTGCACAATATTCTAATTTTTTGAGTTTCACCTGTATATACGACTGTACAGAGTGTTTATGAACATATTGAATATAAGTATAATACACAGAGAGTTTATACAAGAAATATTATATATTATCAGGGGAAGTATCAATGTGTGTGTGAGGATAGATGAGTTGAGGAGTTCAGTAAGGAGACCGCTGTATGGTAGAAGCTGTTCCTTAGCCTGCTGGTCTTGTACTGCAGGCACCTGAACCTCTTCCCAGATGGAAGAAGGGTAAACAGTTTATGGGCTGGATGGGAGGAGTCCTTAACGATGCTGTGGGTTTTTCGCAGACATTGTTTCCTCTGAATGTCCACAATGGCAGGAAGTGGGATCCCTATAATGCGTTGAGCGGTTTTCACCACCCTCTGTAATGCCTTCTTTTCTTTAATGGTGCAATTTCCATACCAGACTGAGATACAGCTGGTTAGGATGCTCTCGACTGCACAGCGGTAGAATTTGATCAGAAAAGTTGGGGAAAGGGGGAAAAATTTTTGGATATGGGATTGATTTAGAGAAATGGCAAAAATTGTCATCTCAAAATTATAAAATGACAATGTCAACTGCATATAAAGAAAATTTGTATAAGATGTTTTACAGGTGGCACCTACCCCCGTCGAGAATTGTGAGAAAATTTAAGAACAAATCAGATAAATGTTGGAAATGTCATCAGATACCTGGTTCATATTACCATATGTGGTGGACATGCTCGGATGCAAAAAGATATTGGACTAAAATTCACACATGGTCGGAAAAAATGATAAAACAACATATAGACTTTAAACCAGAGATCTTTTTATTGGGAATTATACTGGAAATATACAATAAAGAGCTGAAATATTTGACTGTAAATGTCTTGACAGCGGCTAGAACTGTATTGGCTAAGAATTGGAAAAATGAAAAAATACCTATGCAGGAGGAAGTTCTTAAGAAAATTATGGATTGTGCTGAAATGAGTAAATTGACATTTGAAATTAGAGAGCAAGAAGATAAGCAATTTTATATGATATGGGATTTGTTTTGTCAATGGTTGGACAAAAAGACATGGTCATGTAATAGATGATAATTTTGTAATAGAAGTTCAATAGATTGATATAAAATATAATACAGACATATATAACCATTGGATGAAAGTACAATATAAATTTCAAAATAAAATTTGGAATATCTCGTATAAAATGATGGAATAAATAGTTTAGTCATGGATGATTAATAACTGATAAATATATAAGCATATGTTAATTTGACAATGTGAAAATCTATATAAACTGTGAGTAATGACTATGAAAGGATAGGACAAAAGATTTGTAACCAACTGACACACTGTATGTATATAAAATGGAAGATGGTTTTATGTTTTTATGTTTTGTTTATATATGTTTGTCTTAAAAATAAAAACTTTTATATGTATAAAAAAAATAGTTGGGGAAAGGTGGTTCTTCCTCAGTAATCTCAGAAAGAAGAGGCGCTGGTGAGCTTTCTTGATCAGGCTGGTGGTGTTGATCTGCCAGGACAGATCCTCAGAGAGGTGGATCCCCAGGAACTTGAAGCTGGTGACACATTCTCCCGTTGATGTATATAAGAGAATGTGTGTAAGCATTCTTCTTCCTGAAATCCACAATGAGCTCCTTGGTCTTGCTAGCATTGAGTAATAAGTTATTGTCAGTGCACCATGTAACTGGGCTCTGCACCTCCTCCCTGTACTCTGAGTCATCATTATCGTTGATGAGTCCGATCACCATGGTGTCGTCTGCGAACTTGATAATGGTGTTAGAGCTATGCACAGGCCTGCAGACATAGGTGAAATGAGAGAACAGGAAGGGACTCAGCACACAGCCTTGGGGAACGCCAGTACCTAGTGTGATGGTGGATGAGGTAGAGTTATTCAACTTGTTATATTGTGGTCTGTTTGTCAAGAAGTCCAGTATCCAATTGCAGAGAGTAGTATTAATGACAAGGTCACCAAGTTTAGTGATCAGCCTGGAGGGAATGACTGTATTGAATGCTCAAATAGTCAACAAACAGCATTCTTACATAGGTGTTCTTATTGTCCAGGTGTGTTAGAATGGTATGTAATGCTATGGAAACAGCATCCTTGGTGCTCCTGTTCTTGCTATAGGCAAATTGGTAGGGGTCCAGTGTGATTGGGAGACAAGTTTTGAGGTGTGCCAGCACTAACCACTCAAAGCACTTCATGATTGTAGGTGTAAGTGCTATAGGGCAGTAGTCATTCAAACACTCTGGCTTGGAGTGTTTAGGCATCGGCACAATGGAGATGGTCTTGAAGCAAGTTGGTACAGTTGCTTGGGAAAGAGACAGATTGAAGATGTCAGTCAAAACCACAGACAGCTGTCCAGCACAGGCCCTAAGTACACGTCCTGGAATGCCATCGGGGCCTGCAGCTTTGCATGTGTTGATACGGCTCAGAACAGTGCAGGCTTCAGTGATTGAAAGTGTGAGGGGCTGTAAGTCTACAGAGGGTCTGGTCTTGGTGGCTGTTTCCTGGTTGTCTCATTCAAAACGAGCATAAAAGTCATTTATCTCATCGAGAAACAAGACATTAGCGAATGAGGGAGTAAAGCAGGCAGGTTTATAGTTGGTGATGTTCTGGATGCCCTGCCACATACGCCGGGGATTGGAGTTAGTGAAGTGATCCTCAATACTTAGCTTGTAGCTACGCATCGCTTTCTTGATGCCTCTTCTCATATCAGCCCTTGATGCACTATAGGCCTGTCTGTCACCAGATCTGAAGGCAGCATCTTGGGCCCTGAGCAGGAGACAGACCTCCCTATTCATCCATGGCTTCTGATTGGGGTATATGGTAATCTGTTTTTCAGTTATGACACTGTTAATCATGGAGTTAATATAATCCAGGACAGAAGAGGTGTATTTATCAATGTCCATGTGAGAATCAGAGGTAGCTTGGGAAGCAAACATACTCCAGTCCGTATGCTGAAATCGGTCCTGCAGTATATTGTCCGATTCTTCTGACCAGACTTTAATTGTGGTCACAGAGGGTTTCATACGTTTAATGAGTAATGTGTATTTAGGGAGTAAAAACAATGAGAGGTGATCAGACTGTCCCAGGTGGGGGAGGGAGAAGACTCTGAATGCATCTTCAACATTAGTGTAGACATGATCTAGTGTTTTATTCCCCCTTGTATAGCATGAGATATTCTGATGAAATTTAGGGAGTACTGTTCTCAGGTTAGAGTGGTTAAAATCACCCCCAACAATGAAAGCTGCCTCAGGATGCAATGCTAATTGTTTGCTAATGGCTGCATGTAGTTCTTTCATTGCTAGCTTAGCATTAGCGTCTGGTGGGGTGTATGCAGCAGTTATTATCAAAGAAGTGAACTCCCTCAGTAGATAAAAAGGTCTACACTTGAACATGAGGAATTCCACGTTAGTGTTCCATGACAGTGTTTCTTGACGATAGCAGAGTTTGTGCACCAGGTTTTGTTCACAAAAATGCATAAAACCCCACCTCTGGTCTTACTGGCGCCTTCTACTGTTCTGTCCAACCATAGAGTGAAGCGACCGGCTAGTTCAATAGCTCTATCAGGAATGCCACCGTTCAGCCATGTTTCCATGAGGATTATGATGTTGCAGTCCGTTAATCCTTTGTTGGTGGCAATACGATGCCGAGCTGCCACAAATGTATCCTGTAGCTGAGCCTCCTGAATCATCACTTGAAGGTCCACAGGTTCCTCTGTGGCCGCAAACCGTTCCAAAGGAATCACCGTCCAGAGCAAGATTTTGTCCTCCCTTCAGGTATACTCGGGTTTCTGGGACAATGCATCAGTGTGTTGATTCCCCCCACTTGGAACATAGGTCACCAACTCTGCAGGTAGATCCAAGTCCATGGATGTAATCACACCCCCTACACAGGCAACATTTCCACCCAATTGTCTTGTTGAGTATTGCTGAAACAGCGGAGGTACTGCTCCAAAATAGCATTCACTCTCTCTGTCCCCACATCAGTTTCGGGGTGATGGGCGGATGACAGACACGCCTGAACCTGCAGTTCCACAAGAAGGGTCTGCCAGAAGCGTGCCGTAAATTGTATCCCCCGATCTGATACTATTCAATCTGGTAACCCATGCAACCGGAATACATGGGAGATAAACAACTGGGCCATTATTCTGGCCATAGGAAGACCCGCACATGGAATAAAGTGGGTCATTTTAGTCAACATATCCACCACCAGGGAGTGATGAAAAACAGGATGGATACGCATGGTCCGTGGCAGGGAGAGATGAAAAGCCACAGGATTGATCACTGCCTCAACTGGAAAAGGTCCCAAGTAATGGTGATCGAGTTTTTTCGATGGCGTCATCATCGGTAAGTATCGAGTAGAGAGCCACACCCGATCACCTACCGCTAAAGGTGGAATATCATGACGATGTCAGTCTGCAAAGCATTTGTAGTCCTCTTTGGCTCTCTCTAGTTGCAAGCAATGGTTGGCACATTTCCTATCAAGAAATTGCACAGCTCCAGATGACTAGACAATCTGTGGATCATGGGCCTGTAACCACTCCAAACCCAGCACCACCTGAAAATGAGGAACTGTGGCAACGTAGAACATGGCTTCCTCCACATGCTGCCCAATACACATGCGAAGGGGTTTGATTGCAGCAACCACAGGTCCCGAACGAAGGGGCCAACCATCAATTGTCTCCACCATTACTGGAGGGGACACCTGTTGCTGGGGAATGAACCACTGCTTGACAAAATGAGCATCCATGAAATTGGCTGTGGCCCCTGAGTTGACCAAGGCTTGTATCTCCATTGCTCCATGACTAGGCACAAACACACTTGCTGTCAGCACAAGATGCTTCACCAATGATGACTGGGGCGGAGATGTCGAAGATGTCAAAGATGGCAATGATGGCAATGATGGTGAAGATGGTGGGCCTAGGGACTTTGAAACCCGACCTACAGACCCCTGTAGGCCAGGCGATACTCGTTTCCCGCCACCACTGACATCGCTGCTGTGGATGTCTTAACAGGACACTTGGCCACAAAATGGCCTCGATTGCCACAATAGAGGCATAACCCATCATGACGATGCCTATCCTTTTCTACTTGGGTCAGGCAAGGGCAGGCAGCCCCCAATTGCATGGGCTCTTCCAAAGGCACTTCCACCAGGGGCGACGTCTTGCTGGGAACAGATGCAATCTCCGTCCGTCATTGCACCTGTCGTTGCTGAAGCCTAGCATTGATACAAAGACACAGATGCATGAGCTCCTGAAGGGTGCAAGGGCATTCAGTGTGCGACAACTCATCCAGGAGCTCCGACGACAAACCTTCTTGGAACTGGTCTAACAGTGCTGCCTCATTCCATTGTACATCCTGGGCAACAACCCGAAAGCTAGCAATATAATCCATGAGCGAGCCATGCCCCTGCTTCAACTCTCTCAAAAGTCTGTTTGCTGTTTGGCTCCGAACAGGGTCCTCAAACATGGCCTGGAATGACAGCAAAACTCGGCATAATTGTCCAACACCTGGTTGGGCTGTGTCAACAGAGGCGTTGCCCAACGTGCTGCAGAGCCTGACAACAAACTAATCAAAACCCCCACCTTATCCCAGTCAGTGGAGAAGTCCTCTGGCCGAAGGCTCACATAAAGCTGGCACCACCCAAAAAATGCTGGAAATTGGGCCAGCGATCCGTCAAATTTATCTGGCACCGCCACCGGGCATTTACGGTGTGGCCAGACAGCTTTCATCTGTGCAACCTATGTAGTCAAAAGATCCACTTGCTGGCTTAACTGGGTATTGTCTGCTCTGAGCTGATCCATGGTCACCCCACAAAAAGCAGAAACAAGTTGATGGGGTGGCTGGAGACAAAATGTGATGACCCAGAGTATCTCAGAAATATAACAAAATCCAAAATGTAACTAAAAGTTGTAACAAAACGTAACGAAAATGCCAACCAAGATAAACCTTCTTTAGAAATAAAACATTAATTGTCTCCAGCATCTGTTAGCATGCAGGTCCATACTCTTATGCAAATCTCCCACCTGCAACCCATGAAGAGGATCATGGCCCTCTCCTCCCAAGTAGACCACATTTTGCCCTGATCCTCTCCTCCCTGTGTGCCCTAGGATGGATAGGGGATGGGCCTGGGTCCTCCTCTGACTGCTCAGCCGGCCTCTGCCCTTCCCCAGCCTCCTCCACCACCTCTGGAGCCATACTTCCACTCCCTGTTGGCTGTTCCTCCTCTTCCTCAGAGTCAGTCTCCACCAGGGGCATGACAGGAGGACATCATCCAATTCCTCAAAGAAAAGAACTTACCTATAATATCCGATGCTGCAAAAGACTAGTTAAACAATAAAATAACTATAAAAGAAATTAAAGATGCAATTGGGAAACAAAAAACGAATAAAACCCCAGGACCAGACAGAATACCATCAGAGTTCTATAAAGAATTTCAGGAGTCATTGGAGGAAATAATGCTGGACTTGTATAATGAGGCTCTAGAACAAGCCAAAATACTGAAGACATGGACAGAGGCATACGTAACACTTATACACAAGGAACAGATGGATCCCCAGCAAATAAAAAACTATAGACCGATCTCGCTCCTAAATGTGGGTTATAAGATTCTAGCCACAATAATGTCTGAAAGACTGAAAAAGATATTAAGTGAAATTATTCATTCTGACCAGAATGGCTTTCTCCCAAATAGGCAGAACAACACAAGATTGATTATGGACGTCTGTTAGGGATACACACCCTAGCAGAATGTGCAACGGCAGTCTAGCAGGCAGGCAAATTATGTGAGATAAACGTTGTTGTAGTTTACACTCAGTAAGACAGATACACTGTGCCAGTTAAATAGTTTTTATCCCAGCAAGAGTTATAGCATAGTCAAAACAGTCCATATGTCATAAACTAGTTCAGTCCATCCAGGGATTAATCAGTTGCAAAGTCCAGTGTCGAAAAATAGAGGTCAGTAAACTTACAAATAATCAGTCCAGCAATATATCTCTTTTGCAGTCAGAGATATGAAGAAAATCAAACCCCTTTTCTTCATTTCAGCAACAGCAGGGAAAACACGCAGTTATCACCATCAATCCGACACTGTCAGCTACTACAGTAAAAGCCAGCTAACAGTGAGCTCTCTGCTCCCTCTTATGGTGATTTTACAACCGCACCCAAAATACATGTTTTGCAGTTAAAGTGATACATACACTTAAACTCACTAACATAGTTTATATATTATTTTTACCCAAACCAAGTTAGGTAACCAATGTTATCCCTAACAACTTCCTAGCATACTACGAGATGCATCCAAATAAACCAATGGCGCTTATTATTCAGAGTTTTGCAGCATTAATTCAGCTCCAGAAAAATAAACACAGGTGGCTGATGCTTCATTTAACATCTTTATAAACATAATAAGTAGATTTTACAAACCAGTTGTAGATTTCTCCAACATGGAACAAACTCAGACAGAAATATGTTGCAAGTTCAGAGCAGAGCTCCAGTCTTCAGCAAGCAAGCAAGTTAGTTTCTCTTTTACTTTAGTTCAGCAGGCAAGCAAAGGAGAGAAGCAGTTTCATTTTCAACAGATATACTCAGAGCTCAACATAGCTTCAGAGCTGCAGAGCTTAATATAGCTGCCATGCCTAAGCTACTTCTAGTTTCAGTTTCCAGCCTAAACTAATTCTAGTTTCAGTTTCCAACCAATCCTCATTTCCAACCAATCCTCACTTAGTTGCTATGCTCTATTCCAGTTCATGAATATACTCTGACACTTATGTTCTTGGATGCCCAGAAAGTGTTTGACAACTTAAACTGGCGATTTCTCATTGAACAACTATCTAAGATGCAATTTGATGAAAAATTCTTGGGACTCATTAAAACAATCTATACTGTACAAACTGCAAAAGTCATAGTGAATGGAGAATCCATGGATGGTCTAGAAATAAGCAAAGGAGTGAGACAAGGATGCCCACTAGCCCCATTAGTATATATACTATCAGCAAAAGTATTGTTGATTCAGATAAGACAAAGTCAGGATATTAAAGGACTATTAAAAAAGAGGAGTATAAACTCCAAGCCTTCGCCGATGATATGGTATTTATCATGGAGGACCCAAAAGAAACAAGTTCTATACTAATGAGAGAAATAGAAGATTTTGGAAAGGTGGCCGGGCTCAAAATTAATAAAGAAAAAACCAAAATAATAACCAAAAACTGTACCAAAAGACAAAATGAAGAACTATCAAATGAATTAGCTATGCAGATAGTCAAAAAAGTAAAATATCTTGGGATTTGGCTTATGACAAAATGTCCGTTGATAAAAGAAGACAACTATGATAAATTGATACTTCAAATTCAAAAAGATCTAGATAATTGGGTTAAGATACAATTGTCATTGTTGGGGAGGATAGCGACTATAAAAACAAACATTTTACCCAAATTATTATTTTTGTTCCAAATGGTGCCAGTCAAGTTAAGAAGGGATTTCTTTGAGGATTTAAACAAAAAAATAGCAAAATTTATTTGGCAGAAGAAAAAAGCCTGGATAAAATATAGCAGAAGAAAGGGAGGATTTGGCCTCCCAGACTTTGAACTATATTATCAGGCGGCAATAGCTACATGGCTCAAAGATTGGATGAATCTGACAGATAAAAGAATATTAACAATAGAGGGTTATGACCTGTAGCTTGGCTGGCATGCATTTCTCTGGGATGGGAAAAACAAGTACCATACTTATTTCCAAAGACACCAGGTGAGAGACACTGTATTATTGGTTTGGGAGAAATTAAAAAACAACCACTGTGTGAAAATACCGCTATGGCTATTGGCAATGGAAGCGTTAATATACCCCAACTCTTTAGACCTAAACAAAATGATAAAATATAAAGTTCTTCTAAATAAAAATGGGGAATTAAAAACGCAAAACCAATTAAAACTACAGGGAATTGAAATAGGATGGTGGCCTTACTTTCAGGTCCAAACACATTATTAAAAAGATAAGGATCAATTTGGTTTCTGTACAACACAGCAAGAATTAAATAAAATATTACAAGGGGTTGAAAAAAAAATGATTAGTAAAATATATAATTACCTACTGGATTACAAAATGGAAGAGGAAACTGTTTAAGAAAATATGATAACCTGGGCTAAAAACTTGTGCCACAGCACTGACTTGGAACAGTGGGAATGTATTTGGCAGGTAAATTACAAGCTAATATTGTCGGTCTCCAACAAAGAGAACTTATATAAAACGTTTTACCATTGGCACCTCCCCCCAGCAAGAATAGCTAAAATGTTCCCAAATATGACAGCAATTGTGTCGTGGGAAAGAAGGAGTCAGAGACAATGGATCCTCAATCAACGTTTTACTGGTAAGTACTCAATTCCAACTGCAACACAACAAGGGCTAATGGCTGGCAGGCTCCCTTATATAGTAATTGCCTGCCACGCCATTTGTCAATTAAGTAACTGTATTTACTAACAGCAGGCTATTCTGTGTCTGAGGCTGCGTGGACACAACACCAGCCAAATGCTGGAGATGTAACCATAGTCAGGGAATGTATTTTCACATATGGTGGACGTGTCCTCAAGCACAGAGATACTGGCTTAAAATTAAATCCTGGTTAGAGGAGTTAACGGAACAGAGAATCAAACTTAAACCAGAAATCTTCCTGTTAGTCATGTTCGAGCCTAATCTGAATTAAAAACACCAATATTTAATGTTCCATATTATAACTGCTACTAGAATTTCCTTTGCCCAAAATTGGAAACAGGCTACAACCCCCCCAGAAACCACAATAATTAATAAGATATATGAATGCTCTGAGATGGACAGATTGATGAAGATATTGAAAAATAAGGAAGAAGGAGAATACTATAAGATATGGGATATTTGGTATGAATGGATAAGGAAAAGAAGCAAAGGCATCAAATGATAATGTATGAGAAATCATAAAGTAATAAGGCTCATGTGTAAATAAATGTATATATGTATAAATGTATATATGTATAAAATGCTTAGAATGATGAAGAATGAAGATCTAAATATAGAGATGGATAACATAGGAATAGAGGATATTCACAAATGCAAACACTGTTATAGTAACTGTTAGGAATAACAAGGTTACCTAACTTAGTTTGGGTAAAATAATATATATAAACTATGATTGTAAGTTAAATGTGTGTCACTTTAAACTGCAAAGCATGTAATTTTGGGTGCGGTTGTAAAACTGCCATAAGAGGGAGCAAGAGAATTTGATTGATTGCTGGCTTACTGAATTGCTTGCTGACTATGATGGATTAATTGTTTGCGAACTGCGTGTTCCCTGCTGCTGCTGCTGAAGGAAGAAAGGAGGTTTGATTTCTTCATATCTCTACTGCAAAGAGATATATTACTGGACTGATATTTGTAAGTTTACTGACCTCTTTTTCGACACTGGACTTTGCAACTGAATAATCCCCAGACAGACTGAACTAGTGAATGATATATGGACTGTTTTGACTATGCTAAAAACTCTTACTGGAATAAAACTATTTAACTAGCACAGTGTATCTGTTTTACTGAGTGTAAGCTACAAAAACGTTTATCTCACATATTTGCCTGCCTGACTGACTGCCGTGCAGATTCTGCTAGGGTGTATCCCTAACAGTAACGTTGCAAAATGTGGAAATTTGTTTTTAATTGTTGAAATGTTGAATAAACAAATTTATTTTTAAAAAAATGTTTAAACACCCCTGATAAATGTTTGTGAAAATGAAAGTGTATTAAGAAATGTTTAATAACCCCTAATAATGTTTTATTTAAATGAAAGTGAAAAAAATTCACTCTGTTGGGGAATCAAACCTAGGTCTCCCGCGTGACAGGCAGGGATACTCACTGATGTACTAATGAAGAATAGCTGCCCTTGAGGTTTCTAAATGCTTATCTCATAACAATCTATCATTTGCAATTGAATGCTGCATTGAAATTCATTTTCTTTGTTGCCCCAGTGCGTCACATCTGTTTCTTCAGGCATTGGGTTTGGCTGCTTTAAGCCAGGATGAAAGGATGTCTTCTTGCTTAAACATCAGCGCAAACTGCAAAGGGTGGGGAGCAGAGGTGGTATTCAGCAGGTTCTGACCAGTTCTGGAGAACCGGTAGCAGAAATTTTGAGTAGTTCGGAGAACCGGCCAATACCACCTCTGACTGGAGATTTTACAGTATCCTTCCCCTGCCATGCCCACCAAGCCCACAGAACCAGTAGTAAAAAAATTTGAATCCCACCACTGGTGGGGAGATTGAAGGGAGCATCCTGTGCCTATGCTCAGAGGCACCTTTTCCACAGCTCCCCAGCAAGCGGAAAAGCCCAAACTGAGATTGCCATAAAGCTGGCTTGTCCTGGCCCCAAGGTTAAAAATTTGGAAAGATTACAGATTTTCAAGAGGCAACTGGACTTTCTGGTTTTTCTTTGAAGACGTTCCACTTCTCATCCAAGTGAGGTACGAATACCACTCTATAAAGCCTTAGGAAGACCACACCTAAAGCACTGCATCCAGTTTTGGTCACTGTTGTGAATTAATAAAAGTGCTTGAATAAAGTTTGTTGAAACCTTAAAAGCAAAGTGCAGGGTTCTGGCCCTGCACTTCTGATTGGCCGATAATAGCGATATCGGATTGGTCCGTTCAGGAGAATCTGATTGGCTATTAACGAGCCCTTCTCATTGGTTAAAAAGAGCTAACGTTCCTATGTTTTCATTGGCTAAATACCCAAGAGCTTGCCTATATAAAGGGGGCTGTTGAGGCCGTTCTCAGAGCTGTTGCACCATGTTAAATAAAGAGTTGAAGTTCACTGTTCATTGACTCGTCTCCACTTCTTGCGCCATGCACAGAACTTAACACTGGTGATGAGGATGGGATGTGGAGACGTCAGAGCTGACTGAACACTACAGAGTGATAACAGAGCACGTGGCTGAAACGCACCAACGGCAGAACCATGTCCGGCAGCGTCATGCCACCCGCTCCATTCGACCCGGCCCAAGAAGACTGGGACTCATATAAGGATCGCTTCCAGATGTTTCTGGAGACCAACAATTTGAAGGATGCCACTACCGGAAAGAAACGGGCAGTATTCCTAACTCATTGCGGGCCGACCATATTCAAGATGGCCAAGGCACTAATGAAACCGGCAGAAGTGAAATCCATGGACTGGGACGTCCTCGAACATCTGCTAAGGGCCCACTATGCACCGACCATACCAACGCTTGTGAGAAGGCATGAATTTTACCAAAGAGATCAGCGGAGGGGCGAAAGCGTTGCAGATTTCATAGCGGATATCCGGAATCTGGGAGGCCTATGCGGGTTTGCCAACCTTGAAGAAGCCCTGAGAGACCGAATAGTTCTGGGATTAGATTCACCAGTCATGCAGAGTAAGCTGATGGTGAAAGGCGACATTAGCCTTCAAGATGCCATCGCTGACGCTACTGCAGCAGAAGCAACCAGGAAGTCGGCTGCCCGAATGCGCCGCACCCATGCTCCACTTCGCCAACTCACCAGCGAAGTTTCACCTTACTTAGAAGAACCGGCAACGACAGCCCACCACGAGGACCTCGAATTGTCATCGGAAAGTGATGAAGAAGAGGTCAACTGGCTCCGGTCTGAATGAGACCAATGCCAGAAATAGCAGTACCAATTCGCTGGTTGTGGGGCAAACCACCCCCGATCAGACTGCAAATTCCTCGACGTGCTCTGCCATGTGTGCGGGAAAAGAGGCCACATCGGACGGGTATGTAGAAGCAAACAAGGACCCAGCCAAACCCCGAGGGGGGCTAACTATTGCCAATCTACAGGAAGCCGTCCTGCAAAGTGAGAACCCTTGAACCACCAATGGAACAACCACTCCTACAGAAACAAACCCCTAAACCACTCAATGAAGCGAGAAGAGGCACACCAAACTATTATGAATGGTCACGCCTCATCACTGGACGCCAAGAAGATCCGGGTGAAGGTGGCTATCGAAAACCAGCCTTGTATGATGGAAGTTGATTCAGGATCATCCCTCTCAATGGTTTCCTGGAAGACCCTCAAGCAACTCACCCCTACCGTCCGGCGACAAGACCTCCGATTCCAAAGAATCATACTCAAAGATTATCAGGGAAATTGAATTCCAGTCATTGGATCCAGCCAAGTCCGTGTCTCATTTAAAAATCGTACTGCATCTCTACCCTTGACTGTAGTCGACAGGGATCGGCCTAGCTTGTTAGGCCTCCAATGGTTCGCTCCACTTGGAATTGAAGTAGCCGGCATTCACCGAACCAGCAGCAACGACTGGGAAGAGGCTCTCGTCCAAGAATTCCAGGACGTCTTTGCAGATAAACAAGGCGAGTACAGGGGGACCCCGATATCATTTAACCTCAACCCCGAAATAGCTCCCATCCACCTTAAGCCTCGTCGAGTCCCATTTGCCCTTAAACCAAAGATTGACGAGCAGCTTGATAAATTAATAGCCCAGGGGGTGTTAGAACCAACCGACCATTCTCCCTGGGAAACCCCAATCGTGACACCCATCAAGCCGGATGGATCGTTAAGAATTTGTGCGGACTACCGAGCCACCCTGAATCACGCCCTGCAGCAAAACGCTTACCCGGTACCAGTGGTGCAGCACCTTCTCCATTCCCTGGGGGGCGGAAAAGTCTTCGCTAAACTAGATCTAGCCCAGGCATACCAACAACTGCCTGTAGACAGAAAAACGGCAGAGGCCGAAATGATCGTTACGCACCAAGGTGTGTGTATATGTAACCAACTCCAATTTGGAGTAAGCGTGGCCCCGGGAATCTTTCAAAGTTTGATGGAAAGACTATTACAAGGAATAAAAGGCATTGTCCCCTATTTTGATGACGTTCTAATTGCTGCTCTGACTCAAGAAATACTAAGGGAGCGCCTGGGGTTGGTTCTTCAGAGATTTAAAGACTCGGGTCTCAAAGTTAAGAAAAACAAGTGTCAACTATGTATGGTTCGAGTAGAATTTTTAGGATATTTAATAGATAAACAGGGCATTCACCCCACCGATAGCAAACTTAGGGCAATCAAAAATGCCCCCAAACCCCGCAAGAAGGCGGATCTCCAAGCCTTCCTAGGCCTTATCAATTTTTATAACGTCTTCCTGCCTCACAAGGCAACCGTAGCCGAACCCCTACATCGTTTGTTAGACAAAAAAGCAACCTGGGTTTGCGAGCACCGAGAGGAACAGGCGTTTCGACAAGTAAAAAACTTATTGACCTCCGATGCTGTTTTGATGCAGTATAATGAGACTTTGCCTTTAACGGTTACTTGTGATACATCACCTTTTGGAGTGGGCGCCATTTTGAGCCACATTTTACCAAACGGAAGTGAAGCCCCTGTTGCCTACTTTTCAAAAACGCTATCAAAAGCAGAACGCAATGACAGTCAAATCGATAAGGAAGCTCTTGCTATTGTATCTGCTGTTAAACGATTTCATGAATATATTTATGGGCGAGCTTTCATGATAATAACTGACCACAAACCCTTACTGGGAATAATAGCGGGAGATAAACCAACCCCTTATATATTATCTCCCAGAATGACCCGCTGGTCAGAATTCTTAGCTGCCTATAACTATAAGTTGCAACACCGCCCGGGGAAAGCCATTCCCCACGCTGACGCATTGAGCCGTACTCCACTTCCAGAAACCGTTGACAACCCTGCTCTGACTGTCACAACACTGCAGATTGAGACACTCCAAAAACCACCGCTGACAGCTCGTGATATCGTGATTGAAACAAAACGCTATCCCGTATTAGCATGTGTCCTCAGTTGGGTAGAACGTGGATGGCCATTGGACCAAATCCCTGACAACTACGTTCCCTTCAAAAGTCGACAGACAGAACTGTTTTTCCAGAAAGGCTGCATCATTTGGGGTGATAGAGTCATTGTCCCAGAGTGGTTACAGCGAGCGGTACTGAGAACCTTGCACGATGGCCACCCTGGTATCGTGCGCATGAAAGCACTCGCACGAAGCTATGCGTGGTGGCCGGGCATAGACAAGCAGATCGAAGCCTAGGTAAAGACTTGTTCCAAATGCCAGGAAGTCAGCAATGCCCCACCGAAAGCAACCCCAACAGAATGGGAAACACCCAGGGGACCATGGTCCCGTATTCATCTGGACTTTGCAGGACCTACGAATGGACACACATTTTTATTAACAGTGGATGCCTACTCGAACTGGCTCAAAATCCATGAGATGAAAAATACAACAACTGAATCAGTCATCAGGAAATTGGACAGATTATTTGCAACACACGGATTACCGGACGTTCTGGTATCCAACAACGGGCCCCAGTTTACCGCACTTTGTTTTGAACAGTATCTGGTGGACTGCGGTATTCGCCATGCGCTAACTTCACCGGCGCATCCTGCGGCTAATGGAAGGGCTGAGCGCATGGTACAATTCGTCAAAAGAACTCTACATAAAATGGGATATGGCGATATCGAAGACAAGATTAACCAGATACTCCTTTTGCAGCACATCACTCCACACAGCGTCACCAACAAAACTCCCGCTGAGTTATTGATGGGACGGAAACTCCGCTCCCACCTGGACCGACTACACCCATCGTACGAACCTGAGAAACCACATGGATCTAGCGGGAAATGCCGTAATTTCCAGGCAGGCGACTCGGTTTTCACGAGAAACTTTTATGGCAACCCATTGTGGGTCGAGGCAACTGTAATTCAAGCAATCGGACCCAGATTGTACTGAGTGAAATGTCGCGATGATAGAATATGGAAGCGCCATATTGATCAGCTGCATTCAAGGCTGCAGTCTGGGGTCTGCGATTCCGGTGATTTCCAAACTGAGGGGGGAGGAGACGCCGAGGAGGCTGAGTTTGGAACGGCAGAAAGCACAAGCGGAAGAAATGACTGCTCAGACTCAACATGTGAAGAAGGATCGGGGACAGGGGTTAATTTGCCTCAAAGGGATATCGAGGACATTAGTGGTAACGGAAATTTAGATACAGAATCAGAGGCACCCTGTTCACCAGATAACGTCCTACCCCAACAAGACTCTAGACAAATACCGGGAGGACAGTGTAAATCAAATAGACAATCAAAACAACCTGCCTACCTCAAAGACTACATTACCGCACCCCTTAAACGGAACCCGGGGGGAAGGGGTGTTGTGAATTAATAAAAGTGCTTGAATAAAGTTTGTTGAAACCTTAAAAGCAAAGTGCAGGGTTCTGGCCCTGCACTTCTGATTGGCCGATAATAGCGATATCGGATTGGTCCGTTCAGGAGAATCTGATTGGCTATTAACGAGCCCTTCTCATTGGTTAAAAAGAGCTAACGTTCCTGTGTTTTTTTTTTTGTGTTTTTTTTCCAACAAATTTTATTGATTTTACAGAACACAAACAAAACTAAAAGATCTTTTCTGAAGGTTGTCTGATCCCGGGTTGAAACTCTTCGCACAGACACAAGTTCCTGTGTTTTCATTGGCTAAATACCCAAGAGCTTGCCTATATAAAGGGGGCTGTTGAGGCCGTTCTCAGAGCTGTTGCACCATGTTAAATAAAGAGTTGAAGTTCACTGTTCATCGACTCGTCTCCACTTCTTGCGCCACGCACAGAACTTAACAGTCACCACATTATAAAAAAGATGTTGAGACTCTAGAAAATGTATAGAGAAGAGCAACCAGGATGATAAGGGGACTGGAGACTAAAACATATGAAGAACGGTTACAGGAACTGGGCATGGTTAGTCTAGTGAAGAGAAGGACCAGTGGAGGCATGATAGCAGTCTTCCAATATTTGAGGGGCTGCCACAGAGAGGAAGGGGTCAGGCTATTTTCTAAAGCGCCCAAAGGCCAGACAAGGAATAATGGATGGAAACTGAACAAGGAGAGATTTAACCTGGAAATAAGGAGAAACTTTCTGACAGTGAGAACTATCAACCAATGGAACAGAAGTTGCCTTCAGAAGCTGTGGGAGTTTCATCAATGGAAGCTTTCAAGAAGAAACTGGACTGCCATCTGTCAAGAATGGTGTAGGTTCTGCTTGGGCAGGGGGTTGGACTAGGTGTCCTACAAGGTCCCTTCCAACTCTGTTAATTTGTTAATATAATACTGTTAAATATGTACCTGCAGCATAGGAAGGAAGGAAGGAAGGAAGGAAGGAAGGAAGGAAGGAAGGAAGGAAGGAAGGAAGGAAGGAAGGAAGGAAGGAAGAAAGAAAGAAAGAAAGAAAGAAAGAAAGAAAGAAAGAAAGAAAGAAAGAAAGAAAGAAAGAAAGAAAGAAGAAAGTCCCTTCCAACTCTGTCAATCTGTAATCTGAACATAAGCTTCTTCACTTCTGATTTCAAGAGACAGCTGGACTTTCTGGTTTTTCTTTGAAGATGCTTCGCTCCTCCTCCAAGAAGCTTCTTCAACTCTGACCTGGATGACTAAGAATCTCCATAGACATCATGGGTTTTGTGCCTGGGGAAAAAGAGCTGTGGGTAGACAACCATGAATCCGATTTGCAAAGCTTCCTGGCAGTAATTCGGGGCTTGAAAAGCTTTCAAGGGGTCTTTTTCAGCAGAGATCAGGGGACAGTTTGGCAGTGGGTGAATTCCCTTTCCTTCCTCTGGTGCTCAAATTTACATTTTGGGGCTACCTTTCATTGCAGACTGAACGTGAGAATGAAAGGGCAAAGGCACTCTCTTAATTTCCATAGAAGCAGCGGCGATGGTGATGTCATAAGCCTGAGAAGGAGATGATGGGAAGCCATTTTCTAGTATGTAGCTTGTTGGTCTAGGAGTATGATTCTTGCTTCAGGTGAGAGAGGTCCCTGGTTCAAATCTCAGATGAGCCCATTTTCACCAGCAAGGCTTTTTTTTTTTCCTTTTCTCTTTGCCAGTAAACCTTCGGCTGTAGGTTTTGCCATTTTGAAACAAAAGGAAGTACGAAGATGCTGGAGGAAGAGGAACATGGAAGTTGGTTTCTGGGAAGGAGGGAAGGAAGGAAGGAAGGAAGGAAGGAAGGAAGGAAGGAAGGAAGGAAGGAAGGAAGGAAGGAAGGAAGGAAGGAAGGAAGGAAGGAAGGAAGGAAGGAAGGAAGGAAGGAAGGAAGGAAGGAAAGCACAAAGACCCTTGTGCTGTCCAGACAGTTTAGAGTTAATGGGATTTGGGATAGTTAGTTAGGAATTGTGAGCTGTCCCCTTAAGGGAATGCATCATGGTAAATGTAGTTAAGGTATCCTGGGAAATGTAGTCCATGTCATGTGGTCACATCTGTAATCTAGATTGGTCACTATATTGACCCTTGTTGGGTTGGGGGAGGCTCCCTCACTCTTGCCTGAATCCACCATAGCATGCAGCTGCTTCAATCATCATGGGGATGAGACTTTATTATCTTTCTACACCATAATGCAGATATGCAAAGGATTGGACATTAAGAACCTTGTCATAAATGTGAGTTGATGAAGATGCCTGATGAACCAATAAAAAAGACTTTGTATGGATGCTTTGTGGAGTTGCTCGGTCTGCTTTATACCCATCCAGAGTGTAATAAGCAGAACAGTAGAAAGATATTTTAATCTTGATTCTTGAAGGAAGTAGAGTGAAGCAAAAGTAATTTGAATTTTGTGATAAAGACAAAGATATTTTGAAGCCAGGAGTAAATGTGCATGCTATTCCTTTGTACCTCTGCCTCAAACCTCATCCTGGATGCAGGAAGGGGCCAATCCCCCCTCCCCTCTCTTCATCAAGAGAAGCTTCTCTGTCTCAGGTTACATCTCTGCTAACTTAAAAGGAATTAATTGTGCAAACAAAGGGAGGAGCCAGGTACGACCCATGTACCCATGTCTTCCCTCAGTTACTACCTGCAAAGTCCTTTCAAATGCAGATGAAGAGTCAAAAGTAGTATCTTCTTGTGTTCTAAAAGAAAAGCTAAATCTGCTCTGCTCATTCAAACTGAAAAGCTCAGCATTTCTTAAGCTGTGGCCTGCTTTGAAAAGGCAATTAAGAGGGGCCCTGTTCTTCTCTGGCCGTTTTATTGGGGGTCGTAATTCATTACTGAAAGACCATCTTCAAAGCAAAGGAGCCCATTCCCCCCTCCCAAGACACAAGGCTAATTCAAGCAGTTATATGAACAAAGGAGCAATTTCTTTTTTGATTAAAAGCCTAGAGTTTATCCATCTTATATCTATACTAGAAAATTTAAAAGTATAACATTGCATGCAACCTTTGGAGTGCTGTATTTGTTTGATGAATTTCTCTTCCAGCGAGTAAGCAATAAATTCCTTTGGGGCTCACCCCCCTCACCCCCCCAAAGACTCAGGCAAAGCAGTACACAGCACCATCTGGTGGTCAAGAAGAAATTTCCCAGAGAATCCTTGACTGGATGGACTTGAGTTTATCTTCGCTGTTTCTCCACCGTGTGAGAAGGGCATCTAGATCATCTAGCAATGTGTGGATTTTCTCGGGGGGCAGCTTGTGTTTGGGGGCATCACAGATCTCCTCTAGCTCCAACCATGAGTCTATGTAGTGGCAATATTGCCTCTTCCAAACTTCCCTCAAGTGTGCTTCCATGGGTTTGGTAAGCTTCTTATTCTTTCTGAGGTCGTATGCTTTATACCCATCCAGAGCGTAATAAGCAGAACAACCCTGGAGGAAGTGGAACATGGAAATTGGTTTCAAGGAAGGAAGGAAGGAAGGAAGGAAGGAAGGAAGGAAGGAAGGAAGGAAGGAAGGAAGGAAGGAAGGAAGGAAGGAGAGAGAAAGGAAAGAAGGAAAGCATGAAGACGATGGAGGAAAACAAATACAGAAGTTGGTTTCTAGGAAGGAAGAATGAAGGAAGGAAGAGGAAGAAAGAAAGGAGAGAAGGGGGGGAAGGGGATAAATCGAAGCATTGGAATTATGATCTGGATTAGCTTCAGTCATTCATTTTGGAAATGAAGGAAGTGACAAGCCCACAGAGGTGTTGCTCTCAGGAGGAAGACTGGGACAAAATTTTGGCTGGAAAAATCTGGACAACCACCAGAGGGCACAAAAGAGGTAAAAAGCTGTGACTCTTTGCTGCCACCTAGTGGTGCCATGATTTCTGCAGCCCAAATAGGCCAAATGGAATAATTCATCTTCTCCTCTTCCTCCTCACATCTCATCTCTTTCATATTTTAAATTTTTAAATCCTGCCTTTGTTGTTTTTTTATAAGTAACTCAAGGAGGCAAAGATAAATATGTCACTATTAAATAGGATGGCAGTCACACTGCAAATCTGTTGTCCTGAGGATGTTGTACAGAATAATGGATGGAAACTGAACAAGGAGAGATTTAACCTGGAAATAAGGAGAAACTTTCTGACAGTGAGAACAATCAACCAATAGAACAGCTTGCCCTCGGAAGTTGTGGGAGCGTCGTCACTTGAGACTTTCAAGAAGAGATTGGACTGCCATTTGTCAGAAATGGTGTAGGGTCTCCCGCTTGAGTGGGTGGTTGGACTAGATCAGAGGTTGCCAACTGGTGGACTGCAGCCCACTGGTGGGCCATGAGAAAATTTTGGTGGGTCGCAGAGAAATCTCACCCCCAGAGCACCCCTCCAAAGCAATTAATCCAGGCTGAGCAGAAACACAAGGCTGTGCCGCCCACATGGCCCGCAGGAACCCTTCCCACCCACTCACTCCTTACCCAGTAAATTTGCCTGCTAAATTTCTATTTTTCCTTTTTCCGACCATCATCTGTTCTGCTGTGCCAGGAGATTTTGATCAGCTAGGAAGCAGAAAATGGTTGGATTTATTGCTTTCTAGCTAGTCTTTAGATCTTCGGCTCTGCTTTTAAGCACAACCGGACGCCCCTTAGGACTGAAGGTTTGCTTGCAAGCAAATTCAGTGCAGACTCATGGCAAGCAAATTTGAGAGACTGAGCTAGCCAATGGCAGATAGATAGATCACTGAATGATTCTGTGAGCAACTCAATCTGCCTGCTTTGCCTGATTTTGGATAAAAGTTGCTCTTTTTTAAAAAAAAATATCAATATTTACATACATGGTGTGTTGTGAGTTAATTTTATGAGTTTGCTTGCAAGCAAATTTTATGTGACAGACTGAGTTAGCCAATGGCAGATGGATAAATTTCTGAATGATTCTGTGAGCAACTCAATCTGCCTGCCTGTTTTGCCTGATTTTGGGTAAAAGTTGCTCTTTTTTTATAAGAAAATCAATATTTATATAAATATTTATATTTACATACAAGCCATGCCCAGCCAGTGACATGACCACCAAGCCACACCCACAAATTAGGCCACACCCACAGAACCAGTTAGTGGTCCCTGGGATCTAAAATTATGAGTTTGGTGGTCCCTCAGGTCCAAACGGTTGGCGACCCCAAACTAGATGACCTATAAGGTCCCTTCCAACTCTGATTATCTGTTATCTGTTATGACAGATATATGTGTTCATGTGTGTGTGTGTTTTCAGGGATGTATATGTACTTATAAGTACAGATATGTATACGCTTGACATGAAGGCTGGGGTAACATATGTGAAATTGCATCGGGAACTGTCATGTCTATAACAGTTTTATTTATGATTTGTAAATAGTTGGAAAATGATGGTACAGGAAGTCCTCAACTTACGATCGCAATTGACCCCCCAAATTTATGTTGTTAAGTAAGAAATTTGTCAAGTGAGTTTGCTCTGTTCTATGACTTTTCTGCCCACATTTGTTAAGTGAATCACTGCAGTTCTTCAATTAGGAACATGGTTGTTAAGCAAATCTGGTTTCCCCATTTCACTTGGCTTCTCAGGAGGTCACAAAACTGGATCACGTGACCCCAGGACACTGCAATCAAGGAGAAAGAGCAAACTGAGTACTATATGATATGGGAAACATTTTATCAATGGTTAGAGAATAAAAAAGGAATTTGGAAATGAAGAAGAATAAAGGAGAACAGAAAATAAGACAAGATATACAGGTGAAACTCAAAAAATTAGAATATTGTGCAAAAATTCATTTATTTCAGTAATGCAACTTAAAAGGTGAAACTAATATATGAGATAGACTCATTACATGCAAAGCAAGATAGTTCAAGCCGTGATGTGTCATAATTGAGATGATTATGGCTTACAGCTCATGAAAACCCCAAATCCACAATCTCAGAAAATTAGAATATTGTGAAAAGGTTTAATATTCTAGGCTCAAAGTGTCCCACTCTAATCAGCTAATTAAGCCATCACACCTGCAAAGGGTTCCTGAGTCTTTAAATGGTCTCTCAGTCTGGTTGAGTAGGAAGCACAATCATGGGAAAGATCACTGACCTGACAGTTGTACAGAAAACCATCATTGACACCCTCCATAAGGAGGGAAAGCCTCAAAAGGTAATTGCAAATGAAGTTGGATGTTCCCAAAGTGCTGTATCAAAGCACATTAATAGAAAGTTATGTGGAAGGGAAAAGTGTGGAAGAAAAATGTGCACAAGCAGCGGGGATGACTGCAGCCTGGAGAGGAGTGTCAGGAAAAGGCCATTCAAAAGTCTTGGGGACTTTCCCAAGGAGTGGACTGAAGCTGGAGTCAGTGCATCAAGAGCCACCACACACAGACGGATCCTGGACATGGGCTTCAAATGTCGTATTCCTCTTGTCAAGCCGCTCCTGAATAACAAACAGCATCAGAAGTGTCTTACCTGGGCTAAAGAAAAACAGAAGTGGTCTGTTGCTCAGTGGTCCAAAGTCCTTTTTTCTGCTGAGAGCAACTTTTGCATCTCATTTGGAAACCAAGGACCCAAAGTCTGGAGGAAGAATGGAGAGGCGCACACTGCAAGATGCTTGAAGTCCAGTGTGAAGTTTCCACAGTCTGTGTTGATTTGGGGAGCCATGTCATCTGCTGGTGTTGGTCCACTGTGCTTCATTAAGTCCAGGGTCAACGCAGCCGTCTACCAGGAGATTTTGGAGCACTTCATGCTTCCTTCCACAGATAAGCTTTATGGAAGATGCTGGCTTCATTTTCCAGCAGGACTTGGCACCTGCCCACACTGCCAAAAGCACCAAAACCTGGTTCAATGACAGTGGAATTACTGTGCTTGATTGGCCAGCAAACTCACCTGACCTGGACCCCATAGAGAATCTATGGGGCATTGCCAAGAGAAAGATGAGAGACATGAGACCGAACAATGCAGAAGAGCTGAAGGCCGCTATTGAAGCATCCTGGTCTTCCATAACACCTCAGCAGTGCCACGGGCTGATAGTTTCCAAGCCACACCCCATTGAGGCAGTAATTGCTGCAAAAGGGGCCCAAACCAAGTACTGAGTACATATGCATGTTTATACTTTTCAGAGGTCCGATATTGTTCTATGTACAATCATTGTTTTATTGATTGCATGTAATATTCTAATTTTCTGAGATTGTGGATTTGGGGTTTTCATGAGCTGTAAGCTATAATCATCACAATTATGACACATCATGGCTTGAACTATCTTGCTTTGCATGTAATGAGTCTATCTCATTTTTTAGTTTCACCTTTTAAGTTGCATTACTGAAATAAATGAACTTTTGCACGATATTCTAATTTTTTGAGTTTCACCTGTAGTCATAAGATGATAATTGTTTTTTTTATATATAAATTTTTATTGGTTTTTAAAACAAACATAAACAAACAAAACATAAAAACATCAGGCCATCTTCCATATATATACATACAGTGTGCCGGTTGGTTTACAAATTGTTTTGTGCTTCCATTTCGTAGTCTTCAATTACAATTACATTGATAATGATCTCGTATTTTCAATCCAATATTAAATACATTGGTATCATTATTAATCAATCATTTGACTATACTTTTATTCATTCATGCTTTAGGAAATAATCATATTTTCCTTAATTTGTTTTGTGAAAATTCATATTATCATCCCAAATCTATCCTAAAATCATTTTGTAGATATAATAAGGAAAGAATACATCTTTATATATTTAGTATTTTCTAAAAGTCTACATATATCATTACTATACTTTATTGTCTAACCATTGATAGAATAGATCCCAAACTTTATAAAATTGTTTATCATCCTGTTCTCTAATTTCAAATGTCAATCTGCTCATTTCAGCACATTCCAATATTTTCTTAATGATTTCCTCCTGTGATGGTATTTTCTCATTTTTCCAGTTTTTAGCAAATACAATCCTAGTCGCTGTTAATACATTTACAATCAGGTATTTCAAGTCTTTACTATATATTTCAGGTAAAATTCCCAATAAAAATATCTCTGGTTTCAAATCTATATGCTTTTTTGTCATTTTTTCCAACCACGTGTGAATTTTAGTCCAATATTTTTTGGCATCCGCACAAGTCCACCACATATGGAAATATGAGCCAGGTGTCTGATGACATTTCCAGCATTTTTCAGATTTATTCTTGAACATTTTTGCTATTCTTTTTTGAAAGAAAATTTTATTAATTTTCTACAAACAGACAAGACAAACAAAACATTAAAACATTCAACTCTCATATGTACATCCAGTGTGTCAGTTGGTTCATCATTTTTGTGCATTCATTCTGTAGTCCCAGTTACAATTATGTTACATAACAACTCATATTATCAATCCAAACTTATATATCCTATAATCACTAAACAAAAAAAAAATAAAAAAATTTTTTTGACTATACTTTTAATCATTCATGCTTTATGAGCTAACAATACTTTAACCAAACTATTCAACTAATCATATAATCATACCAAATCAATCCTAAAAAAAAAACCTTTATAAATATAATATCAAATAACAAAATAATAGCAAAATAGCAAGATAAAGATATTTCTTACTATCTAAAATATTCTATTATCGTATTTTATCATCTAGCCATTTATAAAAAAGATCCCAAATTTCATAAAATTGTTTATCCTCTTGCTCTCTGATTTCAAATGTCAATCTACTCATCTCAGCACATTCCAATATTTTCTTAATAATTTCTTCCTGTCATGGTATTTTCTCATTATTCCAATTTTTAGCAAATACAATCCTGGCCGCTGTTAATACATTTACAATCAGGTATTTCAAATCTTTACTATATATATCAGGTAAAATTCCCAATAAGAAGATCTCTGGTTTCAAGTCTATATGTTTCTTTGTCATTTTTTCCAACCACATGCGAATTATAGTCCAATATTTTCTAGCATCCTCACAAGTCCACCACATATGGTAACACGAGCCGGGTATCTGATGACATTTCCAGCATTTTTCAGATTTGTTCTTAAACATTCTTGCTATTCTTGTCAGAGGAAAGTGCCACCTGTAAAACATCTTATACAAGTTTTCTTTATATGCTGTTGACATTGTCATTTTATAATTTTGAGACCACAATTTCTGCCATTTCTCTAAATCAATCCCATATCCAAAATTCTTCCCCCAAACAATCATAGTTTCTTTAAGTTGTTCTTCCTCTAATTTAATTCCCAGTAAATAACCATATAATTTTTTAATCACCTTCTCATCAGTACCCATCAAGATCTTATCTAAATCAGTCTGTTTATCATAAAATCCCTCCATTTTGGAATCTTCATCATACCTTGAATGTATTTGTGCATATGAAAACCAATTCATCCTTATACCTTGTTCCTCTAAGTTTTGGATCGATTTAAGTTCACCCTTTTCATCCAAAAGTTCCCCATATCTAACTGTTTGTTCCTTCTTGTAGATTATAGGATAGGAAAATGCTTCAATGGTCGATAACCAAACTGGAATTTTCAAATAACATTGTCTTTTTATCTTCTCCCAATTTAACCACAAAGACTCCCGTACATAATGTCTTCTAAAATAACCCTGTGTTTTAGTTCCCTTATACCATAAAAAAGCATGCCAGCCCAACAGCAAGTCATGCCCTTCTAATGTCAACAACCTATGTTTCCTTAATGTTATCCATTCTTTGACCCACATCAAACTTGCAGCTTGATAATACAATTCCCAATTAGGCAGGCCAAAACCTCCTCTAATTCTAGCATCTTGCAAAAGCTTTAGCTTTATTCTCGCTTTTTTACCTTGCCATATAAACTTCAACATGATTTTATTTAAATCTTCAAAATAGTCTTTTCCAAGCCTAATTGGTATTGTTTGAAACAAAAATAAAATTCTAGGTAAAATATTCATCTTAATTGTTGAAATTCTCCCTACTAATGACAATTGCAAGTTTTCTCACTTCTTCAAATCTGTAGTTATCTGTTGTTTAAGTTTAATATAATTATTCTCCTTTAATGTGCTGCATCTTGTTGTCAAATATATCCCCAGATACTTAACCTTATTTGTAACTTGAATTTTCAAAAGATCTGCCAGTTCTTCTCTCTGTCTCAATAGCATATTCTTTGTCAAAATCTTTGTTTTATCTTTATTTATTTTCAAACCAGCCACCTCTCCATATGTCTCTATCCTTTCCAATAACTTTGGAGCTGTTTCTAGCGGGTCTTCCAAAATAAAAGCTAAATCATCAGCAAAAGCTTGTAGCTTAAATTCTTCCTTCTTAATTTTCATTCCTTTTATGCTTTTATCATCCCTAATATTTCTATTCAACACTTCCAAGGTCAACACAAATAGCAAAGGAGATAGGGGACATCCTTGTCTTGTGCCTTTCCTTATATTAATAAAATCTGTAAGTTCCCCCTCCATCATTACCCTTGCTGTCTGTTTATTATATATGGCTTCTATTGCTTGAATAATTTTTTTAGCAAAACCCATCTGCTCCAATAATAATAACATAAATCTCCAGTTCACATTGTCAAATGCTTTTTGAGCATCTAGGAATATCAAAGCCATTTGCTTTTCAGGATGAGCCTCATAGTATTCCAAAGTGTCCAAGATTAATCTCATATTGTCTCTAATTTGTCTCTTTGGCAGAAATCCATTTTGATCTGGGTGAATAAAATTATTTAAATATTTTTTAAGTCTTTCTGCTAAGATTGAAGCAAATATTTTATAGTCTGCATTCAATAAAGAAATAGGTCTTTTATTCTTAATTTGCAGTGGGTCAGTCTCTTCCTTCGGTATAAGTGTAATATAAGCCTCTGACCATGTTTTAGGTATCATCTTTTTTAACATAACTTCATTCATAACTTCTAACAATTGGATGCTCAATGATTCTTGAAATGTTTTATAGAATTCTGCTGGAAGCCCATCTGGACCCGGAGCTTTCCCATTATTTTGTCTCTTAAATGCTTCATTTAGTTCCATCATTGTTATATTGCTTTCTAGCATTTCTTCGGTCTCTTTAGGTATCTTTGGTAAATTAGCTTCCTGTAAATAATGTTTGACTTTTTCCTCATCAATATTCTCTTGTTTATATAGTTGCCCATAAAAATCTCGAATAATTTCTTTTTTCTCCTTATTCCCATAACAAACTTGGCCTTGTTCATCTATTAACTTCAATATTTTTCTTGATTCCTTCTCTTTTCTCAATTTATATGCTAGCCATCTACCTGGTTTATTTGCATCTTCAAAATAATTCTGTTTAGAGTTTCTGATTTTCTGTGCCAGTTCTTCTTTCTCTATTAATTCCATTTTATGTTTAATTACATCCAGCTTCAATTTAATATCCTTTCTCTGTGGCATTTTCTGTAATTCTTTTTCAAGAATTTTATACTCATCTTCCAAGGCCTTAGAAGCTTGCCTTTTCCTAATATTCTTTTTTCTTGTATAATCTATTATCAAACCTCTAGCGTATGCCTTCATTGTGTCCCACACATTTTGCGTTGAAGTATCTTCTTTTTTATTTTCTCTGAAGAAAAAAGCCAATTCCTTCTCCATCCATTGTATAAAATCTTTCTCCTTTAAAATAGTATTGTTTAATGTCCATCTTGATCTTTTTTTTTTGTCCCTTCCATTTAATTGTCATTGGGCTATGATCTGCCCAAGTACTTGCTTCAATATTTGTTTCTTGAATATTGGATATTAATTCTGTTGAGATCCAAATCATATCTAATCTGGACCATGATAAATGTCTATTTGAATAAAAACTATATTGTTTAGCTTTAACATTTCTTTCTCTCCAAATATCTTTTAAAGTTAATTCATCTGTCATTTTAAAAAAAGACCTTGGGAGAGCCTTTCTATTTTGCTTTGTTGTTGTTGCTATATAGTCCAATTTATTGTCCACAATTCCATTAAAATCTCCCATCATAATTATATTAACATAGTCCAGTCCAATTATTTTCATGTGTAGCTTTTTATAAAACTCTTGTTTATCATTCGGAGCATAAATTGCAATCAAGAGTATTTTTATATTATTGTCCATTATTTCTACCATTAATACTCTTCCATCTTCATCCGTGTAAATCAATTTTGCTGGGATAGCCTCTTTAATGTATAGAACCACTCCTCTTTTCTTACATTGAGTCAAAGAAGTAAATATTTTTCCCAATTTTGGCTGTAATAACAATTGTTCATGTTGTGTTTTAATATGAACTTCTTGTAAACAAATTATATCAAATTTTAATTTCTCTAATTTATGAAAAGTTTTCCTTCTTTTAACAGCTGAATTAAGCCCATTTATATTCATTGTAATCAGTTTTTTTTCTTCCATGATTATGCTTTATATTTAGGTCTAACCGCTCTCGTGGATCTCACTTCACGCTGTTTTTTGCTATCCATCTGTCCCCCTACTGCTCCTTTCTCTTTTTCAGTCTCCAGTTGTTCCTCTTGAAACTCAATTAATGAGACCTCTATCTCTGCTTCCTCTCTTCTTCCTCCAAAAAATTCTGCATGGAAAAGTTCTGCTTTCTCAATTGAATCAATTCTATATCTCTGCTCTTGCCACCTAAACATTAGTCCTTCTGGAATCAGCCATCTATAGTTCACTTCGTTTTCCAATAGCATTTTAGTCAGAAATCGATATTCTCTTCTCATCTCTCTCACTCTTCTGGGTATTTGTTTTAAAACCACAACCTCTTTACCTTTGTATTTCAATGTTTTCTCTCTTACTACTTGTAATATTTGCGTTTTAATGGATTTTTTGGTAAATCTAATATGGACTTCCTTGAGTAATTTATTTCTCATCGCATACCTTGTATAGACTCGATATATCTCATCTATTCCATCCATCATCTTTTCCTCTGTAATTTCCAAAGCATCTGCCAAAATTTCTATCATTACCGCTGCCAAGTTTTCTCCTTTTTCCTATTCTATATTTTGAAATCTGAGGTAAAATTCTGACCTTTCCATCTCCCACCTCAACATCCCACCTTTTTCTTGTTCAACCGCTGTTAATCTACTGTCAATATTTCCAATCTTCTTCTCTCTTTGTTTTCCTTCTTCCTCAATTTTTTGGAATCTCTCCTCATACTTAACCATCATTTGTTTAATGTTTTCCACTTTTTCATCAGTCTTCTCTATTCTTTGTTCAATATTTTCTGTTCTTTGTTCAATAATGTCTGATTTTGTCTTGAGATCTTGGATTCCTTGCATAATCATCTGTAAAGTTACTCTTTCTTGTTCCTTATCTTGCTTCAACATTGTCTGAATTAAACGTTGTCCTCCAGCTGGTGGGGAAGCAGAGGTAGAAGCAGAAATGCCAGATGATATTGGTTTCCTGCTCATTTCAATGCTTCCAAAGCTTCAAGTTCTTCTTGACTTTTAATCCAACTGGTAGAGC
Source organism: Hydrophis major (assembly GCA_033807585.1). Lineage (NCBI taxonomy): Eukaryota > Metazoa > Chordata > Lepidosauria > Squamata > Elapidae > Hydrophis > Hydrophis major. The sequence continues at coordinate 163,962 of JAUCBL010000126.1, forward strand.
AGCCAATTATAATCCAAAATGGAAAACTCCAATAGTAAAAGACACGAAACCAAAGAAGAAACAGCAAAAAAGGAAGAAGAAAGATCTTCAGGTTCTTCTAGACCCTAATCCAATTACGAAGTAGTCCACCATAAAAAAGGAAAAAAATAGAAAGGAGAAAAACAAATCCAAAAATAATAATATTGATTAAGAGCAAAAGAAAAAAGAAAAAAGAAAAAAAACAAAAAGTTCCCAGATTCTTCACACCTTAATCCAGTTGAAAAGTCTCAATAATCAAAAAAAACAACAACAACAAAGTGGTCCAAAAACATAGATAGGAAAAGCAAAAAAGTCCCAATAAAAAAGAAAAGAAAAATAAAGAAAAAACCCTGAGGCTTTCCCTTTAAAATAAAAGACAAAAATAAAAATATTACTAGAATTGAAATTTAGAAAAAGGCTAGCGAATGGGGTATATATAAGAAAGCACACTGCACTTTATTTATTTATCCAAGGCTCTTGTTATGACTCTCTTCTCCAGCAGCTTCAAAGCCAAACCTCAAGTGTTCTTGATAACAGTCCAGGAAAGCACCTGCAATAATATTTTGCTGTGCTCTCCCTCTATCTTATCACGTTAAAATGTCCTTGAGAAGAAGTCTTTTTGCAATTCTCTCCAATTCAAATAAAATACTTTCAAGCCTCTAGTTGGCAGTGTTGCAAAGTTTCTTAATGCTCTTCCTCCCCCCCAGCCAGAAAAAAGGAGTAATATATACAGAAAAAAAAAAATAGCCAAAGGGAGCCTCTATCCTAAAGAAAGTTAAAAAAATCAAAGGGAGCATAAAAATATATATAGGAGAAAATTCAATCCAGTTACCTACAAAGTCACACTAAAATCTCCCCCAAAAAATATAGAGAAAAGAAAAAAAAAACCCCAAGCCTCAATTTGACATCACTTTAAAAAACGCCGCTCAGACAATTTCAGTCAAAAAAAAAAAAGTCTCACAGATTTCTTCTTTATTCAGGATGTCCTTTCCAACCTCAGCGAATTTACAACACAAAAAAGTTTTTCTCACCGAGCCGACACACTTTCACTCCAGCCACTTTCTTTCCGGAGCTGTCCCGACTTCAGCAGCTATGGGGGCTGCCTCTCCGCCGCCAGCAAAAGGGCTTCTTCTGGATCAAACCAGAGATTTTACGATATCTCTGGGATCCTGGAACAGTACCCTTCTCAATCCCCGTCTCTACGGGACGGTTTAGGTCCGTTGGGACCGACCAGGGGCGAAAATATCGGCTGCGATCTCAGAGCCTCGAGATCGCAGCTGTATCGCCGAAACGAAGCTCCGCCTTTCTCACTTTGAGTTTTTCTGAATCTGCTTTTGGGATCCATTTGAGTTGCCCATGGCTAGTTACCAGACTGGAGCAATCCTTACCAACTTGTTCCAGTGAGACCTTCGTACACACACAGTTTGTACCTGGCCAGGGTACATTTTTGCTATTCTTGTTGGAGGAAAATGCCACCTGTAAAACATCTTATACAAATTTTCTTTATATGCTGTTGACATTGTCATTTTATAATTTTGAGATCACAATTTTTGCCATTTCTCTAGATCAATCCCACATCCAAAATTCTTCCCCCAAGCAATCATAGTTTCTTTAACTTGTTCTTCTTCTAGTTTAATTTCTAATAAATATCCATGCAATTTTTTAATCACCTTTTCATCAGTACCTGTCAAAATCTTATCTAAATTAGTCAGTTTATCATAGAAACCTTCTGTTTTAGAATCTTTATCATACCTTGAATGTATTTGCATATATGAAAACCAATTCATCTTTATACCTTGTTCCTCTAGTTTTTGCATCGATTTAACTTCACAAGATCAGAGAATACTGAAAAGAGAATAGAGAACATTGAACAAAGAACAGGGAAAACAGATGAAAAAGTCGAGAACATCCAACAAATGATGATGAAGTATGATGAGAGATTCCAAAAAATTGAAGAAGATGATAAACAAAGAGATAAAAAGATTGCAGACATTGATACCAGATTAACTGTGGTTGAACAAGATAAAAGTGGTATGCTGAGATGGGAGATGGACAGATCAGAATTTTATCTCAGATTCCAAAACATAGAGGAAGAAAAAGGACAAAATCTAGCTGAGATAATGATATAAATATTTGCTGAAGTTTTGGAAATAACTGAAGAGAAGATGATGGATGGAATAGATGAGGTTTATCAAGTCTTCACAAGATATGCAATGAGAAATAGCCTACCAAGAGAAGTTCACATCAGATTTACAAAGAAAGCCATTAAAATGCAAATATTGCAAGTGGCAAGAGAGAAAACATTGAAATATAAAGATAAGGAGATTGTGGTTTTGAAACAAGTACCCAGAAGAGTGAGAGAGATGAGAAGAGAAGAGAATACCGATTCTTGACCAAATTGCTACTTAAAAAAGAGGTGAATTATAGATGGCTGATTCCAGAAGGTTTAATGTTCACATGGCAAGAACAGAGATACAGAATTGATTCAATTGAGAAAGCTGAATCGTTTTATGCAGAATTTTTCAGAGGGAAAGAGGAAGAGGCAGAAAAAGAAATTTCACTAATTGAATTCCAAGAGGACTGCCAAATGACGACTGAAAAAGAGGAAGGTACAGTAGGTGGAAAGGAGGAAGCCAAAGAACGTGAACCAAGAGCCACGAGAGCTGCCAAACCTAATTATAAAATATAACCATGGAAGAGAAAAAATTGATTACAATTAATATAAATGGACTTAATTCAGCCGTTAAAAGAAGGAAAACTTTTCATAAATTAGAGAAATTAAAATTTGGTATAATCTGCCTTCAAGAAGTACATATTAAAAAGCAATATGAACAATTGTTGATTCAGCCAAAACTAGGGAAAATATTTACCTCCTTGACACAATGCAAGAAAAGAGGAGTGGTTTTATATATTAAAGAAACCATTCCAGTGAAATTGATTTATACTGATGACGACGGAAAAATACTAATGGTGGAAATAATGGATAATAATACAAAAACACTCCTGATTGCAATCTATGCCCCGAATGACAAACAAGAATTTTACAAAAATTACATATAAAAATAATTGAACTGGACTATGTTAATATAGTTATGATGGGAGATTTTAATGGAATTGTGGACAACAAACTGGACTATGCAGCACAGAAAACAATAAAGCAAAACAGAAAGACTCTCCCTAAATCTTTTTTTAATATGGTAGATGAAATAAACTTAAAAGATACATGGAGAGAAAGAAATGCTAAAACTAAACAATACACCTTCTATTCAAATAGACACTTATCGTGGTCCAGAATAGATATGATATGGATGTCAACAGAATTGTTAACTAATATTCAAGAAATAAATATTGAAACAAGTACTTGGGCAGATCACAACCCAATGACAATTAAATGGAAAGGACAAAGAAGAAGATCTATATGGATGCTAAATAATACTATTTTAAAGGAAAAAGACTTCACACAGTGGATGGAGAAAGAACTGGCTTTTTTCTTTGGAGAAAACAAAAAAGAAGATACATCAATCCAGAATGTATGGGATACAATGAAGGCATATGCCAGAGGCTTGATAATAGACTATACAAGGAAAAGAAATACCATGAAAAGAAAAGCCTCTAAGGCATTAGAGGATGAGTATAAAGGACTTGAAAAAGAGTTGCAGAAAATGCCACAGAATATGGACATTAAGTTAAAAATGGATATAATCAAACATAAAATGTGTCTAATAGAAAAAGAAGAATTAGCACAGAAAATTAGAGGTGCTAAACAGAATTACTTTGAAGATGCAAATAAACCAGGTAGATGGTTAGCATATAAATTGAGAAAGGAGAAAGAATCAAGGAAAATATTGCAATTAATAGATGATCAAGGCCAAGTTTGCTATGGTAGTAAATAGAAGAAGGAAATCATTCGAGACTCTTATGGGAAACTATACACACAAGAGAATATTGACGAGGAAAGAGTCAAATAGTACCTACAGAATGCTAAGTTGCCCCAGATACCTAAAGAGATTGAAACAAAGTTAGAAAGCAATATAACGATGATGGAATTAACTGAAGCACTCAAGAAGCAAAAAAATGGAAAGGCACCAGGCCCAGATGGACTTCCGGCAGAATTTTACAAAACATTTTTTTTACTACGAGTTCTGTGGGTGTGGCTTGGTGGGTGTGGCAGGGGAAGGATAATGTAAAATCTCCAGTTAGAGGTGGAATTTGCCAGTTCTTCAAACTGCTCAAAATTTCCACTACTGGTTCTCCAGAACTGGTGAGAACCTGCTGAATACCACCTCTGGTTTAGCTGTTTTGTTGGAAGAATTATCCTTTTGGGTTCAGTTGCAAGTGGGGAAGAAAGACACTGGAAACATGGTGACTGCTTGGAAAGATGATCTAATGGTGGACAGAACCACATGGCTTGGAGCTCCAAAGTGAAAAGAATGATCACATGCTTCAAGATGTTGGGTGAAGGAAAAGAAGGCCCAAGATGCTGAGAGACCCTTAGTTTTATAGCCTCTGTTGGGTCCCACCTTAGTGTTTCCTGTTCCTGTGTAAGAAACGTATCCCATTGGCTGTCAGGCTCCCAGGGGCGGGGGTCTTAGCTAACTTTGTTCTTAGCTGTGGTTCTGTGAATCCTAGGTAAGAAATTGCAAACAGATAGGTTTGTATTCTTTTTTCTTTTTCTTTTTATTGTTCCTAGTACAGTAACCGGCAAGCACAATTAAACTGAACAAGGTTAGCACTGAAATCAATCATCTTTCAGTGTAATTTATCCCTTCACTCCACCCACCTAATCGCTGTCTATCTCCGCCCTGCACTCGTGTCCCAATTACCTTATTAACACTATAATTCTATGGTCTACATCGCATACTAATTAAACCACGATTCCCAACTACCCCTTACTCTTCCCGTTCCTGCAGTTGCTCTCTCTTGATTTATTTACCCACCCTGCCAAAAGCTGTCTTTATGAATTTATTAGTATGATGTTCCTCTTTGTTAATGCTGCATTGCTGATTGTGGGTATGTAATGAAGTGTTTGTATTCCCCCCTCATCAATCTAAACTCGTCAGCGTGCAGACGTCATCTGGTAGGAATGTTTGTTTTTGTTTCATCTCCTTCAAGCTTTTAATCTTCCAATGCTGTCAAACGAGTTGTTTCACGAAGCCCGACAGGCTTCCCCCTCTACCACTGGCCTCCCTGAAAATGAAACAGAGGGGATTAATATCTTATATTTCATTAGCGTTGTTATGTTTCTGTTTCTTTATGTGGATTTTTTCTATGAAACTGTTGACATAATCGTGGAGCATGGACGTCATTGCTATTAACCCACGATGCTTCCGCAATGGGATACCCCTTCCCCTTCTGTTTTATCAAATATTGTTACTTTCTCCTATTCTTTTGGGAATCTAATACTTCCTCTACCTCATATTGATCATCTTTTATTGGACCAGGAACTGCTTGTGGTGAGTCTATATCTTTATATATACATTTTAATAAACTGCAATGAAATACAGGATGTATTATTTTATATCGTGATGATAGTTTCAATTGTACAGTCACTGGATTAATTACCTTTACAATTGGGAATGGTCCAATATATTTTGGTCCTAATTTCTTACAAGACCCAGATTTATATATTTAGTGGACAGATATACGAGATCTCCAATGTGGAAAGGTTTTTTTTTTCACTTCTCCGTTCATCAAATTGTTTTTTACATGCAATGAAGGCATCACGTAAGGCTTCTCTTACATATTTCCATGATTGTTGTATTTGTTCATGTTAGGGATAACATTGTTTACCCTAACTGGTTTAGGTAAAATAATAAATATGTTATCATAGTTTATAAGTTAAAGTGTCTGCAACTTTAAATATAGGAATGTAATTAAGGGAGTGGTTGTGAAAGCACTTTAAAAGAAGCAAGATGACAGCTTGCTCTCTCTCTGGCTTTGATGATCCCTAATTACTGCATGGACTCAAGACTGCATTACTCGAACGGGAGAGAGACAAAGGACTGATTTGTAAGTGAACTGACATTGGATATTCTACACAGACTTTGCTAACTGAATATCCTTGAATGGACTGACTAAATGATACATGACTAATGGACTGTTATTTTGACTATGCTATAAATGGAATAAACTATATTTTTGATAGCACAAGCGTATCTGTTATTTTTACTGTATGTTAATAAACATACAAACTTATCTCACTCATTTATCTGTGTGCCTATCTGACTAACACTGCACATTCTGTTTAGCTTGTCTCCTTAACCCTGGTTGGGGAACCCAGGCTTAACAGTTCATACCACTGCTTCTGCGTTACTGGTGTCTCTGTACTTTGTGGCAATTCTGGAATTGGTATTAACTCACTTCCATATACTATTTGAAATGGGGTATATCCTGTGCTGCCATGTATAGCATCATTATAAGCGAACTCTGCGAATGGTAATAATTCAGATCAATCGTTTTGTTGATATGATACTATACATCTTGTACAACCAGAATCGATTAAAGCCCCCATATCCAGGCTTTTGGTTGTTTTTATGTTGGTAAGAGTGATGGGTATTATAAGAGGTGGAATAGGTTTACTTCCCATAGGATCCTCTATTGTCTCATCTTCACTTTCTACGTTTTGCACCAAAACCTTTTGTGTGGTAGGCATAGTGTCATCTAATCTTATTTTAGACTCCACAGTTGAATCCATCTGCCCTACCCCACTGGAACGTTCAGGTGTTCATTTATTTCTATCTCCAACTCTGTTTTCTTCTTGAACCTGTTGTCTCATTTGTCTCCTGGGACTCGATAAAGGAGGTATCAGACATTCAGCCACGTGATGCCCCTGTTAATTACATCTATAGCACCGAAACGTGCCCCTACCAAACAGTACTTTACTGGGTGGACTTGGACAAAGAGATGGAATATTAGGTCATACAATGGGCCGGACTCATGGACTGCTGTCCCCTCTCTCTTTCAATCTACGTAGTCCTGAATCTAATTCCACCACAGCACGATACCAGTCCTGCAGTTTCGGTGGCAAGCCTCTATATAAGCAAGCTTGTCCCAATGCATAATCTAAACCTTCCCTAAACAGATGTATTAACAATCCTTCTGGACAGGTGGGAACTCTTCCAGCAGCTTGTCGAAACTCCTGCACATATTCCACTGCTGGTCGACCCTGCTGTTTTACCGCTAATAGGTCTTCCTCCACCTGTTGTAACTTCAAATCATCGTCAAACCTCTGTCTTAACGCTTCCAGGAATAATACCACATCTGACAGCACAGGAGATCATACACGATGTAAATTGGCCCATTCCCCTGCTTCTCCATCAAGTATGCTGGTTAGGGCTACTATCAACGCCCATTGGGATGGATAGTATTTGCCATATAGGTCAACATAATTTATCACCTGTGCAATGAAAACAGCTACTCTATTGGGATCTCCACTAAAAGTTGCTTGCAATTGAGGAGGACCCCAATGGCCTTGCGGATTCCAAAACATTCTACTAATGTCCTGTTGGTCCTCCCCATGGCCCCAGTCTGTTATAGAGTCAGAGGTTCTCCTTCCCGGCATACCTTTTTGACCAGGCGGTGCAGAAACAGTATCCAAAAACCTCTTTGAGCACAATTCCTGTCTTTCTGATGGTTTCATAGCTTCCAACCCCAGAGTTACAGGGCTAGAACTTCTTAAAGGTTTACCCACTAATGTACTGCGCTTCATATACTGACCCACTTCCTTAGACAAATGATCCATAGAAGCTTCCTGAACAGACAGTTCTCCAAATTGCAAACATAATATATCTAACTACCTGGAGGCATTCCATCATCAGTCCCTGGCCATCTCCTCACCATCCAGTCCTCCATTGCCACACCCCTTCCATAAGTAGTCCATTGTCTTCTCCAATCCTCTACACTTTCTTTTGCCACTTCAGGTGGCTCACTCAAACATTCCGACTTTCTGGTCTTTGCCCTTACCACAGCCTGAGCTAATGCTTGGGATGGAGGACCCAGAGCCTTTTCCTCCTCTGTTTCCTTTTTCCTCTCTTCAACATCCACATCAACCTCCTCTGTTATTTCTGCCATTGGCAACTCTGGCTCCAACCCTTCAGCCATCTCATGAAGTCCAATAGCAGTTTAACAATAAACAAGTGAGTGCTAACCTTCTCTTAGCCGTGGTTCTGTAAATCCTAGGTAAGAAATTGCAAACAGATAGGTTTGCATTCTTTTTTCTTTTTCATTTTATTGTTCCTAGTACAGTAACCAGCAAGCACAGTTAAACTGAACAAGGTTAGCACTGAAATCAATCATCTTTCAGTGTAATTTATCCCTTCACTCCACCCACCTAATCGTTGTCTATCTCCACCCTGCACTCATGTCCCAATTACCCTATTAACACTATAATTCTATGGTCTACATCACATACTGATGTATGTGAGGAGAGATTTAAACTGGAAATAAGGAGAATGTTGTTGCTTTTTTTCAATCTTGAAAAAAGACCTGAAAGCATGAATAGAAGAGATGTCAATTATTTGGAAGCCTGCACTCACAAGCAAAAAAATCTCCACACCACAAGCCAGGCAAACACCTGGGCACAAACAGATCCCCCCTGATACCTCCAGCTCAAACACACCCCAACCAGGCACCCAGATGAAACCTAGCTTCCTAATAAATGATAGCCATCCATTTACTTGGAGCCAAGATGCACTAAAAGCCTCCAATACAGGAACACAATGTTGCCAGCCAATCAAGACAAAAAAAGCCACAAAACAGACAGAAGATATTAGAAACACCAATCAAGCAGAACACAGCAAATTCCAAGACCAATAAACACAGACCAAGACTCCCAACCAATCAAGATTAAGAAAAAAACATTCTGGCACAGCAGTAGGCTAGCCCCAAATTTAAAACTGAAACGGCTGTGAAAGTCTGACTCACAGATGAACACAATACAGAAGCCTGATGATGGCAGATGAGATTCTGCTGAAACGTTGCTACAACTTTAAAAGCACAACTATAATGATGTGGGAAAATACCCAAACAAAGCTGAATACCATACATATATTTGTTTTCATATATATATATATATGTGTGTGTGTGTGTGTGTGTGTGTGTGTGTATGTGTATGTGTATATGCATATGCATATGCATATGCATATGCATATGCATATGTATATGTATATGTATATGTATATGTATATGTATATGTATATGTATATGTATATGTATATGTATATACTGTATATATAAATGTTTATTTAAGTATAACAAAATTGTAAGTGCTTCATCATAACTGTGGGGCAGAGCAAAGGGAAAGGAGGGGCCTCTCTCATCCTTTGGGGGGGGGGAAGAGAATTTAATACTGCTGGGGTTCAAAAGAAGCCACATGGTGCCTGGAGGCTGGGAAGATCTGGATGCGGAGGAACCAGTGCCCCCTCCAATGGAAAAAAAGCTGACACCCCCCCCCCCCAAGCTGTCTCCTGTCATCTCATATCTCCCCTAAGCTAGGTGTGGCTGCCTGGAGTTGAGGGAGGGAAGGAGGGCCAGGCTGGAAGCACCGAGGAAGACGGGCTCCTAATAACCAGGCAACACCCCCTCCCCCTTTGCCCTCCACATAAGAAGAGGACTCCCCAAGGCTAAGCTCCAGGTTTCTCCCGCTGCTTCCAAGCAGAGAAGGGTCCCTCCCTGTGTGGAGGCCAAAAGTGGGGGTGGGGTGTCAAGCCCAGAAAAAGTCAAGCTATCACCTGCACAAACAGACTGGTTATTAGGAGCCTGTCTTCCTCGGCGCTCTTTTGGTCTGGGTATTTGATCTCCCCCCCCTCCATGCCCCCATGCCAAAGGAAAGCCAGCCAGGCTTCTCCTTCCCTCTTCTCCTTCCCCCTGCCTCCTTTCCCCCCATTCAATCCTACTTAGGGACAGAGGAGAGAGTGCTGGAAATGTGTGTTGGCATTTCCAACATGCATTTCTCCGGTGCTCACCCACAATTCTTCACATTCCTCCAGGCCTGGTTTGCTGAGGGGGGAGAGCAGCCCTGATGTCTCTGCTCCCCCCCCAGGAAAAGAAAGCAAGCAGAAACATAGCTCTCACTGGGGCGAAAGAGCGGAATTCGGAAGGCACGGGCAACAGAAAGTGGCACTTTTCAAAGGCAGCAGCTTCCGTCTTCTCTTGCCTGTGTCTTCCTCGATCTCAGCTCTTTCGCCCCAACGAGAGCTATGTTTCTGCTCACTTTTCCTATGATTTCCCTGAGCAGTGATGGCTGGGGCCGGGGGTGGGCGGGCAGCAGAGCAGATTGCCGACAGGGATGAGAAAACTGATGCCGCCCACACCACCCCATCCCGGACCTCTGAACTGGATGGTGAGCACAGACTTGCTCACTCCACCCCCTCCCACCACCACCAGCAGTTACTTTTCCTGCCCCGGGCCATCCCTATAGCCTGCAGCCATCAAGGATGAACCCAGGCCAGGAGAGGCGAGCTAGAAGGTGCGGGAGTGCCACGCAAATGCAAGTAGCATGGCGCTCCTGCACCTTCTAGCCATCTCCATCATCACTTCAGCTGCCAGTCCCCTCTTGCTGCAACAGCACCATTACCTCGTCCTGGCCGGCGAGGGCTGCACTGTTTTTTGCAGGTTTGCATTTGGCCGAAGGGTGGGGGCCAGCAGGTGGGCGGGCCATGAGGGCGGCGCAGCCTTGTGTTCCTGCGCAGTCTGGATTAATTGCTTTGGGGGGTACTTTAGGGGGGACATTTCAGCCCACCAAAATTTTCTCATGGACCACCAGTGGACTGTGGCCCACTGGTTGGCGACCACTGATCTAGTCCAACCCCCCACCCAAGCAGGAGACCCTACACCATTTCTGACAAATGGCAGTCCACTCCCTTCTTGAAAGCCTCCAGTGACAAAACTTCCACAATTTCAGAAGTCAACTTCTGTCCCATGGGTTGATTGTTATCACTGTCAGAAAATTTCTCCTTATTTCTAGGAACAAAAGAGTTCAGATCAAGTCAGCTGCCACAGAAAGTTCATGAGAATTATCCTTTTGAGGCTGGATTTGAAACATTTAAAATTTTTGGCATGTAATAATTTGGACGAAGGTGAGCCAAGTTCAAATCCTATCTCCATCCTGGTCCTCTGTTAGTGACTTCAAGCCAGATTCTCTCTCTCACACACAAGTGAGCCTATCTCGCAGAGTTGTTCTTTAGAAATATAAAGTTATGCCAGACCTTGAAGAAAACCCCTTGAGGGTGGGTGGCACACCAAGAGGTGGGATGGAAGGATCATAATCCCCTTTTCCAGCAAACAAACGAAGCACAGCACTTTCCACTGAACTTTACTGTGGTCATTAAATGGCAAAAGAGAACTGGCATTCCAATATCCAAAATTAGATTGACAATCTCAGGATAGTTTAGAAAAGTATATGCAGTGAAAAAAAATGACTTGTATATCACAGATAGTCCTCGGGGAGTGGTGCGGTGGCCTAGAGGTGGAGCTCTTGCCTCACAATCAGGAAGCTGTGAGTTCGATCCTAGGTAGAAGCAGATATTTCTCTCTCTGGGCACACTGAGAATATATCTGCTGAACAAAGAAACCTCCGCACTGGTGATGGGAAGGGCATCTGGCCATTAAAACACTCTGCTAGTTCCATTCCGTTGCCCAGACTCTAGCCCGCAAGGGATTATGGGGTCGTTAAATGAAGATCATTACAGATTGTCTTTGACTTACAACCACAACTTAGCCCCAAATCTTGCTAAGTGAGACAGTCATTAAGTGAGTTTCACCTCATTTTATGACCTTTCTTACCACAGTTGTTAAGTGAATCACTGTTAGCAACCCGGTGGTTAAGTGAATCTGGCTTCCCTGTTGACTTTGCTTGTCATAAGTTCTCAAAAGGTGATCCCATGACCTTGGGACACTGCGACTGTCATAAATTTGAGTCGGTTGCCAAGCACCTAAAATTTGATCATGTGACCACGGGGATGCCACAAGAGTCGTAAGTGTGAAAAACGGTCATGAGTCAATTTTTTTAGTGCCATCGGAACTTCAAATGATCACTATACAAATGGTCATAAGTCGAGGACTACTTGTACAACAAAACATGCTAAAATACGCTGATCACATGAAACGAGAAGAAAAGAAACAGAATAATGAAATCTTTATTCTGATTTAAAGATGACAGGCATTCAAGTCATTCTGGGTCACTTCATTTAACTCTTCCATGGAACTCATTTTAAGGGAAAAAAGACCAACCCTGAGAAGAACACAAGATGATAATAATAATAATAATAATAATAATAATAATAATAATAATAATAATAATAATAATAATAATAATAATAATAATAATAATAATAACAACAACAACAACAACAACAATAACAATAACAATAATAATGACATAAAAGTCTGGATAGTGGCTGTGGCAGTGCCTGGAGACAGCAGAATAGAAGAGAAAGAACTGGAGAACTGGGCCCTTACTTGAGCAGTGGGTTGGACTGGAGGACCTCTCAGGTCCCTTCCAACTCTTGTTATTCATTCCACATCCTGCCCTTTCATAGGATTCCAGTTCTGTGATCTCTTTTAATATAACCCTAATCAAAGTTTGATGGGATGTCCTTTCTCCCAACACTATTTGAGAGTAATGGATTTCAGGGCGGGAGAAAGTGGGAGGCGAAAGGGCTCTTCTAACCAAGGACTGTGGGAATGGGTGGGCTGGAAAAGACATCAGCTGAAAAAAGGGTTAATCCAGGTGTGGGATTCAAATTTTTTAACAACCGGTTCTGTGGGTGTGGCTGGATGGGTGTGGCTGGGTGGGCATGGCCACGTGACTGGGTGGGCATTTGTTTTTTTTTTTTGCAGCACCCCCCGCGCTCTGGTTTTTTTTTTGCCTGGTGGGCTGGAAAAGACATCAGCTGAAAAAAGGGTTAATCCAGGTGTGGGATTCAAATTTTTTAACAACCGGTTCTGTGGGTGTGGCTGGATGGGTGTGGCTGGGTGGGCATGGCCACGTGACTGGGTGGGCATTTTTTTTTTTTTTTGCAGCACCCCCCGCGCTCTGGTTTTTTTTTTGCCTGCTGAGCCTCAGGGAAGCCTCCTTGGTGGGGGGGGGGTGGCATTTTTACTCCCAGAAGGCTTCCCTGAGGCCCAGGAAGGCAAAAAAATGAGCACTGGGGGGAGCACAGCCCCCCGTGTGTCACTTTTTGCCTCCTGGGACTCAGGGAAGCCTCCTGGGCAAAGCAGTAAGACAGCGAGAGGGATCCAGGCACAGCTGATCTTGGAACAGCTGATCATCAGGAAGAAAAAAAAAGAAATACCTTAAGGAGTGACTGGGTGGGGGAGCACGCAGTCAGTGATGTCGCACATACGTGATAAGGACTGACTGGGCGGGGAGGGGAGGGGCGGGGCCAGCTAGGGGCATAATTTGCTGTTTCTCTGAACTGCACAGAATCGTAACAACCAGTTCTAAAGAACCGGTCTGAAATGGTAGAATCCCACCTCTGGGTTAATCATGGTTGAACCATCGTGGAACTTGCCAGCAGTAGCAGCCAGCAACTTTCATCATTCACAACTGGGCTGTGGCTGATGGGAGCCAGAATCCAACCCAGCGGAATGGCCCTCAATTGGAGAAGGCTGCTATGCAGGGATAGCTGCACATGTTTCTCATTAGGTTGGGTAAAGAGTTCAGATGTCCTGGTTCTGGTTCATTGCATTAGAATAAAATAGAAATAGAAATAATAAGAATAGAATAGAATATAGAATAGAATAGAATAGGAATAGAATAGAATATAGAACAGGAATAGAATATAGAACAGTGGTCGTCAACCTTTTGGACCTCAGGGACCACCAAACTCATAATTTTTGATCCCAGGGACCACTAACCGGTTCTGTGGGTGTGGCTTAATTTGTGGGTGTGGTTTGGCAGTCATGTGACTGGCTGGGCATGGCTTGTATGTAAATATTATAAATATTGATATAAATATTGATTTTTTTATAAAAAAAGAGCAACTTTTACCCAAAATCAGGCAAAGCAGGCAGATTGAGTTGCTCACAGAATCATTCAGTGATCTATCTATCTGCCATCGGCTAGCTCAGTCTCTCAAATTTGCTTGCCGTGATTCTGCACTGAATTTGCTTGCAAGCAAACCTTCAGTCCTAAGGGAGGTTCGGCAGAGCCCAAGATCTAAAGACTAGCTAGAAAGCAAGAAATCCAACCATTTCCTGCTTCCTAGCTAATCTAAATCTCGCGGGCCATGTGTTTCTGCACAGCCTGGATTAATTGCTTTGGTGGGGGTGCTCTTGGGGTGAGATTTTTCTGTGGCCCACCAAAATTTTCTGCAGCCCATCAAAATTTTCTGAGGGGTGGGATTCAAATTTCTTAACAACCGGTTCTGTGGGCGTGGCCTAATTTGTGGGTGTGGCTTGGTGGTCATGTGACGGGGGTGGAGGTGGCTTGCTGACTGGGCATGGCTAGGTGGTCATGTGACTCGGGTGGGCATGGCCAAGTGGCCATGTGACTGGCAAACCAAATGTAAGTGGTCCTTGCTTAATGACCAGGTCCTCGCTAAATGGTCAGTTGCTTAGCAAGTGTTTTTTGCCAGTTTCCAAGGCCTGGGGAGCCCTGGAGAGGGCAGGGCGAGACCCAGGCAGGTGACCATGTGACTGGCAAACCAAATGTAAATGGTCCTTTCTTAATGACCAGGTCCTTGCTTAATGGCCAGTTGCTTAGCAAGTTTTTTTTTCCAGTTTCCAAGGCCTGGGGAGCCCTGGAGAGGGCAGAGCGAGGCCCAGGCAGCTACGAGGAGCTATGAGGAGGGCAAGGCAAGGCCTGGGCAGCTATGAGGAGGGCTGGGAGAGGCCTGGGGAGCTACGGGGAGCTACGAGGAGGGCTGGGCGAGGCCTGGGGAGCTACAGGGAGCTATGGGGAGGGCTGCAGAGGGCTGGGCGAGGCCAACTCAACAGCACAAGTATCTATATATAACAGCAATGTAACATTTTGTTTCCATTTATGTTACATTGAGTTTATTTTATTTATTTATTTGTCATTACACTCGCAAGCGGGTGCAACGAAATGAGGTGCTCTTCCGCAAGTAAAAACTGGACAAACACCACTAAAAGAAAAAAATTAAATTAAATTAAAACTAAACACAGCCGACCATACAATGATCTCTATGCAATTT
Source organism: Hydrophis major (assembly GCA_033807585.1). Lineage (NCBI taxonomy): Eukaryota > Metazoa > Chordata > Lepidosauria > Squamata > Elapidae > Hydrophis > Hydrophis major. Next base: position 179,135 of record JAUCBL010000126.1, read on the forward strand.
AAAAATGTAAAACCCATTACTCTCATTCACTTCCACATAAATCTTATGACCCTGCATTCAAACTCAAAACTGCACTTGGATAAAAACTGTTCTTAAATCTGGTCGTCCTTGTTCTTAATATCCTAAATCTCCTTCTCGATGGTAATAGTTCAAAGAGCTGATGTCCCGAATGAGACATTGATGCTATATGTAGATATTTGTTTCTGATTTGAAGGAGAAAGAAACATCAAGATGAATAGTAAAATAATTTTTATTTATTTATTTAGTATCTGTTTTGTTTTTATGATTAATAAAAACAAAAACAGATACTAAAAAAATAAATACATACATTAAAAAGGCAACTTACCAAAAATGAGGCAGGAAACTTGGGTAGCCAGCTATGCCGGGTTCCTCCTCAGTCTTCAAGCTTGCTGCAGTGAGGATGGCTGGCCTGGGAGTCGGCAGTGGACCAGGCTGGAGGCTGCGGCAGCAGGAGAAGGTAGGTAACCGGCGGGGCTTGCTGCTTTGCCTCCTCACTCACCAATCGGTGGTGGGAAGGCAAGGCAGCAACCCTTGGGCCGTGGTGGGCGAGGGAAGGTGATGCTGGCCTAGCCAAGATGGCGGCTGACCTAGCCAAGATGGCAGCTGGCCTAGCCAAGATAGTGGCTGCTGGGAGGGTGATGCAGCGGCGGCCGGCCCAGGAGTCAGCACTCGACCAGGGCTGGCAGTGGTGGCAGGAGGAGGTAGGGGATCAGTGGGGCTTGCTGCTTTGCCTCCTCACTCACCAATCAGTGGTGGGAAGGCAAGGCAGCAACAATGGAGGGCTGTGGGGGAGGGAAGATGGCAGCAGGTGAGGCAGGGAGCGTCAGCGAGGGCAGTGGGTGTTTCGGCAGTTGGCACTCGACCGGGGCTGGTGGCAGCAGGTAGGCGACCTGGTTGGAGGTTGTATTTACTGATCTGCATCTTTGGAGGCCAGGGTAGGCAGTCCAGGCAGGCGAGGACAGCCAGCAGTGGCGGTGGCCGGGGCTTGCATCTTCTTTAATGGCAGCTGCCTCGGGAGGCAGTCCAGGCAAAGCAGGCAGGCAGGCCTGGGAGGTAGGCTGGGTAAGGCAGGGCCTGGGAGGCAGGCCGGCTGGGCAAGGGCAGCTAGCAGCGGTGGCAACCAGGGCTTGCAGCTTGCCCTCACTCACCCAGCAGGGCAGCAGAAGGCAGGCAGCGATGGCTGGCTGGCTGGCTGGGCTGTTGCTGCTGCTGCTGCTGGGAGCGATGGAGCCGGGCAGGAAAATGTTTGTAGGTAGCGCACATGCGCTATAAGTAGTGACAGGGCAGGCTGGGGAGAAGGCAGTCAGCTATTATCGCACATGTGCACAATGTCACGCATGCACAATAATGGCTGACTGGGCCAGGAACTGCGGAGTGCGGCTGGCGGCAGGGGAGAATGCCATCCCTGATTGTTGTGCATGCACGCAATGTCACGCATGTGCAATAATGAATAACTGGGCCGTGAAGGGAGGGGCGGGCGGGGGAGAATGAGGCAAGGATTGTCATGCATGCACAAAAAATGTCACACATGCACAGTAAAAAACCCGGTTTTTGGAGTGTAGGAGCTGCGGAGAGGGGTGGGGCCAGCAAAGGGAGGGGTGGGCAGGGGAGAATGAAGCAAGGATTGTCATGCATGTGCGAAAAATGTCACACATGTGCAGTAAAAATACCCCAGTTTTTGGAGTATAGGAGCAGTGGAGAGGGGCGGGGCCAGCCAGGGTTCTGTTTTGCCGGTTCTTACCACTACCAGTGATGTTAACAACCAGTTCTACAGAACCCGTGCGAACTGGTAGAATCCCACCCCTGGCCACGGCCCACCGGTTGGTGACCGCTAGTTTGAAGAACTCCCAAAGGTGCTTTTTTTTCCCAGGAGGCAACTGATCTTGTTTTTTTTTCTTTGAAGACACATCTATTCTTCTTATTGGATCCTTTCCTTTTCCTTTTCCTTTCCCCTTCTTTTCCTTTCTCCTTTTCCCTTCCCCTCTTAGAGTCTTCTGTACTTTCCTTTTCCTCACCTTTTCCTTTACTGCCTTCCTTCTGAGTCCAGTTGCTCGTTTCCATTTAGGGTCCCAAAGCCAAAATCTCTCATTGGAGCTGGAAGAGGCTCACCTGGGGCAAATCCCTTCAAAAGTCTTCAGGGAAGGAGAGCTGTGAGTTCAGTCTGGCTCAATTTCACAAGGTCTATCTGTTTCTTCCTAAATTACCATAAATTGCAGATTGTCTCTATAATATATATCCAGTATAGCGAGTCTATGAACAAACACCTCGGGGCGGGGAGTGAGTCAGAGAGAAAGAGTAAATTTGTGTCTATGTGTGTGCATGAAATACTTTGCATTAGTGTGTACAACAAAAAGGGAAAATTGTATCATGTGTGATAGTTGCTCATCACGTAGATATGAGACTTGAGAAAGAGAAGCTAGAAAACAGATTCTTGGGCTGGGAGATCCCCAGAAGCTTGGACTGCCAGCCAGGGTTGTTCTTGGGGCTGGCAGTCTAAGCTTCTAGGGGATGACTTGTCCCAAAGGTGCTTTTTCAAGAGGCAACTAGACTTTCTGGGTTTTTTTCTTTGAAGACATTTCATTTTTCATCCAAGAAGCTTCTTCAGCTCTGACTGGATGGTGGGTAGAGCTGAAGAAGCTTCTTGGATGAGAAGCGAAACGTCTTCAAAGAAAAAAAAAACAAGAAAAGTCGAGTTGCTTCCTGAAAAGCACCTTTGGGACAACCATGACCTGGATGACTGAGAATCTCCATAGACTTTTAGCCATGCACTTTAGGATGAACATCCTTCAAATGGTGTGTATGAATGGATTTCCACAAAAAAATTGCAGACTACAGGAACCATTTGCACTACTTGGGTGACCCCAAGGACACAGACAAACCTCCAAGTGGCTTCAATGACCCTCTAAAAAAGGATGCAAATGACCAGTGGTCTGCAAGGAGTATAAATCCTTCCATTCCCCACCATCCAGCAGAGCTGAAGAAGTTTCTTGGATGAGAAGCAAAACATCTTCAAAGAAAAAAACACCAAGAAAACGCCCAATTGCTTCCTGAAAAAAACAAGCACCTTTGGGACAACCGTGACCTGGATGACTGAGAATCTCCACTGAATTCTAACAAAACTGTTTGTGCTTCAGTGTTCGGTTCAAAGTAATTTTTCTGTGGCTGTTTTACAGGGCTGCAAGTATGAGTGAATCACCACCATAAGTCAAACCCAGAGCACACATGTAACACTGAGGTTTTGGTTGATTGGAGGAGATACGGTTGACGGAACTGCTGATTTGAACTTTTGTGTTTTTAGGTGGGCCACTCCATGATTTGGGGGTTCTCCTGGAACCCACAGCTGCTACTAGATGGGGGAAGCAGAGAGCATGAGGTTAAGGGTGTGTGTGTGTGTCTACAAACTGCAATCTCCCTGAAATATTTCGTAGCTGTTAACTCATGTCCTTTCCGTCACTCAAGTCAAACTCCTGCAATGAAGGTAGAGCTGGCTTGAAAGACTAATGTAGCAGCTTTTAACTGGTCCAGAAAACAGCTGGCTGGCTGGCTGTTGGTAGATACATTTCACATGTTGCAGGTGTCCTTGACTTACGACCACAATAGAGCCCAACATTTCTGTTGAGTGGTGATTACCTTTCTCGCCAGTTGTTAAGTGAATCACTGCAGTTATTTAGTAACACGATTGTTAAGTGAATCTGGCTTCCCCACTGACTTTGCTCGACCCCTGGGACACTGCAACTTTCACTCAGTCGCAAAGCCTCTAAATTTTGATATGACCAAGAGGCTGCCAACAGTCATGTGAAAAATAGTCACAGGTCACTTTTCTCAGTGATGTTGTAAAACTTCAAATGGTCACTTAACAAAAATGGTTGTAAGTCGAGGACTTTACCTGTACAGGGTTTTTTGGGGTTCTGTACTGGCTCCCCATTACCAGTGCAATTCAAAGTGCTTCTTTTGAGCATTAACCCCACACATGGCCCAACATCTGCCTATTTACAGGGACCCCTTCCCTGCCCAATTTCAGCCCACCCAATTCAGATGTCCCAGGATAACTTTTTCAAGGTGTAAACAGGTATAAACTTGTAGTTGTCTCTTTTCTGTGGGTACCCTTGGAAATAGATTCTCCTCCGCCTTGCCATAGATCTGTCCTATCAACTTTCCTTACAGGCTCATCTGCTGGTGGTTAAACCAACATTACCCCAAATGTGGCCAACACCGGAGTCAGACGATTGGTGGGATCATCTTTCCCTAAGGACATCTACCCATCCTACCAAGGTCAAACTAGGGTGGGCATGCTGAGCCCTTTCCCCCAAATATTGTCATCTGATGGCAGCTAGGAAGCTTGCCTCTTTGGTGGCAGCCCCTGCCCTACGGAATACCTTGTGCCCCCCCCCCCCAATAAATAAAAATGAAATAAAAATTGGCAGGCCTCCACCTTCCTGACTTTCTGTAAAGCTGTTGTGGCCTGCCAGCGGCTGATGGAGCTGGCAGCAGTCAGACAGTAGCGAGGAGGTTAGGGAGTAACCTGGGCCAGTCTTGGAGGCTGAGGAAGGCTCAGATGAGGGCCCTGCATCAGAGGCAGAGATGGGGCCAGGGCAGGCTGGCAGTCATCAGCTGACTTCAGACTCAGAGAGCAGTGAGGTGGGGGAGTTTCTGGAACTGTTTCCCAGCCTGCGCATGTGCAGGGCTACCATAAGACAATTGAGAAAGCAGGGTCAACTCAGGAGTAAGGCCACACCTCGGAGATGATTGGCTCCTCCCATAGGACATAAAAGAAGAGCGAACGGATGTGAGCTTTTGTAGGCCTAGTTGGTTCAAGCGTTGAAAAGTTGTTTTGACTGTGTCAAGTTTGGCCTTGCCCTGCGTTTGGCAATTAGTTCTCTGGCAGCATTCCATCTGCGATAAGGTGGGTGTTTCTAAACATTCCCCCTGAAAGACTGTTTGTGAACCCTTGCAGGCTGTGAATGAACGTAATTCACAGCCGTGGAAATAAAAGGTTTTGTCGGGACTAAGATTGTGTTTTATACTTTCTAAGGAAGCCTAGGTCAGAACAAAAGCTTTGAAGACCTAGCTTGGGATAACATGAGGTTGCTGCACATCAGAAGTCTGACTTAGCAGAAGGGTTTTATTATAATACAGAATAAAAAATGTTCAAAGTGGTTAGTTTTTTTATAGTTTTAATATGGCTTTTATTCTGCTTCAGGTTTTGATTGGGAGCCCCTCCCCCCACCCACCCCAGAGTTAGTTGTAAGATGGGCAGCTGCGTATTTAATAAATAAACAAAAAACCATTTGCCAAAACACTACTGGATAAAATTTCTTACCCCCACTCAGCCCAAACGCCTTTTACACCAATGCACATCAAGCCAGTCATCTAAAAACAATGTCTTTTTTATTGTTAAGTCAATAAAGAGGTATCAAAATTAAAAGGAACTGAACTAGAGGAGCGGATGAAGGGAAGGAGATGGAACGAAGACAAAGACGACGAAGGGCGGATGCCAACAGAAGACATGAATATTGTAAAACACACAGGGCTGCAAGAAGGGGAGGAGGGCAGTGAGGCAGCAGCCAGCAAATGTGGGGGGAGAGGAGATGGGTGGGTGCGAGAGGCTCAATCAGAAGAACGCTGTGTAGGCCAAGGAGCAGAGAAGGGAGAGAGGTATGTTAGGTTCTTATGAGTCATCTTCGCCATTGGCACTGTCTCTGTCGTCTTCCCCTTCTTCCGGTTCCTTATCGTCACCTTTGATGGACTCCAACTGGGAGAGAGAAGGGGACAGGCAGAAGAGCTGAGTTAGCAAATGGGGAGAGCCTTCATCCTCACTCGAGGCTCTCTGCCTTCTCCAGCTTCGTACCTGGTCATCTCCCCTGTCTTCATTGTCGTAGTCGTCCAGCAGGTCCCCTTCCTCGGCCGAGTCATCTGCCCCGGCCTCAGACTCCATCTTCACATTGCTCTCTTCTTTCTTGGTCAAGCTGCTGCTTTGCTCTTCTTCCGACTTGTCGTTCTTCAGTTCTGGGAAGGGAGGAGAGATGGGCAGAGTTAATCAAGTTTGGGGTTCACTATCATTTGGGCCTCCTGCCTATTGCCTTGCAGTGAAAACTCTGAAGGGGGGGCTTAACCATTACGAAAGATGATCCAACCTTTTTTCCCCCCCTCAACCATCCTACAAAACGGGCCAATAGTTAGCAATACTTTTGGGGAAATAGCAGCTTCTGCAGTTCATATCCTGCTTGAAAGGCTACTTGTAGAAAGCTTTTCCTCCATGCATGGAAGATGCTAGTGCTGCAAGTGGTAGGCTGTCTTAGAGGGGGAGCTTTCGCCTCACAATCAGGAGGCTGTGAGTTCAAACCTAGGTAGAGGCAGATATTTCTCTCTCTGAACACAATGGGAATATATCTGCTGGAAAAAACTTCCACAATGGTGACAGGAAGGGCATCCGGCCAGTAAACACTCAGCTTTTTCAGTTGCCTAAACTACCCCACCCACCACAAGGGATATTATGGGGTCATTAAAAGAGGATGGTGGAAGAGTCTAGTGAGGCATGTGCTCCTAACAATGGGGTAAGAATATCATGGGGGACTAGAACAGGTTAGCAGGAAGGGACTCTAAGGGTTACAGCATAAAAAGCCACACTGTGAGTAGAGAAGCCCACTCTCTACCTACAAGATGTCCCAAATTCCATCTGTCTGCTGGCCCAGAAAAACTGTCATGACCGACATAAGCTTGTCCACATTCAAACATGAATCTTGTGGCCCTCAATTTCTTTCTCCCTCTCCCCTGAAGACTGAACTCTTAGACATAATGTTTCAAGCCAGGCATGCATCCCATATGGATCTCCAGGCAGTTTATCCCTTCCCCCTCTCCCCTCCCACTATTTACTTTGATCCTTCTCTATCTTCTCAAGGCTTTCCAGCAGAGAATCCACTTTCTGCTTAATCTGGGTCAGTTCCTTCTTAATGGCCTGCAAGTCATCTCCTTTCACTGAAACACAGAAGGGAAGCTCAATTAACTGGAAGTTTCAGCACAGGAGTTTATTAAATAAGCATAAAATACTCAAGAAAACAAATAAAAAGGGAGATTAAAAAAAAATTCCACCTCCTCTCTTCTAAAAGCACCTCCTCCCCCGCTTCCTCGTCAAAGAGGCACTGCAGAATGTTTCAGTGCTTGTGGCAGCCAGGTTGAAGCAGGGAGGATGGCAGACTTTGGAATAACCCAATTTAACACAAAATCTCTCCCGCACCTGCTCATTCATTTGCTATAGACACTGCTCAACGTTCCAACACCTACATTTCCCAGATTTGGAAGACGATCCCCGCTGCCCGCTCTTTGAGTTGAATCCGCTTTTCCCTCTGCGAGAGGTATTGCCAGAAACCCGCTGGCGTTTGGAAGGTACCACAGCCCTGGCAATGGGGGGCGGAGGGGGCACTCGTGCTTGGTAGCTGTACATCCTAAGAGAACCCGAAAAGGAGGGGAAAAAAATATATCTTAGCTTCAAAACCGCTTTGTGAATCTGCCACCGGCATCACACTGTGAATCTCTTCTGAAGTTTCTCAAAATACCTTCTTCTAATTAGATAAGCTAATTGAGGGCATTATGTACTCCTTTCAAAACAGCTCAGCTCTTTCTGTAACACCCACACCTCAGAAATATGTCTCTCGGCTAAAGATGGTCCAGAACTATTTTTGAATCAGAATAGAACTGGAAGGTCTTCCTTGGAGGTCTTCCAGACCAACTCCCTGCTAAGTAGGAGACCCTATACCTTTTCAGACAGGTGGCTGCCCAGTCTTTTCTTTAAAAAACCTCCAATGATGGAGCTCTTATACCTTAAACTCTTCTCTTATACCTCTTCCCTCTCTCCCAAAACAATTGATTAAAATCTTCTCTTAAATCTTGTTAATACAATCAACGGCTACCCATTTTCTTCCTAACTTTGGAAGACAAGGGATCCCAAGAGATTAATTCCCATTAAATTAAACATTTGGGAATTTAGGGGCATGCACGGATATCCTCTACAAAGTCAAAGAAAGGCTTTTTCTTAAACAAGAGGATGAGAGCGTTAAGTTTACATTCCATGAATTAAATGGAATGAATATGTTTAGCTTCCAACAATTCCCTCCCCACTATCATTTTATAAATTCGAATCCAATTCACTGGATCTGGAGTTTGAGCCCAAGGTTTTGGGAGCCTGCATGCAGATCCTCAGGGACCTTAGTTCTGTACTTCTGTTCTACAGCAACACTTTACTGGAATGTGTGTGTGCATGCAATGCTCCAGTAAACTTCTCTGTCTCAAACCCATCACACCCCAGATAATTGTTTATAACATTACGAAAAGGAAGTGTGCCAACTGAGACCATCTATCGACTCAGAATTATCTAGCCTAACGGATCTCTCTAGATCAGGGGTATCAAATTCTATTTCACTGAGAGCCACATCAGGGTTGTGTTTGACCTTGGGGGGCCTGGGGAGGAGATGTCCAGCTCGATTTCACTTGTGTCGGGAGCACCTGTGGTGGCCCAAGCACTGTTCCAGCGAAAACGGAGGTTGGGAGGACCGCGTGTAGTCCTCCCGAGCTCTGCTTTTTGTTGGCAGAGGGTTGCAGGAGGCCATCGCAGCAAAAAATGGAGTTCAGAGGGCCGCATGCAGCCCTCCCAAGCTCTGTTTTCATTGGCAGAGGCACTGCAGGCTGGTCCTTCAGTGTTTCCAGGGCGGCCCCGTGGGCCAGATCTAAGCACCCTGTGGGCTGGATCCAGCCCATGGGCCTTGTGTTTGACACCTCTGTTCTAGATGTTCAAGCCTAACTGAAGATGTCAGCATTACCCTCATGCAGAGAATGAATTTCACCACTAATTTATAACCTGCCTCAGAGTTGGGGTTCTTTCTCAGCCTCTTTCCTTTGGCTGAATCTGCAGGCATCTTACTACGGGAACCCTCCTGGAGCATTCCATGAACCAAGTACCCATCCCTTTGATGAAGCACTGCCTCCATCTTCTTCCTCCCCCCTCTCTGCAGCTTTGGCAGTAGCTACAACACTGCCAAACCTCTGGCTCTTGCTCAATGGGCAAACATTACACTTCTGAGAATGAACTTTACAGTACAAACCATCTCCAGAAATAGGTCATTGTGCTGCCCTTTAGTAGAACTGTTGAAAAGAGGGTATGATTGCCAGCCAGAAGTGCAATACTTTTTTGGCGAAGAACTGCCATCTAGGCTTTGAGTTGTGTCCTAAAGGCATTAATATAAAAGCTATTTTGTGGAGCTAAGCTAAGCTAAAATCTAAGTTTTAATTAAAATTGAATGCAGTATTTCTATTATGTATTTGATAAATCTCTCTCACACACACACACAATTTGTAGCCTGTGTAATTGGGCAACAACTTTGGGAGTTTTCTGGGGGCCACACTGAAAGCTATGGGGAGGGGGTGACCGGAGCTCTAAGATTTTTTGTTTTCTAGGGCCGTGATCTCAGTTCAGACCTGTGTTTTCCTACCAGAATTAAAAACACAAAAACCAAGCAGCGCAACTTGACACCATATACCTGTCGTAATAGTCACGCTGGAAGTCATAATCAAGGTCAAATGAAGACCTGAAAGACAAAGCATTGGAACAACACGGTCAGGTTTCAGGGAGGCTGGGGGCCCACGAAGCATCTGCTCACATCCCAATTTAGCAAGAAGTGAAACAGTTTAGTTACAATGCAAAGGTGAAAGCAAGCACCCATCCAATTCCCCCTCCCTGCATTGCCACCCCCACTTTTTTAAAAAGCTACTTGGCACTGTGACCCCCCCCCCCCCAGTTTCATCCACCCCAAATACATCAAAGCCATGCTGAGTCAGATGGATTGCTCTAAGTGCTCGCACACACACGCACACCCATCCACAAACACAATCAGATACTGCATCTTGCACCCAAGCTGAACAGCAAGGCAGAGGCATTGCTCATTCCAGAGCCCATTCCAAAATTAAATTAGGAAATTAAAAAAAAAAAAGAGAGTGAGACGTTAAAAATAATGTAAATGTAAGGGTCCCGACCTGACTAGAGGGGACGGAGAAGGTGGTGCGGCTACTGACCCGTACATCTCTGTGGCCGATCTCTTCACCCCAGCTTTACCTCGGTTCAACTTTGGCTCCGCAGCCAGATTAATATCTGAATGAGACACAGAAGCTCAAGTTTGAAACCTAGGACCTTCACGGGCTCTTGGGAGAAATTGCAATTCTGCTACCATACGGGTAATAATGCAGCTTTTCTCACCCAAGGAGAATGGGCTTTGTCTTACCTGAACACCTGTTCTCCTTGTAGGCTAGACAGGTCAGGAGTAGGAGTTGCTCTTGTCCTAGCTGCTTGGACTGAGTCTGTCTAAAAGGCTTATTAGCTTAGTGTCAGCTTTGGAAGCCATATTCCACGCTGCCACATAGCCTGAGAAGTTGGGAGGGGGGTGATTTCAATTGAATAGTTCAAAGTAGACAAAATAAAATTCTTTTCTTAGTTCAAGGTTGTTAGGAATATAAGTCACCTAACAGGTATTTGGGTTACAAATAAACCAGGATAAACATTTTAAAATTGTTATCTTTTAAGAAAATGCAAAACTGTAATTAGGTGTGGTTTCTCAAACGGCCATAAGATGGAGCCAGAAACCTGGGTTGTTTAGTCTTTCTCAGAAGAGAGTGTATCTCTGTTTCCTTCTGTTGGAAAGTATTGCCATTCCTCCATTTCTTCTAATTGACTGCTATTACTGGATTTGATATAAGTTTGTTACTGAACTGTTTTTGACACTGGACTTTGATATTGGAATTATCCTAGAAATGAACACTGATTTAACTGTGAATGACTTTGGACTGCCTATTTTGGACTTTGCTTAAACCATTTCTGGAAGTAAAAACCTACATTTACTGTACAGTGTATCTGTGTACTGTGTGTATTATTCAAACACTACTCTCAAATACGTCTCCCTGTATGCGCTCATTCTCCTAACGGGGAATTACCTCAACAAAGGTTATTAAGTGTGGCGCAGCAGAGAAAAACGATCTTACACTGAGACAGATCGTGATTGGCCCATGTGATGTGATGATGGGAGAAAAGGGGATGGATTGTAGTTTGGGACATTGTGGGAAGTCCAGGAAACTTTAGTTTCAAGAATTCACAGATGTGCCAGGTGCTATTCTGATAAAGGTACTTTTGAGATTATGCTTGTCTCGGAGTTACTGATTGGAATAGAGATTTGCTGGAACTCTGACATTATCTTGAAACTCTAATGAACTCCAGCACCCCATAGGGGGAAGCTATCAGGGGTGCTGAACCCCAGGACTGATTCCAGAAATGGAGCAGTGCAAACCCTCAGCTCAGATGGAAGAAGAGACTGAAGGGGCTTTTGGGCTGGACACAGAAAGACTGATTGAGGCCCCCAGCCCCCCTTCTGAAGAAGTGATGCAGGCATTAGAAGCTGCAGAGGAGAGGCGGAATCTTGGAGCCCAGCCAAGAGATAGTGAATCATTGAGGAGCTGCCAAAAGGAACGGCTTTCTTCCTCAATGCCGGTACAGTTTGCTCAACAGACAGAATGGAGATGTGGGGAGGCGTTGGGATCAGAAACCTTCCAAGATTGTGATCAGTGGCCTCCTTCCAGAAGCCAGTCATTGGCAGGAATCCCAGAACAGCTCCAGCAGCTGAAGGTGGAAAGCTATGTCTCACAGCCCACATTTACCTTCCCCACTTTGAAAAGGGGAGGCAAATTCAAGCTGGCATTGGGTGGAGATGGCCGGCGAAGCAGCCCAGCCTGGCAGGCTCAAAGTTAAAGGGAGACGGCAGATGCAGCCTACATTGGGTACGTTACAAACCCCAAGCCCTCCCCCTCCTCCCCCAGAAAGGAGATTACCCCCTGCAAAGAGTATTCCTCCAGGGTGGGGATTTTATCCTGGTCAAGGGTGGGTCCAATGCCAGCACCCGCTTTTCCACCTGGTCAGGGAATGCCCTGGCCCCAAAAAGAATCAGCCATCCCTTCTCAGCTCAGGGATCTGCACAGGCAGCAGAGGCCAGCCACCGTTTTCTTCCCATCGCAGGGAAGGAGGCAACAACCGGCCTTTCCATGGTAGGGCCCTAATCAGCCCCACCTTGGCCCAACCCTGCAGAGGCCCTTCTTCCAGAGAGCCCCAACTCAGCCAGGCCTCGAAGGACCCCTTCAAAGTTTATACGTTCCTTGTCAGGCTCCATTCCTTCCAGCTCAACCTGCAGTTGCTATGGCAATTCCACCTCCCACCCTTAGACCAGACCAGATGGTTTTCAAGGGCACTTTTGACGGCCGACGTGAACATTTTGCTTATTTCCTCACTCTAATCTGGTCCAACATAGTTCAGTTTGGAGCCCAATATGCAACAGTTCACGATCTGGTCACTGCAATAACAAATGGGATGAATGAGGGGGATGCTTCTGATTGGATCACTCAATTGCACTACGAACAAGCCCCATAACTACAGGATGTCAATGCTTTCATTGATCTACTGAAGCTTTGATTCGAAAATCCTGACAGAGTGGGAGAAAATGAGGACAAATGAATAGAAATGAAACAAGGCAAGCAACCCTTACAAGACTTTGTACGGGACTTTAGAAGGGTTGCAAGCCACCTCATGAACTGGCCTGAAATAATTCTGTTGCACTATTTCAAGAATGCTATTGACCCCAAAGTAAAAAAGGCCTGTAACATTAGAGGAACGTCCAACACTCTTCAGGATTGGTACGCAACATCCCTCAAACTAGACTGGGATATCAATCCACAGAAAAATAAAACCTACCTGAAGGGCCTCCTAGGAGAGTTGTGGCCAGGTGATCTTTGACCATACCTGCTGAAACTGCTCCTACTCGACCCACAAGAATAAGTGTTATCATTGTGGCCAGGATGGCCATACAGCAGCCAACTATTTGGCTCCTGCACCAGTCCCACAAGCTCCACAACAAAGGCCTAATACAGCCGCCAGAGCCCAAAAAATTCAATGGAAGCTTTCGGACACTAGCCAGTTTGCTAGACACACCATAGAAGGTCCCCTCCACGCAGAAGGGAGCAATGAACTTCCAACCCAAGAAATTCTCCCCAGAGAAACCAATGAAGACAACCCTATGGTGAGTCCTGCCATCACACCTTTTGCAGTCAAAGTGAAGTTAGTGGTGCCTGACAAGGGGGAGGCAGGGGAAATAGAAGCTGTAATAGATACTGGTTGTTCCAGATGCCTGATTGGCCTCCCCATCGTTGAACAATTAGGAATAAAAACAAAAAACCTGAAACGGCCAATCAGGTTTGAGCAAGTAGATGGGACTTTAATTGGGGGAATCCCAGCCACCAAAGTGACAGAGTTAATCAAACTACAGATGGGCAGTCACTGTGAACTCATTTTATAGTGGCTCCAAAGATGTCAGAATCTGTAATACTGGGAGTTGCTTGGCTAGATAAATGGGCCCCGACCATCAAGTGGGAGGATGGATACCAAAAAATCATAATTGGGGTTGGCCCATTACCCCTCTTCCTCCCACAAAGAAACTACCACCCAACAGAGATCCCCAACCTGAAGCAGCAGCCACCGCCTCAGATTCTCCTCTAGGTGCCCCCCAAGTCCCCAAACAATATAAAAACTTGGCTGAAGTGTTCAGCGAAGAGGAATGCAATGTTTTACCTCCCCATCAAGCCACTGATTGTGCCATAGAGTTAGAACCCGGGGCAAAACTGCCAAAACCAAAGATGTATTCGATGACACCAGCTGAAATGACTGAATTGAGAAAATACATTGATAACAATTTGGACAGAGGTTTCATTGAGCCCGCCAAATCTAGATTGGCCGCCCCAGTGCTATTCAAAGAAAAGATGGCGGGTTGAGATTATGTGTTGATTTTAGGGATCTTAACGCCATGTGTGTAAAAAACATATACCCCTCCCCCTCATGAAAGACTTATTAAACCACCTGTCAAAAAGCATGTTCTTCACCAAACTAGATCTGAGAGAGGCTTACTACTGAGTTCACATGAAGGAGGGAGACAAGTGGAAAACGGCCTTCAACTGCCCTTTGGGTAGTTTCCAATTCTGAGTCATGCCTTTCGGCCTCCAAGGGCCCCCCACAGTATTTATGCAACTCATCAACAAAGTGTTACATCCACACCTGTACCAAGGGATCCTCATCTACCTGACTGACATTCTTAAATTCAGCAAAACCATTGAAGAACGTGTCAAATTGCTCAGGAAAATGCTGAAAAAACTTTTAGATGCCAAGTTATATGTAAAACTGTCGAAATGCGAATTCCACAAAGAGTCACTGGATTACCTAGGCTACTGAGTATCCAACCAGGGAACTGAGATGGACTCTGGAAAAGTGAGAGTGGTGCTAGATTGGCAACCCACCAGAACATGTAAGCAACTTCAAAGCTTCCTGGGTTTTGCCAATTTCTGTAGACAATTTATTCCTTCTTTTGACGAGGTCGCCTTCCCTTTGACAGAGTTATTGAAAACTGGACCTTCCCCCAACAAACCAAAACCCAATCAACCCCTTGCTTGGACAATGGACTGTCAGAAAGCTTTTGAGACTTTAAAACGCTTATTTGCAGTTGAGCCCATTCTCCAGCACCCGGACCCGACCAGACCTTTCACAGTCCAAGCTGATGCTAGTGATGTGGCTGTCGCAGCCATTCTTCTCCAAAAGGACTCTCAAAACCAGCTAATGCCCTGTGCTTGTGTCCAAAAAGTTGACAGACACAGAGCGTAGATGAGCGGTTTGGGAGAAAGGAGCGTTTGCAGTGTGATGGGCTTTGCTGTCTTGGAGGCATTTCCTAGAAGGGGTGAAGGAGCTGTTTGAGGTATGGACTGATCACAAGAACCTCAAGGCTCCAAAGACACCTTGGAAACTATCACCTAAACAAGTCCGCTGGGCTCAATATTTCAAGTGGTTCAACTTTCACATGAAATATATCCCAGGAGGGAAAAACATACTGATGGATGCCCTGTCGAGAAACCCCCAATTTGACAGTCGCCGAAAGGAAGTAGCGCAGACTATAATATCAGAAGCCCAACCAGCAGGCCAAGTAACCACCTGAGGCTAAGCCAACTGCAGCCCCAGATGCTTAGGAGACAAACTGACAACTGAGTTGAAAGCGGCCCTTTTGACCAATCCCTGGTTTGCGTACCAGCAAGTCCACTTGACAATGAATGAGGGATTGGCTTGGAAAGGGACAAAACTTTATGTACCCAATAATCTGAGACTAATGGTACTAAAGTGTAGCCATGACTCAAGGCTGGGGGGACACTTTGGGTACTTAAAAACCCTGCATTTAGTCAGGAGGCAGTTCTGGTGGCCCAAAATGAAACCTGATGTTGAAGACTATGTAAAAAGCTGCTCAATTTGTGCCACAATGAAACATAGAACTAGAAAACCCCCTGGCCTCCTTCAACAAGTAGCTGAACCAATGAAGCCGTGGGAAGAAATCGCAATGGACTTAATTGTAGAATTACCTGAGAGTGGAGGGAATACAGTTATTTGGACTGTTATCGATTTATTGTCTACGCAAGCCCATTTTACAGCCTGTAAAGGACTACCTTCAGTAAAAAAAGCTGGCAAAACTGTTTGTGAAGCATATCTATAGGCTCCATGGAGTACTTCGTAATCTCACACTGAGGTGTACAGTTTATCGCTTAGTTCTGGAGGGAGTTTTTAAGGTCCATTGGGTCATCCCAAGGGCTATCCTCAGCGTTCCATCCTGCATGCAACAGGGCAGCAGACAAATGCCATGGTAGTACAATACATTAGATGCTATGTAAATTATCAACAGGAAAACTGGGTGGAGCTGTTGCCATTTGCAGAAGTTGCTTATAATAATGCAGTAGATAGCAGCACAGGCTGAACTCCGTTCCAAGTCAACACCGGCATGGAATTTGTCCCTATGTCGGAATTACCTATGTAACCTCCTACATCCATGTCCTTAACGGAATGGATGAGCTCATTAAAAAAAGGTTGGGAAGATACAAAGAAAGCTTTGACTGAAACTGCTGAGTAGTATAAAAAACAGGCAGACAAACATAGATCCCTCCAACCACCATTTAAAGTAGGGGACAAAGTATTTTTGTCAACTAAATATCTAAAATTGAAACTCCCCAGTAGGACGTTGGGCCCTAAATTCTTAGTTCCATTCCCTGTATCAAAGATAATCCAGTCACAGTCCAATTAAGTCTTCACTGACTATTGGGGAAAATACACCCAGTGTTCCATAGTAGTTTATTGAAACCAGCTGTAGGATCTAATCTAAGGCCCATCCCAACAGCTCCCCCCAAACCTTTGATCATACAGGGTGAGAGACATGAAATTAAGAAAATCCTTGATTCTAGATTGTACTGAGGGAGGTTACAATATTTGGTATTGTGAAAGGGTTACCCTTTGTCAGAGGCTACATGGGTAAAAAATTGGGATGTACATGAGGATTGATTGGTTAACCAATTCCATGAAGAATTCCCTGACAAACCAAAGGGTCCCCTTGGAGGGGGGGGAGAGGGGGTTAAGGGCATCACATTAACCCCTGGTTGTGTTTTATTATGTGTTTTAGGAGGTGAACTTTTCAAGGGGGGATGCCTGTCAGCTTTGGAAGCCATATTCCATGCTGCCACATAGCCTGAGAAGTTGGGAGGGGGTTGATTTCAATTGAGTAGTTCTAAGTAGACAAAACAAAATTCTTAAGGTTATTAAGTGTGGCACAGCAGAGAAAAACGATCTTACACTGAGACAGATAGTGATTGGCCCATGTGATGTGATGATGGGAGAAAAGGGGATGGATTGTAGTTTGGGACATTGTGGGAAGTCCAGGAAACTTTAGTTTCAAGATTTCACAGATGTGCCAGGTGCTATTCTAATAAAGGTACTTTTGAGATTATGCTTGTCTCGGAGTTACTGACTGGAATGGAGGTTTGCTGGAACTCCGACACATAGGTCCGCCCACTCTGGGTGGCTCCTCCCAGCTTTCTGCGAAGTCATCACAACAGACTGGACTGCCTCTGAGAAAAAACAAAATCAAAAGAAACCTTTATCGGTTCCCCCCTCCCACTGGCCCACCACAACGACCAGTTGTGTCAGCCTATAAGGAGAACAGGTGTTCAGGTAAGGCAACGCCCGTTCTCCCTTGTAAGGCTGCGATAGGTCAGGAGTGGGACATACCAAAGCTGGATTGTCCTCGAGAGGGATTAAGACTGGTCCTGGTCCCCATGCTCCATGACTACTTGTTGCAGAACCCATCTGCCAAACACCGCATCCGCTGAAGCAAAGGTGTCCAGCCGGTAGTGGTGAATGAAAGGAGATGGGGATGTCCACGTGGCTGCCTTGCAGACTTCTTCAACTGAAACTTGCGTTGCCCAGGCCGCAGTCGTCGCAGCACTGCAAGTGGAATGCACAGTAATGTCTCTGGATACCGGGAAGGACTGACTTGAGTACACCCTGGCTATACATGCCTTGATCCACCTGCTTACTGTGGATGGAGTCACTTTTCTTCCCAACATGGAAGGTTGGAAGGAACAAAAAGGGGATTCCATCCTACAGAATTCAGATGTCCTTTTTATATAGAACTTCAGTGCCCTACGCACATCTAAGGTATGCCAAGCCTTTTCCAAGTCATGGACCGGATGGGGACAAAAATCTGGAAGCACCAGCTCTTGAGGCCTGTGGAACAAGGTACTGACCTTGGGGATAAATGCAGTATCCAACTGCAAAACTTCCCAATGAGGGTGCAAGATACAGAGACCAGGGCAAACTGAGCGAGCAACCAACTCAGATACTCTTCTGGCTGAAGTGGCTGCCACCAAGAAGGCTACTGTCACAGCCTGTAAAGTGCTGGACACATTTAGCAGAAATCACGTTACTCACAGTGAAAACACAATAAGGTTTAATGCAGGATTTCCAGATGACATTCAATAATAACAGTAACAAAGATCTGTTCAAAGTCAGCGTTGAGAGCAACCGCCTGTTCATGCTGACTTTATACCCTCCCCTCAATTAACACATAAACCTGCAATTCAATCCACGCGCCCCAATTAACATATAACCCTGCCATTACACCGTTCCACAATTAATCCCTAACCCTGTCATTACACCCACGCGCCCTGTAATTATCTGCATGCGCCTCTGCCCCGTGCCTAAACGCTTTCTATTCCAATCCCATGTTGCCTTAAAGAGATAAGCCAAAATACTGCTGCATATGATATGCATGCGCCTAGCGGATGTGATGGCTACAAGGAAAACTACCTTATATGTCAAAAATTGGAGGCTTGCCTCCCCTTAAAGGTTCGAAAGGTTCTTTGGTGAGAGAGACGAGGACTTTGTTAAGGTCCCAAGTGGAGTAACGGTGTACTGCTGGAAAGCGTAAATTAGCCCTTATGCATGTGTGATGGGGGAGGGAACTGAACCCCTTGCAGGAAAGAACTGATGACAGTGCAGCTACCTGTCATTTCAGTGTATTAGGAGACAGTCCCTTGTCAAGACCCTCCTGAAGGAATTCTAAAATCTGGGTGACAGAGAGGGAAACTGGGTAAATTTGAAATTTGCTGCACCATCTGCAGAAAATGGCCCATGTGGCGTTGTAAATTCGGATGGTTGAGGGGCCGTCTGGCAGCTAGGATGGTGTCAATGACCTTGTTGGAGAGCATTTCACTCAAACTGCTCTGCTCAACCTCCAGACGGTTAGTTGAAACCATTGAGGTTCCGGGTATCGGAGGGGCCCCTGAGATAGAGATCCTGTCTGGTGGAATCCTCCAAGGAGGGGCCACTGAGAGAGTGCAGAGGTTTGCAAAGCACGGCCGTCTGGGCCAGTGAGAAGCAACTAGGAGCAATTCTGCTTTCTCATGGAGCAACTTCTGAATAACCTTGGGTACAAGAGCTAGAAGGGGGAATGCGTACAGGAGCCCTGTGGGCCATGGGCAGCGGAGCGCGATGTAATTCTCTGCCCCTTGGGATGGGTACCTTGAGAAAAATCTCGGGAGCTGGGCATTGAGAGGGGCGTCAAATAGATCTACCACCGATTGTCCGAATATCCTTGCTGCTTCTTTGAACAGGTTAGGGTGGAGGCGCCACTCTGACTGGTCTATGGTGGCCCTGCTTAACCAGTCTGCTTGAGTGTTTGATAGAACCAATATATGCTCTGCCTTGATGGACAGGAGGTTGTTCTCCACCCAGCGACACAGGCGCTCAGCTTCCCTCATTAACTGTATTGATTGTGTGCCCCTGTTTGTTGATGTGGGCTTTGGCTGTCACATTGTCTGTTAAAATGAGGATGTGCTGCGCGCGTACCTGGGGGAGGAAGTTGCGCAGGGCCAGGTGCACAGCGCGAAGCTGCAGCCAGTTGATGCTGCACGCCTGTTCTGTTAGGGATACACCCTAGCAGAATGTGCACAGCATTCAGGCAGGCAGGCAGGCAAATATGTGAGATAAACGTTTTTGTAGCTTATGCTCAGTAAAACAGATACACTGTGCTAGTTAAATAGTTTATTCCAGTAAGAGTTTTTAGCATAGTCAAAACAGTCCATATATCATTCACTAGTTCAGTCCATCCGGGGATTATTCAGTTGCAAAGTCCAGTGTCGAAAAAGAGGTCAGTAAACTTACAAATACCAGTCCAGTAATATATCTCTTCGCAGTAGAGATATAAAGAAGTCATACCTCCTTTCTTCCTTTCAGCAGCAGGGAACACGCAGTTATCAAACCATCAATCCATCATCGTCAGCAATCCAGCAGGTTCTCTTGCTCCCTCTTATGGCGGTTTTACAACCGCACCCAAAATTACATGCTTTGCAGTTTAAAGTGACACACACTTAAATTCACTATCATGGTTTATATATATTATTTTACCCAAACTACGTTAGGTAACCTTGTTATTCCTAACAAGTTCTATTGCAGACCATCTGCCCAGGGATGTGAGTGACTGGGCGTGGGCGCCCCATCCATATAAACTGGCATCTGTGGTGATAGTCAATCTTTGAGGCTTTTTGAAGAAGCAGCCTTTGTTGATGACCGGTTTGGCCCACCAGAGAAGGGACGTGAGGACCTTGGGAGGTACCCTGACCGTGAGTTTGGAATTGCTTCTGCCAGATCTCTGGTACGGAAGCAAAAACCACTGGAGGGACCTGGTGTGAAGACGGGCCCAGGGAACAATAGAAATGCAAGATATCATTTTTCCCAATAGTTTGGATAATTCCAGGAGGGGTACCTTCCTACGGTGCCTGATTTCCCTAACCAGTTTTTGAATACTAAGTAGTCTATCTGAAGACAGGTAGACTTTGCCCTCCACCATGTCAATGACTGCCCCCAAGTGAGTTATTTGGGTAGATGGGGATAATTGGCTCTTTTTCCAATTTATGAGAAAGCCATGTTCCTGGAGAGATGTCA
Organism: Hydrophis major; assembly: GCA_033807585.1. Taxonomy (NCBI): domain Eukaryota; kingdom Metazoa; phylum Chordata; class Lepidosauria; order Squamata; family Elapidae; genus Hydrophis; species Hydrophis major. The sequence continues at coordinate 199,533 of JAUCBL010000126.1, forward strand.
AAGTGACCTGGGTGTCCCTCACTGCTTGATGGGTTGAGGGGGACAGGATTAGTATGTTGTCCAGGTCGCACTGGAGACGAATGGGAATATTCCTGAGGTGAGCAGCCAGCGCTGCCAGGACCTTGGTAAAGGTTCTGGGGGCAGAGGCCAGTCCAAAAGGAAGAGCCACGTATTCGAAGTGGTGATTGTTATAGCAGAACCTTAAGAATTTGTAATGGGAAGGCTGAATTGCAATGTGTAAGTATGCTTCCGTCAAGTCTATGAATGTGAGCACATCCCTGTGCCTGATACCCAGGAGTATCGACTGCAAGGTATGCATCTTCAATTTCCGGTATGTTAGGAAGCGGTTAAGTTGTTTTAAATCTAAGATCGCTCTCCACCACCCCGAGTGTTTTGGTACAACAAAGAGGTGGGAGTAAAACCCTCGACCTCGTTGCTCGGACGGTACAGGTTGAATGGCTCTTATGCTTAGGAGATGCTGGATTGCGGAGTCCATTAGACTACGCTTGACCGGGTCCCTGGAAGGGGGGGATGACAAAGAAATTTGGGGGAGTAGATTGAAACTCGAGGGCAAGCCCAAATCTAATGGTGTCCCTGACCCAAGAGTCAGAGGTAGAGGAATCCCATTGACTACTGAACGATTTGAAACATCCGCCAATGGGGAGAGTGTCGTTTGATCTATCTCGGATGTCGGAAGGGCCTACTACCGGCTCCCCGAAAAGGTCTCTTATATTGACTGACCCTCCGGCTCCTGTCTCCCGAGTTGGCTCTATCCTGGGGTTCACCTGAACTGAACAATGGGGGCCTCTGGTACCTGGGGGAGAAGGGAGCCTGATAGAAGGGCCGAAAGGAACTCCTCCGAAAGGGCTGAGAGGTTCTGAAGTCTGACCTTTGTGTGAAGGAAGGAAGGAATTTTTTCTTACTATGGGTAAGAATAGGGGGTCCAGGGAAGGGCCAAATAGTTTGTTTCCTACTATAGGGGAGGAAGCCAGCTTGGCTTTGTTCTTAAAGTCTGCTTGCCAGTGCCTCAGCCATAGTAGACGGCGGGCTGAGACGTGGGAGGAGATTGCCCTTGTAGAAAACTTAACGGCGTGGTAAGTGGCATCGGCCGAAAACTCGGCTGCCACAGTGAACTTGGCAATGTCCTGGTGTGCCCTGATGTTGGATGTGAGGACGTGTTGTTTGAGCTGACGAAGCCATCGAATGGATGACCTTGTAAAAAAGGATGCGGCCATAGCCAATCTGATGGCCCAAGCATCCGACTGATGAGCCCTGCGCAGGGCCAGCTCGGCCCGCTTTTCTTCTGGCTTCAGGACTTCCAGCGCATCAGTCGGAGTTGAGGAGGATGCCAGGCCTACTATGGGCTCGTCTACCTCAAGGGTGCTTAATAATTTTGAGAATTCCGGATCCAAATTAAAGTATTTTTTGTCTTGACTAGAGGGGGCTGGGGGCACCAGGATAGACGCTAGTTGCTTTCGCACTAGGTCAGCAAAGATGGGTGGAGCTTGGATAGTTTCGGCCTCCACAACGGGCTGGTTAAAAATGAGATCCTCTGGCTCCTTCATTGAAGGAGCGGGGAGGTCTGCTGATGGTTGCTTAGTTAGACCTGAAATGTTCTTGGCCTTGATAACAAGGACTTGAACAGGTGGGGCTTGAATAAGCCCGCAAAGGCGGGCTGGTCAGGGGTGAGCCCCTTGTCCTCGGACATTTCACCTTCTAGAGGGTCTGCCTCAGATAGCTCGCTGTAGTGGATAGACCCCAAATCGAACTCGTCAGGATCCATGAACTGCTCCAAGTCCCCCTCCCCCTCTATCTCCTCCTCCTCCTGCTCCTGAAGGGGGGTCTCCCTTTGCAAGGGTACCTGAGCCTGATGTTGGTCTGACCTGGGTAAGGACCTCACTGAGTGAGACTCCTGGTCAGAAGTCGCCAGAAATTGACAGGGCAGGGGTAGGGAAACTTGATTCTTTTATCACTTATGGACTTCAACTCCCAGAATTCCTGAGTGAGCCATAAAAGGTTCCACATCCCTGGCCTATAACTGAAAAACCAGTAGGCCAGGGTTGGGGAACCTTTTATGGCTTACTCAGGAATTCTGGGAGTTGAAGTCCATAAGTGATAAAAGAACCAAGTTTCCCTCCCCCTGGGATAGGGTTTCCTGCTTGAGGAGGGGGTTGAATTAGAAGACCTCCAAGCTCCCTTCCAATTCTGTTATTCTTTTAAATGTCTGCGTTATTTTAATATGCTATATACTGTACTTGTTGGATGCCTGGTTGCTTGCTGGATTCCGGTTGCTATTCCTTGGCGAATAGCCAACTCTATCCAGGATCTTATTCTTTCTGGAACCTCCTCAATGAGAGACTCCTCTTGACGGAGGCCAGCTGCTGTAGGGGTTTAAGGTGGCTTCTGGAGCCCTTCTAGCTGATCTGCCCAGAACCGGCGTCTGATGTTCCTGTGAGGGTAGGCTGCGCCTGGTTGAGAAGGAAACATCTAGAGGAGGGGGTTGAGCAGAAGTGGAGGGACTGGAGGATAGAAGAACCTGAGGCACCTTGAGTGCTTCCTTAGCTCGTTTGTCAATTTCTTTTTGGAGGGCCTAATAGCGCCTTAAGGCATCTCTCTGGGCAGCTTTGGAAGTCTCTTTAGCCTGCTTGCACAAGTGATGGGTCTTAGCTTTTGCCTTCAAAAAGGTCCTCTGGAAGAGTTACTATCTGCCATTTCAGTGATTTGTATATATATTGCAATAATAGGCTGAATCAAAAAAAGGCGGCTGGCATGCCCAGGGGTCTGATTTTGGGTAAGAACGGTTTCCCTGATATTTCATGTCTGTGTGTGTGTGTGTGTGTGTGTGTGTGTGTGTGTATGGAACTTAGGTTATTCGGGTTTTCTCCCACGTAAGATTGGAAGTATCTAGGCAACGTTTTGATGAAGTCTCATTCATCATATTCAGGCTTGGTCTTCAGCTCTGTGCTTCTCAGAGTGATGTGAGCTTGCAGCTGCTTCTTCCTTTTAACTGCTAGTGGGTGTGTGACTTGATTGGTTGGGGGTTTGGCTGTGTTCTGATTGGTTGGGGGGTTGGCTGTGTTCTCATTGGCTGGAGGCATGTTCTGTTCAGGTGGGGGCTTGGTTGTGCTCAGGTTAGTCTTAGTTGCTGGGGGATTTGAGCTGGTGAGCTGTGATCTTGCTGTTTGGCTTCGAGTTTGTGGTCGTGCTGCATCTTCATGGTGGGGGTCAGTTCGCTTCATGTATGGCTCAGAGGGGTTTGAAGTGGGTAGTGATGTAGCTGCAGTGCGGCTTCTGGTCCGTGGTCATGTCTCATCTTCTGTGTGGGTGTAAGTCTGCTTTCTACGTGGAAGTGTGGTCGTGGCATCTTGTGTGGCTCTCAGGGGTGTGGGTCTGGTGTTATTCTTCATGTTAGGTACTCGTCTGTTCATGAGGGCGGGTTTCCAAATGGCTGGTAGACGGGAGGTATCATCTCGTTTATTCATGCTGTGTGGGCATTTTTCTGTCTCTATGGCTTCTCTGATGATTCTGCTGCTGAAGTGTTCAGTTTTGGCGATAGTTCTGGTGTTTTTAAAGTCAATCCCATGTCCTGTGGCTTTGAGGTGTTGGACCAGGGAAGAGGTCGGTTCTTCCTTTTTGATTGAGTTCTTATGTTCTTCAATGCGTGCACTTATTCTTCTGTTAGTTTGTCCAATGTATGTGGTGGGGCAGGCAGTGCAAGGGATTTCGTATACTCCTTGATTTTCTAACTCGATTTTGTCCTTAGGGTTTCTTAGGATGGTGGATATCTTAGGATGTTAGATATCTTTCTTAGACTAACCTGAGCACAACCAAGCCCCCACCTGAACAGAACACGCCTCCAGCCAATGAGAACACAGCCAACCCCCCAACCAATCAGAACACAGCCAAACCCCCAACCAATGAGAACACACCCCCACCCAATCAGAACACAGCCAAGCCCCCACCCAATCAAGTCACACCCCCACTAGCAGTTAAAAGGAAGAAGCAGCTGCAAGCTCACATCACTCTGAGAAGCACAGAACTGAAGACCAAGCCTGAAGATGATGAATGAGACTTCATTGAAACGTTGCCTAGATACTTCCAATCTTACGCGGGAGGAAACCCGAATAACCAAAGATCCACATACAAATACCCGTGAGAACCTCAGAAAACAAATATTGCACCTCTACGAGGAGGAAACCCACCATCTGACCAGGACTTATGAAAAACTTGAAGTCCAAAGAGCTTCCATTTTGTGTGACCTCGCATCCTATGCAACTGCCGAGATCAAAATTTAATTCCCACAAGCTTCCAATTGAAATTCCACACCAACACAGCAGCCACCAAACGCATCCTAAAAAGAACAGAATTGGCCCTAATTAGAAATGAACTTCACACAAAAAAATTTCTCCTGGACCAAATCAACAAAGATCTCCTCACACTTCACCTCAGACTCAGCAACAAGATTCACCCCTTACTTTGGGACAAATCCAAACAACTCGCTGTCTGGAGAGCCGAAACACAGACCACCCTCAAGACAGACACACACACCAACAAACTCAGAAAACTACAACAACGCCAGAAACCAACTCCTCCCCCTCCCAGCCACACATGAAACAAACAGTGCACAACATCTCAGACAAGATCCTCACCGAAGCAGAAACCAAGGTCCTTTCTAAAGGATTCAACTTTGCTGTCGCCACCAAACACAACCCCACAGAAACCATCTTATGCGGAGTTGAAACCAGCCTGACCAAAACCAACCCTGATGATGCTAATAGAATCAGACTTGAAATCACCAACATCCTCTGCACTAGCAAACCGCCCAAAAGCAACTTATCCAAAGAAGAACAAACTGCACAACTTAACCTGAAAGAAGACACCAGCATAATAATCCTACCAGCAGACAAGGGCAACGCGACAGTGGTTATGAACACATCTGACTACCAATCCAAGTTAACCAACCTACTCCAAGACCCCACATACAAACCCCTAAAGACAGACCCCACCACCTACCCAGAAAAAACCACCAGATCCAAAATGAAAGCCTCCCCCATCAGTGAAGAAATCCAGCAAAGAATCATACCCAGAGAGAAATCATCCAGATGCCCTAAACTTTATGGTCTCCCCAAGATACACAAAGAAGGAACCCCACTTAGACCAATAGTCAGCTCCATAGGCTCACCTCTACAAAATCTAGCCAAATTTCTCGCCAAACAACTACAGCCCTATGCAGAATCCATCAACTCACACGTAAGAAACTCATTCCAGTTCATCGAGATCATAAAGAAACAAAACTTACAACCCAGTGACCTACTAGTGAGCTTCGATGTCATATCCCTCTTCACCCAAGTGCCAATAAAAGAAGCCTTGACAGCCATCCAAAACAAATACAACCCCCCCAAGCACATCCTAGATCTGACCAACCACTGCCTATCCAATACATACTTCACCTTCAATGGACAAAAATACAAACAAATAGAAGGAGCACCCATGGGATCACCCCTCTCACCTGTCATCGCTAACCTCTACATGGAACACTTTGAAACACAAGCTCTAGAAAAATATGATCACAAACCCAAACTCTGGCTCAGATACGTAGATGACACCTTCATAATCTGGCCACACGGGAAAGAAAAACTGAACAACTTCCTCACACACCTCAACAGCCTACACCCCAAAATACAATTCACCATGGAAACAGAAGCTAACAACCAATTTCCCTTCCTAGGTGTCTTGGTATACAAAAAATCCAATGGCTCCCTAGGACACACCATCTACCAGAAGAAAACACATACAAGCCGCTATCTACACGCACTCTCACACCACCACCCAGCACAGATCAATTCCATAGCCGAGACACTCATCTCCAGAACAAAATGCTTAGCCAACAAACAACACCTAGAGACCGAACTACACACTCTCACTGGCGTGCTGAGAGCCAATCGATTCCAAAGAAAGAAGATCACCCACCTAATCCAAAAAGAAACCCCAACCAAAATCCAAGACAGAGAAGAAAAGAATGGCAAAGCCCTCCTCCCATATATAAAAGGCACTACAGACAAAATCAGCAAGATCCTCCAAAAACACAACATTAAGACAGCATTCTGCACCAAGAGAAAGATATCCACCATCCTAAGAAACCCTAAGGACAAAATTGAGTTAGAAAATCAAGGAGTATACGAAATCCCTTGCACTGCCTGCCCCACCACATACATTGGACAAACTAACAGAAGAATAAGTGCACACATTGAAGAACATAAGAACTCAATCAAAAAGGAAGAACCGACCTCTTCCCTGGTCCAACACCTCAAAGCCACAGGACATGGGATTGACTTTAAAAACACCAGAACTATCTCCAAAACTGAACACTTCAGCAGCAGAACAATCAGAGGAGCCATAGAGATTGAAAAATGCCCACACAGCATGAATAAACGAGATGATACCTCCCGTCTGTTAGGGATAACATTGTTTACCCTAACTGGTTTAGGTAAAATAATAAATATGTTGTCATGGTTTATAAGTTAAAGTGTCTGCAACTTTAAATATAGGAATGTAATTAAAGGAGTGGTTGTGAAAGCACCATAAAAGAAGCAAGGAACGTCAGCTTGCTCTTTCTGACTTGATGATCCCTAATTACTGAAGACTGCGTTTTTCTTTACTCGAACGGGAGAGAGAAAGGACTGTTGATTTATTGTAAGTGAACTGACATTGGATATTCTACATGGACTTTGCTAACTGAATATCCTTGAATGGACTGACTAAAATGATACATGACTAATGGACTGTTATTTTGATTATGCTATAATCTCTAAATGGAATAAACTATATTTTTATAGCACAAGCATATCTGTTATTTTTACTGTATGTTAACAAACATACAAACTTATCTCACTCATTTATCTGTGTGCCGATCTGACTAATGCTGCACATTCTGTTTAGCTTGTCTCCTTAACCCTGGTTGGGGAACACAGGCTTAACACTGGTTATGGGCCCAGAGGCTGCAAAGTCAGTTTAACTAGGATAAAACAGATTTATGAAAAAATTAAGAGTTTGTGTTGTTACACATTACAGTAAACAGACAGCTGTGTTTTATTAATTATAGTTTTATATCCATATAAGAAAACATGGCACAAGTGAATCTACAAAGTTTGTCCCTTATATCCAAGCTGGATGGAACAAACTATGTATCATGGTCTATGAAATGTAGTCTACTTCTACGAAGAGAAGGTCTGTGGAACATAATTGAAAACCCACCAAACGTAGAGGAATGGGATCCAGAGATTGAGGAAGATAGACAAAAGATAGAAGAATTTAAACATAAGAATGAACAAGCTTTTTGCATAATAGGACTAACACTGTCTGACCAGCAACTTGTTCATATCCATGGAGAGCAAATGGCTGTTGGGTGTTGGCAGAAGCTGAAGAAGATTTATGTCTGAGATAACGTTGGTGCTCACATAAATCTAACACGGAAGCTTTTCAGGACGCATCTCCAGACGAATGGTGATATGCTTAGTCATTTGAATTCTATAAAAAGCATTTTTCAAGAACTGCACAAGAAAGAACTTATTTTCTCTGAACTACACCAAGTCTACATAATTCTATCTTCACTCGAAGAAAGTTATGATAACTACATCACTTCCCTTGAAATTTTGCCTTAACTTTAACTGATATAACTGGCAGATTGATTGAAGAGGCAAGAAGAAGACTTGAAAGAGATGAGTTAAGGAGGGAGCAACCTCAAAAACAAGATAATGAATCTCCTACTGCATACGCAATTAAAAAGTGTTTTAATTGTGGAGGAAGATGACATTTGGCAAGATTTTGTAAAAAAGCAAAGCGCCAGAACGCTGACCAGAATACTAAAAGTCATCAAAAGATAAATAAAAATTTAGAGTTAGCCATGTATACTAACGGAGCTGTAAAAAATAATTTATGGGTGGTTGACAGTGGAGCATCCCACTGTATAACAAATGATAACAAAAATTTTGTTCAAATGTCCAAGAGTACACAGCAGATATCGTTAGCCAATGGCTGGAAACTGAAAGCTAAAGGTCAAGGTATAGCATATTGTTCTTTCATAAAAGAGAATGTAAATATGTTATATGTACCACAACTTAAGTTTAATTTAATTTCAGTTAGAATTTTGGTTAAACTAGGATATGTAGTTACCTTTAGGGGAGATAACTGCAGAATTGAGAAAGAAGATAAGAAAATTACTGCATCTTTAAGAGGTGAATTATATGTGTTAAAGGATAATAGTTCAGAGGTGGCTAACATGGTTTATGATAATAAGAAACCTCATGATGAATGTATTCACTTGTTACATCGAAGGCTAGGGCATTTAAATTTTAAAATGCTTAAGAAAACTGTTGAATTATCTAATGGAATAAGTTTGAAACCTTGTAATAAGTATTTGCAATGTTTTGCCTGTAATCAAAGCAAAAGCAGGGTCAAACCGGCTAATAGAGTTGATGGATTTACTACCAAAGAGCCTTTAGAAGTAGTATTTGCCGATTTAATAGGTCCGAAAAAACCAAGTGTAGGAGGAGCTCGATACATACTAAGTATAATGGACCATTATTCTAGATATGGGTTTTGCTATTTAATGAAGAGCAAAACTGAAACGTATCTAAATCTCTTTAATTGGATTAAATTTGCAGAAAGGAAAACTAAAAAGAAATTAGTAACTCTTATAACAGATAATGGTACGGAATTTACAAATAATAAATTCCAGAATAGATTTAGGATGTTAGGTATTCAACATAAAAAGTCTGCACCATATAGGCCACAACATAATGCCTTTATAGAGAGACGAGGCCAAACACTACAGTCAATGGCACGTACTATGTTGTCTGATTCAGGATTACCTGACAATTTATGGGGAGAAGCAATAATGTGTGGTAATCATATATTGAATAATGTTGTTTATTCAACAACAGGTGAATTACCATTCACACTGTGGCATGGTAAAAAACCTGATTTAAGTTACATGCACACATTTGGAGCACCAGCATGGGTGCATATCCCTTCAAAACTCAGACAAAAAGGACAACATAGAGCTAAAAGATTATTTTTTGTAGGATATGAATCTAATCATAGATCTTACAGATTCTGGGAACCAGGTACATCTAGAGTTTACACCAGTGCTAGTGCTAAATTCCTAGAACATGTAGGATGGAATAGATTAGAGCAAGATTTAAATAATGAAGTAATTATTGAACCCTAAAACAGGCAGAAAGAACAGACTAGTTATAAGAAGAGTCCAATTAAAGAAGTAGTCCACGAAGAGCAAATTGGACCAGAACAAGAGGAAACAGTTGATCAGGAAGAGTTAGATAATCAAGAAGAGTTAATGAATGAAAGTCCACCTGTAAGTCCTGTAATACCTAGACGTACTACATGTGTAACTAGACCACCTGATAGGTATCAAGCAAGTATAGTTTGCCAAGTAACTAAAGTTCCAACTAGTGTAGATGAACTTAGGATGTATCCTGCTAAGGATCAGGAGAATTGGCAAAAGGCAATGGAAAAAGAACTAAATTCATTAAAGGTAATGAAATTATATGAAGATGCCAAATTACCTCCAGGAGAAAAATCCATTGGGTGCAAATGGATATTTAAAGTAAAAACTGGAAATGATGGGACTGTTACCCATAAAGCTAGGTTGGTAGCTCAAGGATTTAATCAAACTGCATCAGATTACGATGAAGTTTTCGCACCAAGTCTTAAAGCAACATCTTTGAGAGCAGCTTTAGTGTGGGCAGCTAAGAAAAACTATGTCATTAACCATTTAGATGTAGAAACTGCTTATCTGCATGCACCATTGCAGCACACTATATATTAAAGAAAACCAGTAGGTATAAAAGACAATAAAGTAAATAGTAATGATTGTTGGAAACTCAAAAAGAGTCTTTACGGGTTGAAACAATCTGGGTTTGAGTGGAACCAATATATTGTGAAAGAGTTAAACAATATAGGTTTTAAATCTGGTTTAGCAGATCCATGTGTGTTTAAAAGAGAAAATAATGGAACGGTGTCATTATTGTTATTATTTACAGATGATATTGCTTTGATAACTAAGACTAATAATGAAGCTAATGAGATTATATCATTATTAGCCAAAAAGATAAAATTAAAGCATTTAGGTGAAATTAAAAGGTATCTAGGATTGACAATTAACAAAACAAAAAATGGATTTAAGATATCTCAAGAAGATAAAATTTGCCAATTAATTAAAACGTACAAAATGGAACTTTGTAAGCCGGCAAAGACTCCAATGAGTCAGGAGGTTTGCCAAACTGATGATCAAAGTCCCAAATTTGATAAGTCTATATATCAATCTTTGATTGGTAGCTTATCATATATAAGCAATTGGTCTAGGCCAGATATATCTTATAGTGTAAATCAGCTGGCACTTTTTAATTCAGATCCACATCAATGTCATTGGCAATCATTAAAGAGAATTTTAAGATATCTTAAAGGAACAATGAACCATGCATTGTATGTAGAACCAAAGGGTGATTTGAGTCTTAGTGCCTATGCAGATGCAAGTTTTGCAACTGACATAAACACTAGAAAATCAACATCTGGGATGGCTATATTATTTGGTAATACTTGGTAATATTTGGTAATATTTGGTTATAAAAAGTAAGACACTAATAGGGGGGAGGTCAATCAGACAACAGCATATTAGCTTGTCCACGATGGAAGCGGAATTTTCATGTCTGTCATTATTATACACTGACTTAATTTTGTACAAACAGTTATTATTAGACATGGGTGTAACTGTTAAAGATTCCATTATTGTGTACGAGGACAACGAGGCAGCCATAAAGTTTGCTACTAATATTGCTGTAAAAACTAGATCAAAGCATACTGATTTAAGATACTTAAATGTTAGAGAATCTGTAAAGAATGGGCTAATTAAATTGGAATACTGCATGACAGAAGAAAACATTGCAGACCAATTTACAAAAGCTCAAGGAGTAATCAAATTTAAAGAAAGTTGTAACAAATATAATTTAAAGATGTAAATAGTTATATTATTATATTTACCTAAAAGGGGAGAATGTTAGGGATAACATTGTTTACCCTAACTGGTTTAGGTAAAATAATAAATATGTTATCATGGTTTATAAGTTAAAGTGTCTGCAGCTTTAAATATAGGGAATGTAATAAAGGGAGAGGTTGTGAAAGCACTTTAAAAGAAGCAAGACAACAGCTTGCTCTCTCTGACTTGATGATCCCTAATTACTGGATGAAGACTGCGTTTTTCCTTACTCGAACGGGAGAGAGAAAGGACTGTTGATTTATTGTAAGTGAACTGACATTGGATATTCTACACGGACTTTGTTGACTGAATATCCTTGAATGGACTGACTAAAATGATACATGACTAATGGACTGTTATTTTGACTATGCTATAATCTCTAAATGGAATAAACTATATTTTTATAGCACAAGCATATCTGTTATTTTTACTGTATGTTAATAAACATACAAACTTATATCACTCATTTATCTGTGTGCCTATCTGACTAACGCTGCACATTCTGTTTAGCTTGTCTCCTTAACCCTGGTTGGGGAACACAGGCTTAACACCGTCTACCAGCCATTTGGAAACCCGCCCTCATGAACAGACGAGTACCTAACATGAAGAATGACACCAGACCCACACCCCTGAGAGCCACACAAGATGCCACCACCACACTTCCACGTAGAAAGCAGACTCACACCCACACAGAAGTTGAGACATGACCACGGACCAGAAGCCTCACTGCAGCGACATCACTACCCACTTCAAACCCCTCTGAGCCATACATGAAGCGAACTGACCCCCACCATGAAGATGCAGCACGACCACGAACTCGAAGCCAAACAGTAAGATCACAGCTCACCAGCTCAAATCCCCCAGCAACTAAGACTAACCTGAGCACAACCAAGCCCCCACCTGAACAGAACACGCCTCCAGCCAATCAGAACACGGCCAAACCCCCAACCAATAGAGAACACAGCCAAACCCCCAACCAATGAGAACACCCCCCCACCCAATCAGAACACAGCCAAGCCCCCGCCCAATCAAGTCACACCCCCACTAGCAGTTAAAAGGAAGAAGCAACTGCAAGGTCACATCACTCTGAGAAACACAGAACTGAAGACCAAGCCTGAAGATGATGAATGAGACTTCATCGATGCGTTGCCTAGATACTTCCAATCTTACGCGGGAGAAAACCCGAATAACCAAAGATCCACATACAAATACCCGCGAGAACCTCAGAAAACACACACACACACACACACATATATGTATATGTTGTGACTGAAAGGATCGATCCTGCTGTGAGTTTTGCTTCTGATGACTCTGAGGATGAAAGGCTGGAACCTGCTGAGAATTTGGAGTCTGAATTGCTGGAAGACACAGATGTGAGCCAGGGGGATGAGAGGTTATCACACAGACATTCTTCGCCTGAACCCTCGACCTCATTCATGCCTGCAGTTGAGCCACAAGATGAGTCAGAGGAGTCGAGTGAGGAAGCTGATAGATCGTGGCTAGATGCCAGAACAAGAAGGAGGCTGAAACGTCAAGCTGTGTGGAGGCATCAGGCGAGACGATGATTTAGGAAGATTGACACGCCCATCTAGGTGGTTCACGGAGACAAACTCAGAAGGGAGGGCGAGCCAATAATTAGTAATTAGCATGTTGCATCAAGGATTATAAAAGGACACAGCTGTGTGGGGGAAGTTTGTCAGGAACAAAGTGATTGATTACGTGCAGAGGTTTTCGGCAGAGGCTCGGAGCTTGGAGAATTTGTGCCAGAACTGTTGTGATAAACAGGGCGTGTGGAATATAATCTTGTAAGACTCCTTTCTGTTGGATTTGAGTTTTGGGGCAGCTGCCTTTGGTTTGGTTTTGTTGGAACTTTGAAGGGGGAGCCATAACATTTTTGTTCCTGACCCACAACAAACCATCTTAGAAGCAAGATGGATTCTAATCAACTGCAGCGTCTGGTAGAGCAACAACAAGAACAAATAACTCAGCTTTTGCAAAGTAACGTGATACTGCAAAATCAGGTAACACAATTGCTGAATTATGTTTCCAACTTACCAAGCACCGCTGCTGCTTCCCCTGCCCCTCCTGTGAGGAAAAGCCCGGTATCCATGCCAGAGAAATTTTCTGGGCAAATGGACAGGTTCCCGGCATTTATGGGCCAATGCCAAATGTTTATTTCTCTGAGACCTGAAGACTTTCCAACCGACTGGGCTAAAGTAGGCTCTATTATTAGTTTATTAACTGGGCAGGCTGCCAATTGGGCTACTCCCTTGTTATTTCAAGATAGCCCGTTATTGAACAATTTCCAGGGTTTCCTCCAACAGATGAGGGTAATGTTTGAGGATCCCATTAAAGGACAAACTGTGGACAGACAGCTAATGGATATTAAGCAGGGAAAATGTTTACTACAGGAATACGTGGCAGAATTCCGTTTGTTGTGCATGGACTCTAACTGGAACGAACCGGCTCATATGGCTGCATTCCAGGAAGGCTTGTCTGATGCCATCAAGGATGAGCTAGTCCATGCAGAACGGGCTTCAACTTTGGATGCATTGATAGTTCAATGCTTATGTATTGAAGCTCGTTTACAGCAACGTGGGAGCAAACGGCCTGTTGTGGAACCACCTGTTTGCTTGCGCACGCATTCCGCCACTGAGAGTTTTCCAACCCACGGTTCAGGTTGAGGAGCCGATGGAGATAGGCACACTCCGCCCTCACTTAACAGCACGAGAATGTTCAAGAAGGTTCCAGGAAGGCTTGTGCCTTTACTGCGGGGGTCCGGGACATTTTGCAAATTCCTGCACTCGGAGTGGGACTCGCAGACCTGTGCCCGAAACCACTCCTGGCCCGTCGGGAAACGGGGTAGGCCCAAACTCGAAGAAACCCTAGGTCGGGCATGTTCTACACCCTCACCCCAAATTGCCGAAGTAAATCCTGGCCCTCCTCAGCATTTACTTTTGGACACTCGAATATTTCTGCAGTCCCAGAAGGAGGGAATTCCCACCGTTGCGCTGGTGGATTCAGGGGCTACAACCAGCTTTATAGACTCTGCTTTTGTTGAACATTTTGGAATTCCTTTAATTCCTGTAAATCCCCCCATTAAGGTGGAAACTGTAGATGGGCGAGAACTCAAGTCGGGACCCATTCGCTTAACAACTCAGCCAGTGCGTATGGTCATTGGGGATCATGAGGCGGTGATCAGTTTTTATGTCACCTCGAACCTTCATCTCCCTTTGGTGCTTGGAGTATCCTGGCTATGTTTGCACGATCCGTTGGTGGCTTGGGCGCAGAACGCCATTTCGTTTCCAAGCCTACAATGTGTGGACCATCTGAGGCATGTCTGCGCCGGACAAGATATCGTTGCTCCTGCTGTCTCCATTCCTTCAGAGTTGTCGGATTTTTCCGATGTTTTCAGCGAACAGGAGGCAGACCGATTACCACCACATCGTACCTATGATTGTCCTGTGGACCTGATACCGGGCGCCCCATTGCCCAAGGGGAGGTTATATTCTATGTCAGAGCCCGAGTTGGTTGCGCTCCAAGAGTTTTCAGATAAAAACTTAGCTCAGGGATTTATTCACCCCTCCTCATCCCCTCTTTGGGCGCCCGTTTTTTTCGTTAAGAAGTCAGGAGAACTTCGTCTATGTTGTGATTATAGACGCTTGAACTCTATCACCGTGAGGAATAGCTATCCCTTGCCACTCATTCCGGAATTGATGGAGCGGTTGTGGGAGGCTACTATTTTCACTAAGTTAGATCTGCGTGGGGCCTACAACCTGGTTCGGATACGCAAAGGGGATGAGTGGAAGACGGCATTTGGCACTCGTTATGGTCATTTCGAGTACACCGTCATGCCATTTGGTCTGACCAACACTCCTGCTGTGTTCCAGCACCTAATGAACGATATTTTTCGGGACATGCTGGATAGGTTTGTCGTGGTGTATTTGGACGACATTTTAATTTACTCTCGGTCCAGAGATCACCACCTTCAGCAGGTTCGTCAAGTGCTTCAGCGTCTTAGGGAGCATAAACTTTTCACAAAACTGGAAAAGTGTTTCTTTTTTCAGTCATCGAAAGAGTTTTTAGGGCACATCATTTCTCCCGAGGGCATTGCTATGGACCCTAAAAAGGTTGAAGCATTGTGTAGTTGGGAAGTCCCTCGTCGAGTCAAGGATGTACAACGTCTGTTGGGATTCGCCAACTATCGGACTTTTATCCCGGACTTTGTTAAAGTAATGGACCCCATAACTCAGCTCCTCCGTAAGAAGGTCCCATTTGTGTGGGGGGGCCCTCAACAACAGGCTTTTGATATTTTAAAGAAAGCGTTTGTAGCTGAGCCGATATTGAGGCATCTGGATCCGAATTGTCCATTTGTGGTCGAGACCGATGCCTCTAATGTCGCTATCGAAGCGGTACTGTTACACGCTTCGAAAGATGGCGCACCCTTTTTCCCATGCACATACTATTCTAGGAAGCTCACAGCTTCAGAGCGCAATTACACCATTTGGGAAAAGGAGTTGTTGGCCATTAAGGCTGCTTTTGAGACCTGGAGACATCATTTAGAGGGGACTCGGCACAAGGTAGAGGTTCATACAGATCATCGAAACTTGGAACATTTGACCACAGCTAAGAAATTGAACCAACGCCAGATTCGGTGGTCGTTGTTTTTTGCCAGGTTCAATTTCTCCGTTACTTATGTTCCAAGTGGACAGAATCGGAGAGCTGACGTGTTGTCTTGGAAGCCTGAGTATATCGGTCCTGAGGATCCTCTTCCTCTACGAACTGTGTTACCAACAGAATCCTTAGCCGTACTGCAAGATCCTGTAGATTTGCGGGCTCGTATACGAGACTTTTTGGTGGCCTCAGGTTCGAAATGATGTGTCTTCTTATGTCGCTTCTTGTATACAGTGTTGACAAGAGAAAGCGGCATCGGGTGCGCCTCCTGGACTTCTTCAACCACTGACAACTCCGAGTAGACCATGGGGAGCAATCTCCATGGACTTTCTAACGCACTTGCCCCTTTCGTCGGGTTATACGACAGTGCTCATGGTGGTTGACATGCTCACTAAGATGGCTCAATTCATCCCGTGTAGGAGATCACCCTTGGCTCGTGTTACTGCCCGGCTTTTCATACAACACGTGTTCCATTTACATGGCTTACCAGACAGAGTTGTTTCAGATCGCGGTGTTCAGTTCACTGCTCAATTCTGGAAAAGTCTAATGAACGCTCTACGAGTACAAGTATGTTTAGTGTCGGCACACCATCCGGAAACCGATGGCGGGACTGAGAAGATAAATGGCATCCTCGCCCAATACCTCAGATGTTTTGTAAATCAACGACAAAACAACTGGGTGACCTATCTTCCATTGGCAGAGTTTGCCTTTAATAATTCTCGGCACACCTCCACACACGACTCCTTTTTATGCCAATGTGGGTTATCATCCGAGGTTTCTTCCCCTGTCAATCGCGGATTCTCCAGTTCCGGAGGCACGAGAATTTTTGTCGGAGTTATATGCGGTGCATCAATTAATTTCCAGACAATTGGAACGAGCGAAAGCAGATTATAAGCATTTCGCCGATCGTTCGCGTTGGGCGACACCTCCATTGGCTGTGGGAGACAAGGTATGGTTGTCAACGAAACACCTTCGGGTCGATCGTCAGATTAGGAAATTGGATCATCGTTTTATTGGTCCCTTCCCTATCGAGGCAGTTATTAATCCGGAAGCTTATTGACTTACTTTACCGCGCTCCATGCGCATTCACCCTGTTTTTCATCGCTCCCTGTTAATACCTGACACTCCATCATGTAATCTTCGTTCTCCAGAAGATACTGGTTCTCCATCCAGTCTCAACATTGAACCTATTACAGATTCTACAGTGATCGGAATTTATGATTCAAGATGGTTAAAGGGACAATTCCAGGACTTTGTAGGAAAACTGGACAATGAAACTGAAATTCGCTCTTGGCAGGATGTATCCAAGGTGCATGCCCCAGATCTTATTTGCATATATCAAGCACAATATCCGTCAAAACCACATCCTGATCATCAGACTTGGGGGAAGGGCCCTGCGGTGAGGGATAGTGTTGTGACTGAAAGGATCGATCCTGCTGTGAGTTTTGCTTCTGATGACTCTGAGGATGAAAGGCTGGAACCTGCTGAGAATTTGGAGTCTGAATTGTTAGAAGACACAGATGTGAGCCAGGGGGATGAGAGGTTATCACACAGACATTCTTTGCCTGAACCCTCGACCTCATTCATGCCTGCAGTTGAGCCACAAGATGAGTCAGAGGAGTTGAGCGAGGAAGCTGACAGATCGTGGCTAGATGCCAGAACAAGAAGGAGGCTGAAATGTCAAGCTGTGTGGAGGCATCAGGCCAGACGATGACTTTCAAAATGGCGTCCGCCAGTCACTCGGGCAATCGTCGCACCACTCAGCGGCGGTTTCCCGCCAAGGAAAGCGAAGCCGAGGCTCTGTTTAAAGAGGCGGCTAAGGAAGGGAGGAATTAGCCCTTCTGCTTGCAAAAATGGCGTTCGAGGGTGGGGGGAAATCAGCAGTACGACTCAGGATGGAGCAATATGAGCCGCTAGCAAAACAAAAGAAAAAGCGGAACGAAACAAAGCGGCAAGAAAACGGGAGGCAGAATAGGTTTTTTTTGGGGGGTTGGGGTAGTGCGAAGCCGCTACTGACCCGCTTCAACGCCTCCCCTGGGGGCGCAGCTGCGCTTCCCCTATGTGGATAGAGTGCCCAAGAAAACAATTGTGCAGGGGCTAAAGAGAGGTAATAAGTCAAACCTGGTAAGGAACTCTGAGTGTAAATCAAGAAAATTCCTGCTTTGGCCAAGGAGCTACCAAAGAAACAGCCTGTCTCGCACGAGGCTGAGCAAGAACTGGGAACACTGCGGAGGAGTCACGTGGAGGAGGAGGAGGAGCGTTTCCTCAATTCAAGCTCAGCCTACGAATGGAGAGACTGAAGCACCTCCCAATCCTGGATGATCGGAGCAGCTCATAGGAGAACAGTCAGTTTTCAATCCAGGGATAATCCAATAATAAAGTCCAGTGTCAAAAACAGTTCAGTATCAGACTTACATCAAATCCAAGAATAACAGTCAATTAGAAGGAACAGCAATACTCTCCAACAGAAGGAAATAGACTCACTGAGACTTCTTCTGAGATTTCTGGCTCCATCTTATGGCCGTTTGAGAAACCACACACAATTACAATTTTTTGCATTTTCTTAAAGATAACAGTTTTAAAATGTTTATCCTGGTTTATATATTTCTAACACAAATACCTGTTAGGTGACTTATATTCCTAACATTCTCCCCTTTTGGGTATGACAATATATACAACCTTACATTCTAAGTCCATAATCCTCACAGCAAGCTTTATGCTTTATAGAGCCTTGGGCCTTTGTAAAATGATCTGCTATATTGTTTTCTGACATACAGTATTCTAGCTTAATCATCTTACTTTGCACATATTGTCTCACATTTAAATATCTTAAATCTGTGTGTTTAGTTCTTGTTTTAACAGCAATATTTGAAGCCATCTGTATTGCTGATTGGTTGTCTTCATAAACAATAGAATCTGTTACATTAATTCCCATGTCAATTAGTAATTGTTTATACAAAACTAAATCTGTACATAATAAAGACAAACATGAGAATTCAGCCTCCATTGTTGATAAATTTAGAGGTTTCTGTCTAATAGACCTCCATCCAATCAATGCCTTTCCCAATAATACTACAGTACCCGATGTAGATTTTCGTGTATTTATGTCTGTAGCAAAACTTGCATCAGCATATGCAGTTAAATTCAGTTCATCTTTAGGCTCCAAACACAATGCATAATGCATTGTTTGTTTCAGATATCTTAACACACGTTTAGCAGCTTGCCAGGGCCTTTCAGTTGGCTCAACATTAAATCTCGCTAATTAACACTGTATGTTATATCTGGCCTTGACCAATTATTGAGATAAAATAAACTACCAATCAAGGATTGATAAATGTTCTTATCAAAAATAGGACTTTGAACATCACTACGGCTAAACTCCTGGCTCACTGGTGTCTTAGCCAGCTGACAAAGTTCCATTTTAAAACTTTTTAGTAATTAGTTAATTTTATCTGCCTGTGAGATCTTGTATCCTCCCCTAGGTTCTATCTATCTTTAAACCAAGATATTGCTTGATTTCTCCTGTTTTATCTTAAATTTCTGTTCTAATAGTGAAATTATTTCAGTGGCTCCTTGTTCAGTTTTGGTGATTAATGCTATGTCATCAGTAAATAATAGCAATAATGAAATTACACCATTACTTTCTCTTTTAAACAAACATGGATCAGCCATGCCAGCTACAAAGCCTATCTTAGTTAATTCTTTAACTATACATTGGTTCCACTCATATCCTGATTGCTTCAAGCCATAAAGATCCTTTTTTCATTTCCAGCAGTTGTATTATCAGTTTTGAGACCTAAAGGTTTCTTTAAATATATAGTGTGTTGCAATGGTGCATGCAGATATGCCGTCTCTACATCCAAATGATTTACAATGTATTTTTCCTTAGCTGCCCACACTAATGCTGCCCTTAATGTAGTAGCCTTCAGACTAGGTGCAAACACCTCATCATAGTCATTTGCTGTCTGATTGAACCATTGTGCTACTAACCTGGCTTTATGGGTAACAGTCCTATCTATACCTGTCTTCAGTTTATAAATCCATTTACATCCTATGGCATGTTTACCTGGTGGTAACTTAACATTTTCATATACCTCCAGTTTTTTTAACGATTCCAATTCCTTATCCATTGCTTTCTGCCAAGCAGCCTGATCCTGAGCAGGATAGTTTTAGTTCACTATAGTTACTAGGAACTGTACTCACTTGGCATACAACACTAGCCTGATATCTATCAGGTGGTCGTGTACACGGGTTGAATGTCTTGGTTATACAGGACTTACTGGTGGACTTTCCTGTGCCACCTGCTCCTGTTCTTCTACCTCCTCCTGTCCTTCCTCTTTAATGGCTATTTGGGGTTTACTGATTTTATCTTTAGGGACTATTTGGGTGTCAATAATATCATTACTGGATTCCTGTTCCAGTTTATTCCACCCAACATGTTCAAGAAATTTTGCATGAGCACTACAATAAACATGAGCTGTGCCTTGATCCCAAAATCTAAATCAGGCTTGTCCAACCCGCGGCCCGCAGGACGCATGCGGCCCAGGTCGCCTCGTAATGCGGCCCAACACACACCCCAACCTTCATGAAAGATCCAGCGAGGAGGAGGAGAGGCAGGCGCGAGGTGGGGCGAGGCGACCAACAGAAAAGGTGGGAAGCCGCAGCCCAAAAGTCCCACCCCGCCACCTCCTTCTGTTGCTGTCACCGCCGCCACTGCTGCTTCTGCCGCTGCCGCCACTTCTGCCCCCGCTGCCGCTGCTGCTTCTGCCCCGACCGCATTTGCTGGAGGAGAGGTAAGGCACGAGGTGGGTGAGCTTTCTCCCCCCCCTTGCAAAATTTGGCCGGAAAATTAGAAAAAAATAATTTGCAGGAGAGGCAGGCACGAGGCGGGGCGAGGCGAGCAACAGAAAAGGCGGGAAGCCGCAGCCCAAAAGTCTCAACCCGCCACCTCCTGTTGCTGCCACCGCCGCTGCTGCTTCTGCCGCCGCTTCTGCCACGCCGCTGCCGCTTCTGCCCCCGCCGCCGCTTCTGCCCCGCCACTGCCGTTTCTGCCCCTGCTTCTGCCCCCGCCGCTTCTGCCCCCGCCACCACTTCTGCCCCCACCGCCCCCCCCACCCCACAAAATTTGGCCGGAAAATTAATAAAAATAATTTTAATTAATAAATAATAAAAATAATTTATAACTTATTATATAATTTTATAATATAATTATTTTATAATAATTTATTATATGTACTGTATTATATGTCTTCTAATGTGGCCCAGGGAAGGTGAAAGGTTGGACAACCCTGATCTAAATGATCTATGATTGGCCTCATAACCTACAAAAAATGACTTCTTAGCTCTATGTTGCCCTTTCATTCTAACTTGTGAGGGAATATGCACCCATGCTGGAGCTCCAAATGCGTGTAGGTAACTTAAATTTGGTTTTCTGCCATGCCAACGAGTGAATGGCAAATCACCAGTTGTATTAACTACATTCTTTATGTTAGGGATAACATTGGTTACCTAACTTAGTTTGGGTAAAAAAAAATATATATATATAAACTATGTTAGTGAGTTTAAGTGTGTGTATCACTTTAACTGTTAAAAACATGTATTTTGGGTGCGGTTGTAAAATCACAAGAGGGAGCAAGAGAGATCACTGTTTGCTGGCTTTTACTGGATTGCTGACAATGATGGATTGATGGT
The DNA here is from genome assembly GCA_033807585.1 of Hydrophis major. NCBI lineage: Eukaryota > Metazoa > Chordata > Lepidosauria > Squamata > Elapidae > Hydrophis > Hydrophis major. The sequence goes on from JAUCBL010000126.1 coordinate 220,951, forward strand.
GATAACTGCGTGGTTCCCTGCTGTTGCTATACGAAGAAAAGAGGTTTGATTTTCTTCATATCTCTACTGAAGAAGAGATTTATTACTGGACTGATTATTTGTAAGTTTACTGACCTCTTTTTCAACACTGGACTTTGCAACTGATTAATCCCCAGATGGACTGAACTAGTGTATGACAAATGGACTGTTTGACTATGCTAGAACTCTTGCTGGAATAAAAAACTATTTAACTGGCACAGTGTATCTTTTTACTGAGTGTAAGCTACAACAACGTTTATCTCACATATTTGCCTGCCTGCTAGACTGCCGTTGCACGTTCTGCTAGGGTGTGTGTTAAGCCTGTGTTCCCCAACCAGGGTTAAGGAGACAAGCTAAACAGAATGTGCAGCGTTAGTCAGATAGGCACACAGATAAATGAGTGAGATAAGCTTGTATGTTTGTTAACATACAGTAAAAATAAGATACGCTTGTGCTATCAAAAATATAGTTTATTCCATTTAGATTTATAGCAAAGTCAAAAATAACAGTCCATTAGTCATGTATCATTTTAGTCAGTCCATTCAAGGATATTCAATTAGCGAAGTCCGTGTAGAATATCCAATGTCAGTTCACTTACAATAAATCAGTCCTTTATCTCTCTCCCAATCGAGTAAGGAAAAACACAGTCTTCATCCAGTAATTAGGGATCATCAAGTCAGAGAGAGCAAGCTGCAGTGCCTTGCTTCTTTTATGGTGCTTTTTACAACCACTCCCTTAAATACAGTCCTACAGTTAAAGTTGCAGACACTTTAACTAACAAACCATGATAACATATTTATTATTTTACCTAAACCAGTTAGGGTAAACAATGTTATCCCTAACATTGTGCATCCCTAACACTTTAAAACATGGTTACTACACATTATGGCTTCACCCCACAGTGTTTCAGGTAAACCTGAATCAGATAACATAGTGCGAGCCATGGCTCGTAATGTTTGCCCTCTTCGTTCTACAAATGAGTTATGTTGTGGTCTGTAAGGTGCAGAATGTTTATGTTCAACACCAGCCAATTTTAGCATTGTTTGGAATCTTTTGTTAACAAACTCAGTCCCATTATCAGTAACTAAAGTAATTAGTTTACCTTTCATTTTTCTCTCAGCAAACCTTAGCCAGTTAAAGAAATGTTGGAATGTTTGTTTTGTTTTTCATAAGATAGCAGAAACCGTATCATGAGTAATGAATGGTCCATAATACTCAAAATATAGCAGGCACCTCCTAAACTTGGTTTTTTAGGACCAATTATGTCAGCAGACACAACCTCTAAAGGTTCTTTGGTCTTAAACCCATTTAGTCTGTTTGCAGGAGTAACCTTACTTTTCTCTTGGCTACAAGCATTACAGTTTAAATACTTGCTACAGGGTTTCAATTTTATTCCCTCTGCCAATTTAACAGTTTGAGCATTTTGAAATTAATGTGCCCTAGACGTCTATGTAGTAAATGTATACATTCATCATGTGGCTTAACATTGTTATAAACTGAGTTAGCCATCTTCAACTGGTCATCATGTATCACATAAATCATTCTTTAACTTTGTAGTAACACTTTTACCCTCTTTCTCTATTATACAGTTATCTCCCCTAAAGGTTCCTACATAACCAAGATTAACTAAAGCCCTTACTGATGATAAATTAAATTTCAGTTTAGATACATATAACATAGTTAAATGTTCGTTTTATACAAGAACAATATGCAGTACCTTCACCTGATGCGTTAATCTTCCATCCATTTGCCAATGATACATGTTGTTTACTCGTGGACATCTTTACAAACCTGTTTCTATCTTTAGTAATGCATTGCGATGCTCCACAAATCATGGTTTACAGCTGAATTGCTAGACATGGCTAAACTTACATTCTTCTTGGCCTTCCGGTGTTTTCTCGTATTGTTGTTTTCCCTTTTTACAGAATCTAGCTATGTGTCCCCTAGCCCCACAAGAGAAACATTTCCTAACAGTATAGGCAGTTGAACACAAATCTTCTTGTGGTTGTTCCTTCCCCAGTTGGTCCCTATCCAGCCGTCTTCTTGCTTCTTCTAACAACCTTATGGTTATGTCAGTCAATGTCAGTTTATCTCTGGGCAGGACTTCCAGTGAAGATACATAATCATCATAACTTTCATCCAATGAGGAAAGAATGATGTAAACTTGATGCAGCTCTGAAAATATCAGTTCCTTTTCATGTAGCTCTTGAAAAGTTCTTTTCATAAAGTTCAAATGACCTAACATATCTCCACTTTTCAGAAGACGTGCTCCAAACAGTTTACGTGTAAGATGTATGTGTGCACCTGCACTGTCACAAACATAAATCTTCTTCGAATTCTCCCAACACCTAGTAGCAGACTCTTCTCCATGAATATGGACTAGCTGCTGGTCACTTAGTGTTAGTCCAATTATATAAAGAGCTCATTTGTTGTTCTGTTTAAAGTCAGCAAGCTTCTTGGCATCGTCCTCATCTTCTGGATCCCAAGCATTTACATCTGGTGGGTCTTGAACTACATTCCATAAACCTTCTCTACGCAGAAGTAGACTGCACTTCATAGACCAAGAAACATAGTTTGTTCCATCCAACTGGGTTACGAGTGATAAGACTTGAATTGACTTGTGCCATCTTTACCAGGATAGTAACCCACAATTAAACAGTAAACAGCTGTCTGTATACAGTGCGGTGTATTCACACCAACTCTCAGTTATCTGAGCCTGGTATGCCCTGGGCCCATAACCAGTGTTGAGGTAATTCCCCGTTAGGAGAATGAGCGCATACAGGGAGACATAGTGAGAGAAGCATTGAATAATACACACACAGCACACAGATACACTGTACAATACATGTTGGTTTAAGCAAAGTTCAAAATAAGCAGTCCAAAGTCATTCACAGGTAAATCAGTCAGTTTTCAATCCAGGGATAATCCAATAATAAAGTCCAGTGTCAAAAACAGCTCAGTATCAGACTTGCATCAAATCCAAGAATAACAGTCAATTTGAAGGAACAGCAATACTCTTCAACAGAAGATAATAGAGACTCACTGAGACTTCTTCTGAGACTAAGACTAAGACAACCCAGGTTTCTGGCTCCATCTTATGGCTGTTTGAAAAACCACACACAATTACAATTTTTTGCATTTTCTTAAAGATACAGTTTTAAAATGTTTATCCTGGTTTATATATTTCTAACCCAAATACCTGTTAGGTGACTTATATTCCTAACAAATATAATGCCCACCAAACCTGTTTTGAGGATAACCATCTTGGGTTTTGAAGAGCTTCCAGATTTTTGTGGGCTGTCCACACTTCAAAAGGATGTAACCCACCCTCCAAAAGGTGTCTCCAGGTAAGTAGGGCCCATCGTACAGCAAATGCTTCTTTCTCCCAGATGGCCCAATTACATTCAGTTGCATTTAATTTCCAGGATGTATATGCGCATGTTTGGTAAACACCCCTCCTTATTATTCTGTAATAAAACGGCTCCTACTACCACATCACTTGCATCAGCTTGGATAATAAATGCGTAATTGGTATCTGGATGTTTCAAAACTGGTTCTTTAGCAAACATTTTCTTGAACATATCAAATGCCTTTTGACAATAATTTGTCTCAGGTAATATCTTTTTGGTGTTATTTTGTTCAGATTTTCAGCAAATCAGTCAATGGGAACGCAATATCAGCAAATTTTGGAATAAACTGGAGATAGAAATTAGCAAATCCCAGAAAACTCTGCAGTTGTTTTCTGGTAGTAGGTGTTTGCCATTCCAACACCGTACGTACTTTACTCGGATCCATTTCTATTCCATTCTCCGAAATCTGATAACCGAGATAATCTAATTTTGTTGAATGAAATTCACATTTGGAAAGTTTCACACAGATCTGTACCTCCAATAGTTTCTTCACCTTCCATCTTTCTACTAGGTTCACTTAATCGAACCTCCTTCATATGTCTAGAGGCTTTTGGTCGTACTACTAATGGAGCAAGGCTTGGCCTTAACTGTCCTTCATTGCCTTCCTCCTCCTTCTCCAAGTGGCCTTTATCCACTTCCTCTTCTGCTTCCTTAGCCACTTCCGTATCCTCTCCCACGAACAAACCAGGCTCCGTCCCCTCTGCCAAAATTCCAACTCTCTAACACTTCACCACTTCACTCCACAATCACAGAAAATGCAAGAGAGGCAAACAAACGTTAGTTGAATGCTGACTTTCTGTCACAGCCTGTAAAGCACTGGACACGTTTACCAGAAATCAGGTTACTCACAGTGAAGAGAAACACAGCAAGGTTTAATGTAGGATTTCCAGATGACATTTAGTACCAACACTAACAAGGATTTGTTCAAAGTCAGCGTTGAGAGCAACCGCCTCTCTACGCTGACTTTATACCCTCCCCAATTGACACATAACCCTGCAATTCAATCCACGCGCCCCAATTAACATAACCCTGCCATTACACCCATGTGCCGCAATTAATCCCTAACCCTGTCATTGCACCCATGCGCCCTGTAATTATCTGCATGTGCCTCTGCCCCGTGCCTAAATGCTTTCTATTCCCATCCCATGTTGCCTTAAAGAGATAAGCCAAAATACTGCTGCCTCCCCCACCGTGCAAGATCCCAGCAGGGAAAGGGAAATGCGGCGGCTGTGTATGCAGCCATGTCACTGCCGCCCCTCCGCACAGCAGGATGCCCGCAAGGAGGAATGGAGCCGCCAGAAAATGGAGCTGCCGGAAAGAGCAAGACGGCAGCAGGAACGGAGCTGTCAGGGAAAAGAAAGATGCCAGCAGGAATGTGAAACGCGGCCGTGTATGCAACCGCAACGCTGCCACTGCTCTTCACAGCAGAATGCCGGCAGGGAGGAACGAAGCCAGAACGGAGCGCTGCGCCATTATGATGTTGGGACTGGGACTGGAACCCGACAGCTACTTTCAGGATAACAAGGTGCAGATTAGCCTGTCAAAGAGGCTCAAATGGAGCCTTTGTAAGGGACTGCAAAACCCTGGACAGATCCCATGTAGGGTACCTGTGTACCACCGGAGGTTGGCCGACCCTCTGAGAAACCTACGGACTGTAGGATGCTGTGCCAAGGACTCCAATTTTCTACAAGTCAACACTGAAGAAATAGCCGCCACCTGATGGCAAAGTGTGTTGGGAGAAAGGCCTCTATCCAGACCAGCCTGTAAAAATTCCAAAACGTTTGCCACAGAGGCCTGTATAGGTTGAATGTTTGATTTGGAGCACCAACTAGAAAAAACTTGCCCGATAGATAGGGATGGTCAAGGGTCTCCTGGAGGCCTGAATGTTCCTGATTACTTTGTTGGAGAGATGGGTGCATTTTAGTATGCTCCACTCAATTGCCAAACTGTCAGTTATAGCCACGGGGGCTCTGGATGACTCAGGGCCCCTGGACGAGAGAGGCATCCTCTTCAGGAATCCGCTAAGGATGAGCTACTGAGAGATCCATTAAATCAGCAAACCAAGGATGCTGAGACCAATAAGGTGCCACTAATACAATTTCATCTGTGTCAAAAAAATTTGCACCACAGCCAATAAAGACAATGGAGGGAAGGCGTATAACAAACCTGGCGGCCACTTACTGCGTAATGCATTGGTCCCCTCCGCCCCAGGGGTGGCAAATCTAGTAAAGAATCTGGGTAATTGAACATTGAGAGGAGTAGCAAACAAATCTAATACTGGAAGCCGGAATCTGAGTAATTTGTAGAAAGAGCGAAGGGTACAGACTCCATTCCGTGTGGTCAATGTTAGCTCCGCTGAGCCAGTCTGCCTGCACATTATCCGAGCCAGAAATATACTCTGCCCATCTGCCCAAAGTCTCTGCTTCTGCCATCAGGGATTTGGACCTGGTGGCCCCGTCTGTTAATATGGGCTTTTGTGACTACACTGTCAGTCATGACAAGGACATGAGTGCCAGAGACCTGTTGAGTAAATTTTCTAAGGGCTAAACGGACCGCTCTTAACTCCAACCAATTTATGTTATGTACTTGTTCCTCAGCAGACCATAAGCCTTGGGCTATGTGAGAAGCCAGGTAAGTTCCCCAACCTGATAAAGGAGGCATCAGTTGTGAGGATGAGTCTGTCCTCCACCTTGAAGGACAGGCCCTTGGAAATGGCTCTGGAGAGCCACCACTGAAAAGAAAGCAACACTTGCTTGGGCACCTTCACCTTCATTAAAGAGCGACTCTTACTGGCCTTCTGATGAGGCAATAGAAACCACTGAAGGGCCCTGGCATGAAGCCTGGCCCAGGGAACAATACCAATACAAGAAATCATCTTACTCAAAAGTTGGGAGAGATGAGCTAACTCTTACTTTGTATACTTTTAGCCAACCCCTGCAGGCTGTCTTGCCTTTCCTGTGAAAGGAAAACCTGACAAACTCCTGTGTCAATGATGGCCCCTAAATGAAGCACATGAGATGAAGTAGTAAATTGGCTCTTTTTAATGTTAATAGAGAAACCAAGATCCTGCAGAGCTGAGATGGTGGTCTGCAGGTCCTGCTCAGTCCTTTGAAAAGAAGAAGACAGTCTCAAAATGTCATCTAAATAACATTGCAGCCACACCAGGAAGGAAAAAAGATGCGCTGCCAGGGGAGCCAAAACCATGGTGAAAAGTATGGGGGCAGAAGATAACCCAAAGGGGAGAGCCCTATATTGGAAGTGCTGCCCCTGATAACAAAACCTTAAGAACTTCCTATGGGAAGGACAGATAGGAATAAGTAAGCTTCTGTCAAGTCAATGGATGTGAGGAACTCCCCCTGCCTAACGCTCTCCAGAATAGTCTGGAGGGAATGCTGTTATGATATGTACAGAATAACACTTGAATAACAAGGTTATGCACATGGAGAAAACGTTTACGAGAGTAGTTATGAATAATTATTCAGCCATATTCAGATACACTAAATTGAGTTAAAGTTTACTTTATGGAATAGCACTGTCCAATAAACAGTCCAGGTCATATATGTTTTACAGTCCAAATAATATCCAATTACAAAGCCTTCTTACCAGTTGCCTTTGTCATTTCCAGTAAACAAAAATATCAAAGTATAAGCACAACATAAATACCTTAGATAGCAACAGAATGTCAGAGAGCAAGCCATGATGTCGAGCTCCCTCTTATGGCAACCTGCAATACAATCAACCAATCGGAATATACACTGCTCAAAAAAAAAAAAAGGGAACACTTAAACAACACAATGTAACTCCAAGTCAATCACACTTCTGTGAAATAAAACTGTCCACTTAGATAGCAACACTGATTGACAATCAATTTCACATGCTGTTGTGCCAATGGAATAGACAACAGGTGGAAAGCATAGGCAGTTAGCAAGACATCCCCAATAAAGGAGTGGTTCTGCAGGTGGTGACCACAGACCACTTCTCAGTTCCTATGATTTCTGGCTGAGGGTTTGGTCACTTTTGAATGCTGGCGGTGCTTTCACTCTAGTGGTAGCATGAGACGGAGTCCACAACCCACACAAGTGGCTCAGGTAGTGCAGCTCATCCAGGATGGCACATCAATGCGAGCTGTAGCAAGAAGGTTTGCTGTGTCTGTCAGCGTAGTGTCCAGAGCATGGAGGCGCTACCAGGAGACAGGCCAGTACATCAGGATATGTGGAGGAGGCCGTAGGAGGGCAACAACCTAGCATCAGGACCGCTACCTCCACCTTTGTGCAAGGAGGGACAGGAGGAGCACAACAGAGCCCTGTAAAATGACCTCCAGCGGGCCACAAATGTGCATGTGGCTGCTCAAATGGTCAGAAACAGACTCCATGAGGGTGGTATGAGGGCCCGACATCCACAGGTGGGAGTTGTGCTTACAGCCCAACACTGTGCAGGACGTTTGGCATTTGCCAGAGAACACCAAGATTGGCAAATTCGCCACTGGTGCCCTGTGCTCTTCACAGATGAAAGCAGGTTCACACTGAGCACGTGACAGACGTGACAGGGTCTGGAGACGCCGTGGAGAACGTTCTGCTGCCTGCAACATCCTCCAGCATGACTGTTTTGGCAGTGGGTCAGTAATGGTGTGGGGTGGCATTTCTTTAGAGGGCCGCACAGCCCTCCATGTACTCACCAGAGGTAGCCTGACTGCCATTAGGTACCGAGATGAGATCCTCAGACCCCTTGTGAGACCATATGCTGATGCGGTTGGCCCTGGGTTCCTCCTAATGCACGACAATGCTACACCTCATGTGGCTGGAGTGTGTCAGCAGTTCCTGCAAGACAAAGGCATTGATGCTATGGACTGGCCCGCCCGTTCCCCAGACCTGAATCCAATTGAGCATATCTGGGACATCATGTCTTGCTCCATCCACCAACACCATGTTGCACCACAGACTGTCCAGGAATTGGGGCATGCTTTAGTCCAGGTGTGAGAGGAGATCCCTCAGGAGACCATCCGCCACCTCATCAGGAGCATGCCCAGGTGTTGTAGGGAGGTCATACAGGCACGTGGAGGCCACACACTACTGAGCCTCATTTTGACTTGTTCTAAGGACATTACATCAAAGTTGGATCAGCCTGTAGTGTTTTTTCCCACATTGTTTGAATGTAACTCCAAATCCAGACCTCCATGGGTTGCTAAATTTGATTTCCATTGTTAATTTTTGTGTGATTTTGTTGTCAGTACATTCAACTATGTACAAAGTATTGAATGAGCATATTTCATTCATTCAGATCTAGGATGTCTTATTTTTGTGTTCCCTTTATTTTTTTGAGCAGTGTGGTATAAATCAACACAGTGATTTTGTCTTAAAGCTGCAAACATACATTGCTGGTTTATATATTGCCAACCCAACTAATTGGTGGACAGATTCCTAACAAATGCATTTTAAAACACCTGTAAACTATGAACTTATTGAGCCTTTTTAAATCAAGAATTGTTCTCCACCCCCACCCCACCCCCGAGGCCTTGGGGATAATGAAGATTCTGGAGCAAAAACCCGTCCCCTGTTGGTCCACAGTGCTGCCCCTGATTTGTATGGCTGAGTTCCAGTAGGTGCTGGACAGCTGACTCCATGAGCCCCCTTCTCACTGAATCCGTAGAAATCGGCCAGGAGATGAAAAACCTCGGAAGAGTGGAATAGAACTCCAGTAAAAGACCTGATCTTACAGTACTTAACACCCAGGCGTCAGAAGTTATCTCTCCCAATTTGTCAGCAAACCAAGCTAATCGACCTCCAATGGGGAAAGACTGAGGAATGCTAGCGTTGGCGACGGTACGGGCGACTTCCTCCTCCTCGAAAGGACCATTTGGCCGAGAACTTCTGTCTGCCCTTGCCTGAACGATCTGGAGGAGGCTCAGGACATTGGTATGGGACCTTGGCTGCACGATGGAAGCTGGAACAAAATTCACTCCTGAACGAAGGGCACCTGAAGTATGGAGCAGTCTGATTTTCTGCTCTCTTGAAAAGGGATGGAAGCACTTTCCTCTTCTCTTTGGTTTCATCCAGGAACAGTTCTAAGGCTTTCCCAAATACTTTATCTCCTTGAACAGGAGTTGAAGCCAGCTTCCACTTCCTTCTTCCATCAGCCTGCCAATTACGCAACCAGCACATGTGTCTGGCTGCAACTGAAGAAGCAATAGCTTTGGTGGCAAACCTGGCCCCATGAAGGGTGGCATCTGCAGTGAATTCAGTCGCAGCTGCAATCTTATTGAGGTCCTTATGGGCCTGGATATCTGCCACCAGAATCCTCTCTTGTAGCTGCTTCAACCATTTAGGTGGCATCCTGGTGAAGAACGAAGCTGCTGTAGATGCTTTGACCACCCAGGCAGCTACCTGGTGTGACCTCTGGAGAGACTGTTCGACCCTCTTTTCCTTCACCTTGGACATCTTCCAGATTTGAAAGATCTGACGAAGTGGAGGCCAACGCTGCAACAGATGCACCAACTGAGGGCACCTGAAGGGTCTTGGTGAGCTCAGGACCGACTCTGAAAAACCTGCGGTCTGAAGACAAGGGATTAGGCCCTGTGGCAGGTGACTCCAGCTGTTTCTGAACGACCTTAGGAAAGAGCCTGGAAGATGGGACCACCTCCTTCCTCACTGCCAGTTCATCAAAGAGGACAACAGACTCCACGTGAGGCTGAGTAGCTGGTTCCTCATCATCTGCATCCTTCAGGTTGGCCATATTTCTCGCTATGAACAACAAAGGAGTGAATAGGGCATGCTTAAAACAGCCCGTGAACACTGGAATCTCAGGGGAAACTCCCTCATCTTCTGACATGTCAGACTCCCTTTTGTCTGGTTCACCAAGAAATGTTCAGCAGCAACTGCAGAAGCGTAGGCCGAAGCAGAAACATGTTCCTGAATCAAGGAACCCCTTTCTGAAAGAAGAGCCTCTGGATCCCGGGACCGTCTCTCTGAAACTTCAGAAGCTGCTGACAGGCAAACCTCTGAATACCTTCAGAGATACCTTTCCTAATAGCCTTATCAATCAAGAGCTTCAGGTTGACCGGGACATCTGACTCAGAAGGCTCAGCTGGTCTAAGGCTGGCTGCAGTAGGAGTAAAAGAGGCTTCCACCCCAGGCCTACTGTACTCACGCTCCTGCCAAGGTACAGCCCTGAATCCTCCTTGAGGATCACCATGATGACTTCCCTCCCTTGAGAGATGAGGGGAGGCCTCTCTTTCTGGCTGCATCAGGGGACCAAGTCTGGACAATGGCCCTGAAGGAAGGTCCAGGTTCTTGATCCTGAAAGTCCACCTCACTGAGCAGGAGAAGTTTCTCTTTCTGGAGATCTGCTTGTAGAGGCCTTTTGTACCTTGGCAATATGCTTCTCTAAGGCCTGATGGCACCAGGAAGCATCCCTCTCCTCCGCTTTAGAGGCCTTTTTTGCTGGCTGCTTTCCCTTGTTACTTGGAGCAGAAGGAGCTGCCTTGTGAGATCTAGCTGCTCTGGAGGCTCTGCTGTCTTTAGGGGCGTCCACCATCTTGAAAGCAGAAAGGCCTTCTCTGGACTTGTAGTCCTGTGCAAGGAGGAGAACACATGAAGGGATTTCTATGAGAACCTCAGGGGATATTTTCTTTCTAATCCCCTACCTCCAACAACCACTCTTCTTCAGTGCTATACAATCATCAGTAGGATGTTTTAAGACTTCCCACTGGGACTCATACCCTTTGGGGCCTAATAGGGCTATTAAATATAGACCAGGCCTGGCATGGAGCCTGGAGGCCCTGGTCTACTTTGGGATAGGGACAAGTCCCCCACTGGGATGAATAATAATTTAAAAAGTGCCTACCCTTCAGTGCCTTCTGGCCCAGCAATGAGAGACCGATGGCCTAGTGCTGGCACAGGTGCAGGAGTGGCTATGGAGGAGCAGGCTGAGCCTCTTCAAAATGGCCGCCTCAGGCCACGAGACTCCCTGCTTCACCAAGGAGCCCTTAAGAGGGATCCTTGGCCTTTCACTGCTCCCTGGAGGGCTGGGGGCAGCTCCTGGAATGGCTGCTTGAACTGCGGTGTTCCTCTTTACCGCAGAGGCTCTGAAATGGCCCTGCAGCTCAGGACACAGCAGGCCGAAGCTGCCCGCCCCCGAAAATGGCTGCCCGGTGTCCATGGCTTCCTCTTCACCATGGAGGGCTAAAAACGGCCCCATGGCCCTCTGCAGGCTGCTCCGGATCGCCAGAGCGGCTCTCAGCTGTTGCACAGCTCCAAAAAACAGCTGAGAAGCGGAGCCACGTGTATTTGAATTTGGAGGCTTTTTTCTTCTACTGAGTAAGGCTGCCTTTGGAGAAAAACCCCAAAGGCAGGAGAGGCAGTGACTTGCGTCTGTCCTGAGGACTGAGTCAAAAGCTGGGAGGAGCCACCTAGAGTGGGCGGAGCTAGGCTAATAAGCCTTTTAGACAGACTCAGTCCAAGCAGCTAGGACAAGAGCAACTCCCACTCCTAACCTGTCACAGCCTAACAAGGGAGAATAAACTTTGCTAGAAGTCCCCACTAGCTAATTGCTAAAATGTTTAAAAAAATGTCCGCCAAATGTTGGAAATGCAATCAGATACCGGGCTCGTACTACCGTATGTGGTGGACTGGGCCAAAGTAAAAAAAAATATTTGGACGAACATACATACACGGTTAGAGAAAATAAAGCAACGTATAGATTTGAAGCCAGAAATATTCTTGTTAGGTATTTTGCCAGAAAAATATAACAAAGGGAATGTATATTTAATACACGTTTTGACAGCAGTGAGAATTGTATTTGCACAACACTGGAAAAAATGAGAAAACTCCTTCGGATGAAAATACAACCAAAAAGTTGTCATTGTGCAGAAATGGACAGGCTAACAGTAAAGATAAAGAAGACAGAATATTTTTTAACTTAGGATTTGTTTTATCAATGGTTAGATAATAAATGTATGAATTAGAAGTTGGAAGAATATTATTACATACAAGTAAAGAATATTATTAGTACTACGTATATGTAAAATGACGCAGACAATACTATTAAATACTTATATATGTTAAAGGAAAATGTAAAAAAAAAATTATTTTTTTAAAAAGAAGTTCCTAGCTAATTGCTGAGGAATCTGGGAGATTAGGATTACAACAATTGTAGAACACCAGAAAGACAACTAGCTGAAAATATTGTTATCTACCAGCTGTCTTTACTTACAATATCTGAAAAAGGAAAGTGTTATGCACGCTCTCAGGTTCAGTTTATGGTCACCCATTCACACAGCCTGTCAGGGTATGCAGATCTTGTAAGCCCACCTTGCTTCCTACCTGGGTTTTCCAGATAAGCGAGGCTAAGACCAGACAACACAGAGATAACAGATAATCAGAGTTGGAAGGGACCTTGTAGGTCATCTAGTCCAACCCCTCGCCGCCCAAGCAGGAGACCCTACACCATTTTTGACAAATGGCAGTCCAATCTCTTCTTGAAAGTCTCAAGTGATGGCGCTCCCACAACTTCCGAGGGCAAGCTGTTCCATTGGTTGATTGTTCTGTCAAAAAGTTTCTCCTGATTTCCAGGTTAAATCTCTCGTTCAGTTTCCATCCATTATTCCTTGTCTGGCCTACAGGCACTTTAGAAAATAGCTTGATCCCTTCCTCCCTGTGGCAGCCCCTCAAATATTGGAAGACCGCTATCATGTCTCCCCTGGTCCTTCTCTTTACTAGACTAGCCAAGCCCAGTTCCTGCAACCGTTCATTGTATGTTTTAGCCTCCAGTCCCCTAATCATCCTGGTTGCTCTTCTCTGTACTTTTAGAGTCTCCACATCTTTTTTATAATGTGGTGAACAAAACTGGATGCAGTACTCTAGGTGTGGTCTTACTAAGGCTTTATAGAGTGGTATTAGTACTTCCCTTGATCTTGATTGTATCCCTCTGTTAATACAACTTAGGATTCCATTAGCTTTTTTGTCTGGTGCTGCACACTGCCGGATCATGTTTAGCTGGTTGTCCACTAAGACTCCAAGATCCCTCTCACAGTTACTGCTATTCAGCCTGGTTTCACCCAGTTTATATGTGTGAACATTCATTTGGAGGACTGTGGTGACACTTACTATTCTATAATGAGTTACTTTATGAGTACTGGAGACTATTATGAGAATAAGGAAGACTTTTAAGTAAAGCAAAGTGATTTTTGACTTGCAGAAGCTTCCTGGACTACTTAAATGGAATTGATTAATAATCCTGCGGTGTAAAGAACTATGATTATTGAACTTTCTGAAGAGTAACATTGGACTGGAATACACTGCTCAAAAAAATAAAGGGAACACAAAAATAAGACATCCTAGATCTGAATGAATGAAATATGCTCATTAAATACTTTGTACATAGTTGAATGTGCTGACAACAAAATCACACAAAAATTAACAATGGAAATCAAATTTAGCAACCCATGGAGGTCTGGATTTGGAGTTACATTCAAACTTAAAGTGGGAAAAAACACTACAGGCTGATCCAACTTTGATGTAATGTCCTTAAAACAAGTCAAAATGAGGCTCAGTAGTGTGTGTGGCCTCCACGTGCCTGTATGACCTCCCTACAATGCCTGGGCATGCTCCTGATGAGGTGGCGGATGGTCTCCTGAGGGATCTCCTCCCACACCTGGACTAAAGCATGCCCCAATTCCTGGACAGTCTGTGGTGCAACGTGGCATTGGTGGATGGAGCAAGACATGATGTCCCAGATATGCTCAATTGGATTCAGGTCTGGGGAACAGGCAGGCCAGTCCATAGCATCAATGCCTTTGTCTTGCAGGAACTGCTGACACACTCCAGCCACATGAGGTGTAGCATTGTTGATGTGCCATCCTGGATGAGGTGCAGTACCTGAGCCACTTGTGTGGGTTGTGGACTCCGTCTCATGCTACCACTAGAGTGAAAGCACCACCAGCATTCAAAAGTGACCAAACCATCAGCCAGAAAGCATAGGAACTGAGAAGTGGTCTGTGGTTACCACCTGCACAACCACTCCTTTATTGGGGATGTCTTGCTAACTGCCTATGCTTTCCACCTGTTGTCTATTCCACTGGCACAACAGCATGTGAAATTGATTGTTAATCAATGTTGCTACCTTAGTGGACAGTTTGATTTCACAGAAGTGTGATTGACTTGGAGTTACATTGTGTTGTTTAAGTGTTCCCTTTATCTTTTTGAGCAGTGCATATTGCTTTTGGACTTGAGTAAGTGGTACTTATTAAATTAAGACAAGATGCTCCATCAGGGGGAAAGGAGCAAGATTTCAAGAGAAATGGCATTGATGTTTCAAAGCATTAGGGGTACTATGGAAAAGACAAAGCAAGGGCGGAGCTGGCATCGTGGCGGTATGACATGCGATCTTGAGGCACCAAGATCACCATCGATATCTCCGCTGTTGGATGGTCCCACTGGACCTAAACCGTCCCGTCCAAGATCCCTCTCACAGTTACTGCTATTGGTCAATGGCTGGGAAATTAGAGACATTCAAATCCCTTTCAATCAAATACTGAGGTGCAACCGGTTCTTTGGAATACATTCATTCTCCTCCCCAGGGGGAGGGGATTTCAAATTAACAGCAACACTTCATCAGTTACACTGCATTTGTTCTTTCTCGTGCCCACCCACACATTCGTCCACACTTACGTTCTTGTTAAACTAGGCTGCCAGGCGCTAACTTGGAAGGATGGAAGCTCTGAATCCAAAGCAGTGGGTGGGCTTCAAGATCCCTTGTATCTTCCACAGGCCTTCTTTCATTGATTCACAATGCTGGCAGCTACTCTTGCCCTAATCTGCACAATATAGTAGCTGTTGATGGGATCTTAGAGAGGTTTCCATGTGCTCAGGCCCAACTTCTGTTATCTGGTGGCATATTTCCCCTTTGTTTACTTAGCTCCCCAAATGGATCTTTTGGACAACATTCCTTGGGTTTTTTTGTCTTCCCTGCTTCATCTTTAGATATGGCAGCTTCAGACTAGTCTCACAAAAATCCACCCACTTCTGGGGGGTGGGGCCAGCTGTTGGAGAGAGCGGTGGTGCAAGCGATCTTCTCCGCTTCGCAAGCTGCTCTTCCTGTGTTCGCAGAGCTCATCGGAGCTGACAGAAGTCCTGGAAGGACGGCTGAAGGAGTTGGGGCATCCTGCGAACCGTTTGCGATTGGTGGCTGGTAGCAAACGGCAGGAGAAACCAGGATTCTAGCAGACCGGGAGAAGGCGACCAGCAATGGCAGGTGGTCAACAAGCGGAACGACAATGATCTTCATTTGACGGAGACTTTTTTTCCCCTAGGCTTTTTGTATGAAGCAGCAGAAGGGAGTGCAATTAAGATTTCGGAGCCATGGGACCTGGTGAGGTGAGAGCTGCGAAAGTTTTAACTGTAGCGGCATGGGTGCTGGACAGCGAAAGAACTAGTGCAAAGGAAACCAGGAAATAATAAGAACTGAACAAAGCTGAAAGGGGCAAAAAGAAGAGAATATAAAAAAAGCTTCATAGTTTATTAATTTTTTGGCATTATATAGTCTGTGAAATTGAAAAAGAAATTAAATAGACTTGGAAATTTGAAACTGTGGTAAAGTCTTAAAAAAAATGGAGTCTCTATAAGAACAATGACTTTGTAAAATAGAGCGTGACAACTAGAAGAGAGACATCTGCTGAATATCTGTGGGATATACAGGTGAAACTCGAAAAATTAGAATATCATGCAAAAGTTACAACTTAAAAGATGAAACTAATACATGAGATAGACTGACTGGGCAGAGCAGGGAAGAGGTAGAGTTTCCATCTTGTAGGAGGATTAGAATATTACATGCAATCAATAAAAGAAGGATTGTACATCGAACAGTATCAGACCTCTGAAAAGTATAAGCATGCATATGTACTCAGTACTTGGTTTGGGCCCCTTTTGCAGCAATTACTGCCTCAATGTGGCATGGCATGGAAGCTATCAGTCTGTGGCACTGCTGAGGTGTTATGGAAGACCAGGATGCTTCAATAGCGGCCTTCAGCTCTTCTGCTTTGTTCGGTCTCATGTCTCTCATCTTTCTCTTGGCAATGCCCCATAGATTCTCTATGGGGTCCAGGTCAGGCGAGTTTGCTGGCCAATCAAGCACAGTAATCCCACGGTCACTGAACCAGGTTTTGGTGCTTTTGGCAGTGTGGGTAGGTGCCAAGTCCTGCTGGAAAATGAAGTCAGCATCCCCATAAAGCTCATCTGCGGAAGGAAACATGAAGTGCTCCAAAATCTCCTGGTAGATGGCTGCGTTGACCCTGGACTTAATGAAGCACAGTGGACCAACACCAGCAGATGACATGGCTCCCCAAATCAACACAGACTATGGAAACTTCACACTGAACTTCAAGCATCTTGGAGTGTGTGCCACTCCATTCTTCCTCCAGACTCTGGGTCCTTGGTTTCCAAATGAGATGCAAAAGTTGCTCTCATCAGAAAAGAGGACTTTGGAGGACTTCCGGTTTGAAGAGCTTCGGCGACAGACAGAAATCCGCAATTGTGCATGTTTTCTGTCTGGGCTTGCTGCTGGAGCGCCCCAAGCCGGCTGGTTTCGGGGCCAAGCCACCCTGTAGAGGTGGTGAAGAGGGGGGAGACCACCAGCAGGGTTGAAGAGAGCCGCATCTCTCCTCCTCAGCTGGCCATTACTCCCTTTCCCGAAGGCGGTTGCAGCGGTGGTCAGAAATGGCCACCACAAAGGAGAACTCGACCGGAAAAGAATGTGCAGGAGGAAGATAAGAAGTGAAAGTTTTGGCTGACTGGGTTAAATTGTAAAAGCAACAACTAAGGTACCCTGGAATTTAAACTTACACAAAATAACATCGCTCCCAAAGAAGAGTCGGAAGCAGCGAAGGAAAGTGAAAAGGGAAAGGTTTGGCTTTTTTTTTCTTCTCTCTCCTTCCCTATACTGACAACTAAGAGACTTAGATAAGAAATCAGAAAAATCCACTTTGACATCAAGAGGCAATTAAGCTGAAAATAAAACAAAATGCCAAAGGGATAATAAAGATTTCTGGACATTAAAAATTTTCTTTTTCATAAGCAGGAAGGGAGAGAAAAAGAATAAGGGCAGGATCTGGAAGAGGGAGGAGACTGACTGGAATTAAAAAAGAATCTATAGTAAAACTTCAACAAGATTTCTAAAAGATACATTTTAACTGAAACTTTGTAACTAAACAGTAACCCCAGGAAGAGAAAGTGAAAAAAAAGAGCAAAAAAGAAACAGCTTGCGTGTATTTGGATTATTTGGTGATCTTTGGATTCTTGGTTATTATATTTGAATGACCAAAATCAATTGGGTGGCACCACTTCTGGATGAATTGAAAATGGAACTTAAAAAGTACAAAGAAGATGCACAAGAAGGGAAGGGTTCTTTTGGCTTCATTTTTCAATTCTTAGAAATGGAGATTTGGAATTATGAGAAACAACAAGAAAAGACTGCAAAACAAGAAGACTGGGACAAAGAAGAAGCCATCTTTAATGAACAAGCAATTTTATGTGGGGAAGAAAAAGGAAAGGGGGGAAAGAGAATGGAGAATTTAAGACTTAAAAAAACAACCAAAAAAAAGAAAAATAATTCGAAAAGTAAGTATAATACTGGAAAGCAACAGAAAAGGGAAATACAGAAGAGAGAAATAGAGGTAGAGAGACAAGGGGGTAAACAGGGGAGAGAGAAGAAGAGAGGGAAGAAGGAAAGGAAAAGAAGTTACAAAGGGCTGGAGCAAGATATAGAGAAACAGGACCTATTTAGAGATAATGGGTGAAAATCTAACTGAAAAAGGGATTGTCTGTCTGTCGTTAAAATCAATAAAACTTTTACCAAAAAAAAAAGGGGGGGGGGATTCTGTAAAGGTACATAAGATTGTATTGTTATATTAGTAATAGAAATAACTTTAGAAAATTGGAAACAACATATGATTAAAATGAGGGATAAAGTAGTTAGCGTAATTTAGTGAAATATTTGTGACTAAAATAAGTGAATTAAAATAAATGAGAAAATTGAATTAGGAAGGAACGGGAACATTTTAATTAATGTTTTATAAAATATAAGTGAAGGGGGGGGATTAACTATGGAAAGCTTTTATTGTTCCCACAGAAGTATGATATTTAATTGAAAAGTAATGTTAAAGATGTTAAGACTTTAATGAATATTAATGATAGAATTGAATTGGAATGGAATGTTGTTTTAATTATATTATACGTTTATATTTTTTTTCTTTTTTTAAGAATACAGTGTGCATTTTAAGAATGTACCAAGCAGAATACGAATGGAAGTTATGTATTATATTGAATGTTACAACTTTAGGGAAAAGATATAAAGGCGTTATACTCCAATCAGTTACAGGAGAAATTTTGTTTAATGAGAAAAGATAATAGATAATTGAAACAGGACAGACGAAAAATATAAATACAATGATTTGAATTGAGATGAGATAATTAAAATAAAATTGAGAAAATTAAAAGAGGGGAGAAGCTATGCAGAAAATGTAAAATAGTAATGATACGGAATAGAATATTAAAATGAGCATGAACCTGAATTTGTGTCTGTACGAAGAAATGTAACCCGGGATTACGCTACTTTCAAAAAAGATGTTTTATTTGTATTTTTTTTCTCTTTGTGAAAACTCACAATAAAATTTATAAAAAAAAAAAGAAAAGAAAAGAGGACTTTGGACCACTAAGCAACAGACCAGTTCTGTTTTTCTTTAGCCCAGGTAAGACGCTTCTGACATTGTTTATTTGTCAGGAATGGAATGACAAGAGGAATACAACATTTGAAGCCCATGTCCAGGATCCCTCTGTGTGTGGTGGCTCTTGATGCACTGACTCCAGCCTCAGTCCACTCCTTGGGAAAGTCCACAACACTTTTGAATGGCCTTTTCCTGACAATCCTCTCCAGGCTATGGTCATCCCTGCTGCTTGTGCACCTTTTTCTTCCACTTTTCCCTTCCACATAACTTTCTATTAATGTGCTTTGATACAGCACTTTGGGAATATCCAACTTCTTTTGCAATTACCTTTTGAGGGTGTCAATGGTGGTTTTCTGCACAATTGTCAGGTCAGCGGTCTTTCCCATGATTGTGCTTCCTACTGAAGCAGACTGAGAGACCATTTAAAGACTCAGGAACCCTTTGCAGGTGTTATGGCTTAATTAGCTGATTAGAGTGGGACACTGAGCCTAGAATATTGAACCTTTTCACAATATTCTAATTTTCTGAGATTGTGGAATTGGGGTTTTCATGAGCTGTAAGTCATAATCATCTCAATTATGACACATCATGGCTTGAACTATCTTGCTTTGCATGTAATGAGTGTGTCTCATATATTAGGTTCACCTTTTAAGTTGCATAACTGAAACAAATGAACTTTTGCACAATATTCTAATTTTTCCAGTTTAAACAAGAGAAGGAAAAACAAACCTGAGAAATGACTGTTGAAAAACAGTACTGTACTGACATATAATTATATAACTATACTATACATATTGAACTAAGTTACTTTTCTAAAAAAAGAGGGAAGGGAAGAAACCTTGCAAATCAATCTATACCTTTATAAATAATATATCTTTATATCTATATATCTTCATAGAATATAAACACCTAAAATAATTTACAATCCATCCTTTAAAACTTTTATTGAATATTGAATATAGTTATTGTTAAAATAGAAGCTATATTTTTGTCAAAACTGTTATATAGGAAGAAGACAGACTATATTTTACTGTTATTGAAAAAAATTATGTTTCAAATTATTATAATTAAAAATCTCATAAGGTCAAAAAATAGTATCTTTGATATTGGGATATTGTTACTGTTGCTTTCTGATTGATGATCTCTTATTTAGGGCCTAACACACACACACACACACCCGAATCAAGGGCATAAAAGGGGTAAAAGAGGAAAAATAGTTTAAAAACGCCATCAACAGATGATTGGTTGATACCCAATCAAAGGTATAAAATAAAAACTAACAGTGGAGGGTCAAAGAGGTGGAAGCCATAAGTAGGATATTTCATTAAATAATAATGTTTGGATAAGTCTATTTAATATGGCAAGCAATCCAAATTTGACAAAGATAGGGGCGGGGAAAAATACTACAAAAGGCTCTATGATGTCTTCTAGCCCTTCGACACAAAAATCAATAGAAGATATTGTTTGGATATGTGCAGAGTAACCCTTGTATAAAAAGGATATGCACATGGAAACGGTTTATGAGAACAGTTATAAATAAAGATACATCCACACAGAGTTAAACAAGTTGTGTTAATGTTTACTTGAAGAAATATCACAGTCCAATAAACAGTCCATGTTATACACATTTTAACAGTCCAGAAATATCCAGTTATAAAGTCTTCTTACTGGTTTCACGTCTTTTACAGCAGACAAATATTAAACCATAATACAACAGATAATCTTCCATATCAACAGAATATCAAAATAAGTCAGTATCGGTCTGTAGTCAGTCAGTATCAGTATCAAAAGAGATCATCAGTGAAAAAGAGAAAGAGAATTAAACCATTATCTATTAACCAACTAGAACACAGCATAATACATTACAGTATTTTTCCTTAAAGCTACAAACATATATATTTGCAGTTTATATATTGTCAACCCAACTATGTTATTTACATATACATAACATATATGATCCAGAGGGATCGATCTAACTCCGATAAGGATCTCCAAGTCATGATGCAGAACATGCAAGAAGTCATGCTAAAAAATCAAGAAGATGGGAAGTTTGAAGCCTTTCAGGTCCAAATTACCAAAAATGAACAAAAACTGGTGGAAGTAGAAGAAAGACTTTCCAAAGAAGAATAGAAACTTATGGAGATGAATGAGAAATTAATCTCAACCAACAAGGAATTAGAAACATCTGTGATCTTCTAAGAAGCAGAGAGAGCCGCCCAATACCTTAGGTTTCAAAATATAATAGAAGAGAAAGAAGATCTACCTGAAAAGATGGCTGACCAACTGGCGAAAGCTTCAGAAACCTAGAAAGAGGAAATTATATCTGAAATGGATGAGATATACAGGTCCAAACGAGCTACGGAAGATACCATTTCCCCAAAAGAAGTCCACACGAAATTTACAAAAAAATCTATTAGAAACGAAATTTTACATCGAACACAAATATTAATGTTGAAACAGGTTCCAAAAAGAATGAGGGATTTAAGGAGAAACTACCAGTTTTTGACAACAAGACTAAATAAAAATAACATTAATTTTAGATGGCTAACACTGGAAGGGATAATGGTAACCTGGCAGGAAAAAGATTTAAGCTTGATACTGTAGAAAAGGCTGAAGATTTCTACAAACAATACTGTGACATTGAAGAAGAATCAGGGGATCAAGGAGAAGAGAAAGATATAATTGAAGGCAGAGACCTAGGACAAGTAATAGAAGAAACATAAAGACCACAAGAAATGGAAAGACCTAAGAGAAGAGAAGATGGAAATAAGACAGAATATTATAAGAGAAAATATGAAGAGCCCAAAGAATCTAGAGTCATGAGAAGTACAAGAACAAGATACAATTAATAGATGAAGAATGCAGGATCTGGTCAATAAATATAAAGGGACTCAACTCACCAATAAAATGTCAGAAAATATTTGCCAAATTACAAAAACTAAAAACTGATATAATTGCTTTGCAAGAAGTCCATATAAGACACAACCAAAAATATTTACTAGAACAACCTAAGTTAGGGAACTTGTTTGTATCACTAGACAAGAAAAAGAAGAGAGGTGTGGCTATATATGTGAAAAATAAAATTTAGGCAAAACAGATTTACAAAGAAAGAACAGAGAATTCTAATCGTTGAGATCAAATTAAATAACAAAAATATAATAATTGCCTCAATATAAGCACCAAATGGAGCCCAAGAGTCTTTCTATAAAAATTTGCATAATATAATTAGCGATATAGAGTACGATGGGTTATGCATAGTCGGAGATTTTAATGCAATTGTAGACAGGAAAAGAGACCATAAACATAATGGCATGAGTAAAAGGGGAAAAAAATACTCCCTAAAACATTTTTTGAAATGACTAGAGATTTGAACTTGGTCTAGAATTGATATGGTTTGGATATCTAAAGATTTAGATTCCAAAGTATATAAAGTAAATATAGAGACTAACACCTGGGCCGATCATAACCCCACATAAGTATACAGTGGAAAGGATATAAAACTATACCAAGATGAACTTTTCAAAGGGCAATTCTCAAAGAAAAAGAATTCAACATAATGATTGAAAAAGAATTGAACACCTTCTTTGAAATAAATAAACAAGATGATACTTCAATTCAAACTCTCTGGGACACCGCCAAAGCATACATATATGGGGTAACAATCTAATATGCAGCCAAAAGAAACAAGGCAAAAAAAACAACATCAAGAAAAATTGGAACAAGAGCTCAAGCAAATGCAGGCATTGCACCAGACAGAACCCAATAATCAAAACTTGAAAAACGAACTAGATCTACTTAAACATAAATTACATATTTTGGAGACAGAGAAAATAGCACAACAAATCAAACTAGCTAAACAAAACTATTTTGAAAAGGCCAATAAACCTGGACGGTGGCTGACACAAAAATTAAGAAACCATAGAGAAAAACAACAAATAAACAAATTACAAGATGAAGAAGGGACCATATATTACAATGAGAATTCTAAAAAAGATATTGCCCAGAGATTCTATGCAAAATTATATCCAAGAAATCAAAATGACTCAGAAGATTAGAACCTAAGGAAAGCTGATTTACCAAAGATTCCAGAAGATAGGAAATTAATGCTCAATGAAGAAATTACCATGACAGAAATAACCAAAGTAATCAACAAACAAAAAAACAACAAAGCATCAGGCCCAGACGCTATACCTGCAGAGCTATACAAAGAACATCAGAATACCCTGAACCAACATTTATTAGAGGTCTTCAGTGCTGTGCTCAAGGATGGGAAAATACCAAAATCTTGGAGAAAGGCCAATATAGTATTGATTAAAAAAGAAGGTACAGACCAGACAAGAATCAAAAATTATAGGCTGATATGTCTTTTTAATACAGATTACAAAATATTTACTACGATCATAGCTGAATGATTTAAAAGTTATTTAAATGAATTTATACATAGCAATCAAAATGGCTTCCTCTCAAACAGACAAACAAAGTTTAATGTGAGAATAGCATTAGATGCTCTTGAATTTTACAAATAATATCATGACCGACAGGTAGCCTTTCTATTCCTAGATGCCCAGAAAGCCTTCGACAACGTAAATTGGTCTTTTCTAATGCAACAGTTAAAATACATGAATATTGGTGAAAAGTTTTTAAAGATAATTGTGGCAATATATACGCAACAGGAAGCAAAAATAATAATAAATGGAGAATTGTCAAGTACGGTTTATACACAAAAAGGGACAAGACAAAGTTGCCCCCTGTCTCCGCTATTATTTATATATACACTGGAGATCATAACGAGAATAATCAGACAAGAAACACAGATTAAAGGATTGGAAATTAAAAAAGAAAATTTTAAATTACAAGCATATGCTGATGATTTAGGGTTTTTTTTAGAAGACCCTGAACAAAGAGGTCCAATATTATTAGAAAAACTTGAAGATTATGGAGAAGTAGATGGTCTGAAAATAAAGAAAAAAGGAAAATCATAGCCAAAGAATATGACCAACACACAAAGAGAAAATCTTGTTAATCTGTTAGACATTCAAATAGTACAAAAAATAAAATATCTAGGAATTAACATTTCAGCACGTTGTTCCACAATTAAGGAGGATAATTATGAAAATCTATTGAGACAAATTAAAACAGACTTAGAACATTGGAATAGTCTTCAACTATCACTAATTGGCAGAATTTCGGCTATTAAAATTAACATACTACCAAAATTTTTGTTCTCATTCCAAAATATACTGATCAAATTAGACAAAAAAATATTTAAGTAACTGAATAAAATAACATTAAATTTTGTGTGGCAGGGTAAAAGACCAAGAATTAAACTAAAACACCTACAGGATGCAAAGGAAAGAGGGGGACTAGGTTTCCCGGATTGGGAATTATACTGTCAAGCTGCCACCTTAACATGGATCAAAAATTAGAAAAACTTGGGGAAAAAAAAGACTTATTTTTAGAAGGGCATGATTTACAACAGAGCTGCCATGCATATTTGTGGCCTGACAGACATACAACACATCAATATTTTGTGAGACATAAAATCCGACAAGCTCTAATATCAATTTGGAATAAAATAAGATCGCAAAACTATATGGCAACCCCAGATTGGCTTTCCCCCTTAGAAGCTATATCATACCCAAACTTCTATAACCAAAAAAGGCAATTACATACAAAGATACCCTAACAGATGAAGGAAGACTAAAACAAAGACTTGAACTTATTCAATAGGGTTTAACGTTGGAATGGTGGGCATATCAAGTACAATCCAGATATGAAAGATGTTAAGCCTGGTTTCCCCAACCAGGGTTAGGGAGACAAGCTAAACAGAATGTGCAGCGTTAGTCAGATAGGCACACAGATAAATGAGTGAGCTAAGCTTGTATATTTATTAACATACAGTAAAAATAACAGATACGCTTGTGCTATCAAAAATATAGTTTATTCCATTATGAGTTCATAGCATAGTCAAAATAACAGTCCAATAGTCATGTAACATTTAGTCAGTCCATTAAGGAATATTCAGTTAGCAAAGTCCGTGCAGAATATCCTATGTCAGTTCACTTACAAATCAGTGCTTTGTTTCTCTCCCTTTCGAGCAAAGCAGTCTTGATTCCAAGCAGTAATCAGGGATCATCAAAGCCAGAGAGATAGCAAGCTGTCCTCTTGCTTCTTTTAAAGTGCTTTCACAACCACTCCCTTAATTACTTTCCTATATTTAAAGCTGCAGACACTTTAACTAACAAACTATGATTACTTAGTTATTATTTTACCTAAACCAGTTAGGGTAAACAATGTTATCCCTAACATTCTCCCCTTTTAGGAAATAATAATAAATATAACTATTTACATCTTTAAATCATATTTGTTACAACTCTCTTTAAACTTAATTACTCCTTGAACTTTTGTAAATTGGTCTGCAATGTTTTCTTCCGTCATGCAGTATTCCAATTTAATTAGCCCATTCTTTACAGATTCTCTAACATTTAAGTATCTTAAATCAGTATGCTTTGATCTAGTTTTTACAGCAATACTAGTAGCTAACTGTATAGCTGCTTGGTTATACTCGTACACAATAATGGAATCTTTTACAGTTATACCCATGTCTAATAATAACTGTTTGTACAAAATTAAGTCAGTGCATAGTAATGACAGACATGAAAATTCCGCTTCCATTGTGGACAAGCTGATATGCTGTTGTCTGATTGACCTCCACCCTATTAGTGTTTTACCAAATAATATAGCCATCCCAGATGTTGATTTCCTTGTGTTTATATCAGTTGCAAAACTTGCATCTGCATAGGCACTAAGACTCAAATCACCCTTTGGTTCTATATACAATGCATGGTTCATTGTTCCTTTAAGATATCTTAAAATTCTCTTTAATGATTGCCAATGACATTGATGTGGATCTGAATTAAAACGTGCCAGCTGATTTACACTATAAGCTATATCTGGCCTAGACCAATTGCTTATATATGATAAGCTACCAATCAAAGATTGATATATGGACTTATCAAATTTGGGACTTTGATCATCAGTTTGGCAAACTTCGACTCATTGGAGTCTTTGCCGGTTTACAAAGTTCCATTTTAAACGTTTTAATTAATTGGCAAATTTTATCTTCTTGAGATATCTTAAAACCATTTTTTGTTTTGTTAATTGTCAATCCTAGATACTTTTTAATTTCACCTAAATGCTTTAATTTTATCTTTTTGGCTAATAATGATATAATCTCATTAGCTTCATTATTAGTCTTAGTTATCAAAGCAATATCATCTGTAAATAATAACAATAATGACACCGTTCCATTATTTTCTCTTTTAAACACACATGGATCTGCTAAACCAGATTTAAAACCTATATTGTTTAACTCTTTCACAATATATTGGTTCCACTCAAACCCAGATTGTTTCAACCCGTAAAGACTCTTTTTGAGTTTCCAACAATCATTACTATTTACTTTATTGTCTTTTATACCTACAGGTTTTCTTAAATATATAGTGTGCTGCAATGGTGCATGCAGATAGGCAGTTTCTACATCTAAATGGTTAATGACATAGTTTTTCTAAGCTGCCCACACGAATGCTGCTCTTAAAGATGTTGCTTTAAGACTTGGTGCAAAAACTTCATCATAATCAGATGCAGTTTGATTAAATCCTTGAGCTACTAACCTAGCTTTATGGGTAACAGTCCCATCATTTCCAGTTTTTACTTTAAATATCCATTTGCACCCAATGGATTTTTCTCCTGGAGGTAATATGGCATCTTCATATACTTTCATTACCTTTAATGAATTTAGTTCTTTTTCCATTGCTTTTTGCCAATTCTCCTGATCCTTAGCAGGATACATCCTAAGTTCATCTACACTAGTTGGAACTTTAGTTACTTGGCAAACTATACTTGCTTGATACCTATCAGGTGGTCTAGTTACACGTGTAGTACATCTAGGTATTACAGGACTTACAGGTGGACTTTCATTTATTAACTCTTCTTGATTATCTAACTCTTCCTGATCAACTGTTTCCTCTTGTTCTGGTCCTATTTGCTCTTCATAGACTTCTTCTTTAATTGGACTCTTCTTATAACTAGTCTGATCTTTCTGCCTTTTGTAGGGTTCAATAATTACTTCATTATTTAAATCTTGCTCTAATCTATTCCATCCTACATGTTCTAGGAATTTTGCACTAGCACTGGTGTAAACTCTAGATGTACCTGGTTCCCAGAATCTATAAGATCTATGATTAGATGTATATCCTACAATATATAATCTTTTAGCTCTATGTTGTCCTTTGTGTCAAGGGATATGCACCCATGCTGGTGCTCCAAATGTGTGCATGTAACTTAAATCAGGTTTTGTACCATGCCACAGTGTGAATGGTAATTCACCTGTTGTTGAATTAACATTATTTAACATATGATTACCACACATTATTGCTTCTCCCCACAAATTGTCAGGTAATCCTGAATCAGACATCATAGTTCGTGTCATTGATTGTAATGTTTGGCCTCTTCTCTCTATAAAGGCATTATGTTGTGGCCTATATGGTGCAGACATTTTATGTTGAATACCTAACATTCTTAGTCTGTTCTGGAATTTATTATTTGTAAATTCTGTACCATTATCTGTTATAAGAGTTACTAATTTCTTTTTAGTTTTCCTTTCAGCAAATTTTATCCAATTAAAGAGATTTTGATACGTTTCAGTTTTGTTCTTCATTAAATAGCAAAACCCATATCTAGAATAGTGGTCCATTATACTTAATATGTAACGAGCTCCTCCTACACTTGGTTTTTTCGGACCTATTAAATCGGCAAATACTACTTCTAAAGGTTCTTTAGTAGTAAATCCATCAACTCTATTAGCCGGTGTGACCCTGCTCTTACTTTGATTACAGGCATTACATTGCAAATACTTATTACAAGGTTTCAAACTTATTCCCTTAGATAATTCAACAGTTTTCTTAAGCATTTTAAAATTTAAATGCCCTAGCCTTCGATGTAACAAGTGAATACATTCATCATGAGGTTTCTTATTTTCATAAACTGTGTTAGCCACCTTTAAACCATTATCATTTAACACATATAATTCACCTCTTAAAGATGCAGTAATTTTTTTATCTTCTTTCTCAATTATGCAGTTATCTCCTTTAAAAGTAACTATATATCCTAGTTTAACCAAAATTCTAACTGAAATTAAATTAAACTTAAGTTGTGGTACATATAACATTTTTACATTCTCTTTTATGAAAGAACAATATGCTATACCTTGACCTTTAGCTTTCAGTTTCCAGCCATTGGCTAACGATATCTGCTGTGTACTTTTGGATATTTTAATAAAATTTTTGTTATCATTTGTTATACAGTGGGATGCTCCACTGTCAATCACCCATAAATTATTTTTTACAGCTCCGTCAGTATACATGGCTAACTCTAAATTTTTATTTTTATTTTGATGACTTTTAGTATTCTGGCAAGCGTTCTGGCACTTTGCCTTTTTACAAAATCTTGCCAAATGTCCTCTTCCTCCACAATTAAAGCACTTTTTAATTGCATATGCAGTAGGAGATTCATTATCTTCTTTTTGAGGTTGCTGCCTCCTTAACTCATTTCTTTCAAGCCTTCTTCTGGCCTCTTCAATCAATCTGCCAGTTATATCAGTTAAAGTTAAACTTTCCTTTGGCAAAATTTCAAGTGAAGTTACGTAATCATAACTTTCATGAAGGGAAGATAGAATTATGTAGACTTGGTGTTGTTCAGAGAAAATAAGCTCTTTCTCTTGCAGTTCTTGAAAAATGCTTTGCATAGTTTGCAAATGACTCAGCAAATCACCATTCGTCTGGAGATGCGTACTGAAAAGCTTCCGTGTAAGATTTATGTGAGCACCAACATTATCTCGAACATAAATCCTCTTCAGTTTCTGCCAACACCCAACAGCCGTTTTCTCTCCGTGGATATAAACAAGCTGTTGGTCAGTTAAGGTTAAAGCAATTATGCAAATAGCTTGTTGATTTTTATGCATAAATTCTTCTATCTTTAGTTTATCTTCATCATCCTCTGGATCCCATTCTTCTACGTTTGGTGGATTTTCAATTATATTCCACAAACCTTCTCTTCGTAGAAGCAGACTACATTTCATAGACCATGATACATAGTTTGTTCCATCCAACTTGGATATAAGGGACAAACTTTGTAGATTAACTTGTGCCATGTTTTCTTATATGGATATAAAACTATAATTAATAAAACACAGCTGTCTGTTTACTGTAATGTATAACAACACAAACTCTCACTTTTTACATAAATCTGTTTTCTCCTAGTTAAACTGACTTTGCAGCCTCTGGGCCCATAACCAGTGTTAAGCCTGGTTTCCTCAACCAGGGTTAGGGAGACAAGCAAAAACAGAATGTGCAGCGTTAGTCAGATA
This sequence comes from Hydrophis major, assembly GCA_033807585.1. Classification (NCBI taxonomy): domain Eukaryota; kingdom Metazoa; phylum Chordata; class Lepidosauria; order Squamata; family Elapidae; genus Hydrophis; species Hydrophis major. The sequence goes on from JAUCBL010000126.1 coordinate 250,517, forward strand.
GGCACACAGATAAATGAGTGAGCTAAGCTTGTATGTTTATTAACATACAGTAAAAATAACAGATACGCTTGTGCTATCAAAAATATAGTTTATTCCATTATGAGTTCATAGCATAGTCAAAATAACAGTCCAATAGTCATGTATCATTTAGTCAGTCCATTCAGGGATATTCAGTTAGCAAAGTCCGTGCAGAATATCCTATGTCAGTTCACTTACAAATCAGTCCTTTGTTTCTCTCCCGTTCGAGCAATGCAGTCTTGATTCCAAGCAGTAATCAGGGATCATCAAAGCCAGAGAGAGAGCAAGCTGCAGTCTTGCTTCTTTTAAAGTGCTTTCACAACCACTCCCTTAATTACTTTCCTATATTTAAAGCTGCAGACACTTTAACTAACAAACTATGATTACTTAGTTATTATTTTACCTAAACCAGTTAGGGTAAACAATGTTATCCCTAACAAAAGAGATAAAAAAGAATGGGAATAAACTGCCAAGATACGATATTCGATAAAATATTATTAGGACCAGAAAAGAAACAAATCTGGGATAGCAATAAAAAGATCACTTTAGCCACATCTTATAAAGAAAATCTGTTTAAGATGTTCTATAGATGGCATCTCCCACCCACCAGATTAGCTAAAATGAATAGTTCCCAATCTCTGGTATGCTGGAAATGTTCAAAAGAATGGGGCACCTACGACCATATGTGGTGGGAGTGCAAGAAAATGCAAGATTTTTGGCAAAAAAATTCAGCAATGGTTAGAGGAAGTGTTAAAAATAAATTACACACCAGAAATGTTTCTACTAGGAATAACAAATTTGAATCTTAAAAAAGCAGATTTATATCTAATTATTCATATTATCACAGCTGCATTATTAATTGCCCAAACATGGAAACTAAAAGAAATACCTAGCGACAAAGTAATAATAAAAAAAATTCTACACTGTGCCGAGTTAGATAGTTTAACGTTAGAACTGAAGGAACAAGATACTTCAGAATTTATTTATTTTTTTAAACAAATTTTATTAATTTTACAAACACAAAACATAAACTAAAACATCTTTTCTGAAGGCTGCCTGATCCCGGGTTAAAACTCTTCACACAGACACAAATTCAAACATCATATTCATTTTATATATCCTTCCATATCTTATCATTTTTTCTTTTTTTTATAAACCAATTTTATTAATTTTACAAAAACAGTGCACAAACAATCAAAGCATAACAGCTTATAACCATTTTCAATAACATTCTTTGTCTGTTCTATTTCCAACTATCCATTCATCTTTTTTCTTTTACTATACTTCTCCTATACACTATTTGGAGTAATGCCTTTACCCTAACTTAAAAGTACTTCATATAACACTTAATTTATCTTGGGATTCTGTTTAATAAATTCTAAATTTACACAATAAATTTTATACTCTAAATACACATATAAAAACACAATCTTATATACCTTCCAGAATCCCCCTTTTATCCTTAATTAGATTCACCCATTGTCTCTAAATAAGGTTTTTTTCTTTAGATCTTGCTTCCCACCATTGAGGCTTCTCCTCCCCCCCCCTTTCTCTCTTGCTTATTCTTCTCCTTGCCCTTTTTACCCCTTTGTCTCTCCTCTTCCCTTTTCTTACTCCCTTTCCTTTGCTTTCTAACCTTGCATCCACCTTTCCTCTCATTTTTCTTTTTTTTTTTTTTTTTCAAACATTAAAATCCCCTTTTTCTTATCCTCTTTCTCCTCCTCCCCGGAAAAAACCCATTGTTCATCAAAGATGGCTTCTTGTTCCTCTTCTTCTTTGTCCCAGTCATTCTGCTGCGTAATCAACTTTTCATAAGTACATAACGCCATTTCTAAAAATTGAAATGAAGTGCCCAAAGTATCTTTTCCATCTTGTTCTTCCTTTTTATATTTTTGATATTCAATCTTTAGTTCATCCACAAGCGATGCCATCCTGAAAAGAGAAACTTTCCCCAAAACAACCACCCAAGTATTTTTAGTCAAAAGTAATTCAAAAAGAAAGTTCCAAAAGTTAATACTTTTCTTCCTTCTTCTATTTCTCTTTCTGGGGTTACTGTTTAATCAAAGAGGTCCAATTACCATATGTCTTTTTTTAGTATTCTTGGCAATCTCCTCCTTTTTCCACTTCTGCTCCAATATTTTTCCGCTCCCTTCCCACTTGCAACATCAATTTTTAAATGATCAGAAATCCATACCTCTAATAAGGGTTTTCCAATTTCTGAAATTTTTAAGTCCAATGTCCAAGCAACTTTCAGAATATTTCACCTTCAGTGCCCAAACAAATTTCAAATCTTCTTCAGCTTTTTTCATGGGGTGGGAGAGTGAAGAAAAAAAAAAGTTCCCTTTTACAGCTTCTCCGCCGCTTTCGATCTTCTTAGGGATACAATGTATCCTCCAGCAATTCAGACAGCTCAGTTCCAGCGAATTTAAAGGATGTTGATTGACCCGGCTCAGCCAGCACTTTCACTTTTCTTGCTTCTTCCAGCACGATCTTACCCAGTTGCAGACTTCTTCGTGGCGGCCATTGCTGACCGCCGCTCCACCGCCTTGGGAAAAAGGGGTTTTTCAGGACGAGGAGGGGGTCTGTGACACCCCCAACCCCCTGTCCAGCTCCCCTCTCTCTTTGGCTGTCCCTACAGGGCAGCCATATCCCCCTGACCCATTTGGATCGGGGATACCTCGGCGGCTAGCACAGCAGGAATCGCGAGCGGTCGCGAATTCCTGCTGCCCTGAAGCCACGCAAAAACCGGAACCAAGATACTTCAGAATTCTATGAAATATGGAAAAAAATATAATTGGAGGGATAGGAAATTGTAGGAAGTTAGCACCCATCCCTCTCCTAGAAAATTGAAAAAGCCTAGGAAATATTAAAAAGGCAGAATATTTCCTCTAAAAAGAGTAGAAACTGAGAAGCAGAAACTCACCTCAGAAATAGAAACTCATCCCCACCTTTGTTAATGGGTGGGCCATTAAGGCCTGGGCCAGAATACTTTACATAACAAGAATCTCCAGGTAAAGCTATAACAATTGCCAAAAGCCCTTTTTGGGGCATAAATCATCCAGCAAGGCTCAACCAATCCTGGAACTCAGGACAGCCTACTGCATGGGAGTCTGACAACCAATCAGAATACAAGCTCCAATTCAAATCCCAACAGAGGGTATAAAACCTAGGCACTCTCAGCACCTCAGCCCTTCTTGACCTTCTCTTCCCACCTTGAAGCATGTGATCATCCTTCCTTTTCATGCTGGAGCTCCAGGCCATGTGGTCCTGATATTAAACCTTCCAAACAGCCTCCATGTTTCCAGTGTCTTTTTCCCCACTTAGAACTGAACCCAGAAGGATATTTCTCCCAACAAAAGGAAGTCCAAAAAATGTGAAATAGAAATTAAAGAAAAAGTTTATACTGCAATAAAATGTCTAAGGTACAAACGAATATAAAGATTTACAGTGTAAAGATGTATATAGGGGTGTGTGTGTGTGTGTGTGTGTATGTTATATTGTTTGATGACATTCTGCTATTACAACAATGTAAAGACTGCTGATATATGTCAAAAGATCACCACATTCAAATGTTTTTAAAATGCAATTTTCAATAAAAATTTTAAAAAAATCCACCCACTTCTAAGGGTCTCTGCTCCACTTTTAAACAGTACTGTTGCATACTTTAAGGCTTAGTCCAAACCTGCCTTCCATTTGTACTGTTCTTGTGCTGAGAGTAACTGGGCTCTATCTTCTGCCTGACCACTTTTCAAATATTGGACATTATCTTTGTGCTCCCTGCTTCAATCCCAGCAAAACAATTCCAGCTTTTAAAACCATTTGCTGTTATGTAAGTGGCCATTATGTGAACATTCTTTTAAAATTGTGGAGCCTTGATCTGAAGGCAAAACTTCAATTATAGTTTGCCTGGCACTGAACAGAGCAGAATCACATTTTTATGAGCTGGTCAATAATCTTCTCCTGAGGCAATCTATTTATGTTAATTTTTAAGCAACCACAGTACTGTCTCATACATTATCAAATAGATTCCTGGAACTTTTTTCTATGTATACAACGAACCACTCTTCCCAAATCTACATGCAATTTTGATTTTAGGGTTTCAATGCATATATTCAAGCATGTCCTTTTCAGAATCTAATCACATTACTCTCAGCCTTGTATTATCAGTAAATTAGATAAAGCATTGCTTTTTATATGAAGGCAGGACAAGAAGCAATGAATTGAAAATAAACAAGGAGAGATCCGACCTAAAACTAAGGAGACATTTCCTGACAGTCAGAATAATTCGTCAGTGGAACAACTTGCCGCCAGAAATTGTGAACACTTCAGCACTGGAGGTTTTTAAGAAGAGATTGGACCACTATTTGTCTGAAATGGTACAGGGATTCCTGCTTAAGCAGGGAGTCCTTCCAACGTCCCTTCCAACTCTGTTATTCTCTTATCAAAAACATTTGTAAAATCGTAAGAACTGGGGAAGCCTTGGATGCCAGATTCTAAACCAAATTAAAGTAGCAATAGCACTGTAGAAAGTTAGCACCCAAGAATGAAATATTCTAGGAAATATTAAAAAGGCAGAATATTATATTTCCTTGGATGAAGAAAAGGAGAAACATGTTTTAAAGACAAAGCAGCTTCCTGCAGCTCCCTGTCCCTCCTTTAGCTCCAGGGTGATGGGATTAAGACATGGCCCTCAGGAAATGATAGGATTACCCATCTCATCACATGGCACCTGGGAAGATTGCATTAGCCAGCACTCAGGTGAAGCCATGCGGTCCAGACAAAGTCTACAAAGTTAGCTAAGACCCCCGCCCCTGGGAGTCTGACAGCCAATGGGATACATTTCTTACACAGGAACAGGAAACACTAAGGTGGGGCCCAACAGAGGCTATGAAACCAAGGGATTCTCAGCAGTGTTGCCAGACGTACGATAATTATCGTATTTGTACGATAATTTGGCCCTCTGTACGATGTACGATCAATAATTCCCAAAAAGGTCAAATGTACGATAATTTTACAGTTTGGCAATTTAAGAGCTAGTATTTTACCTTAAGAGCTAGTATTTTACCATACTGTACTTTTCGTGGGTTCATGCAACTTCATGAGTCTAGATCACGTGTGTGTGCGTACGCGCGTGTAGTTTGTGCATACGTGATACACGCTCACTCACGAGCTACGTACAAGTACGAGTACGAGTCGAGTCAGCTAGTCGTCACGCGCGTCAGGCCCATTGAGGTAGTTTATTGCTGATCGTAAGTTTTGCGGGATCGTATCTTGTGGCTTCATGCCTTCAGTTCGGACATTTTCCACATGGATATATGCCTACAGTTGGTACTTCCTGTGAGATAAAGAGTTTGCTATATGTACGATAATTTTCTCAAAAAAACGATAATTTTGAGTCTCGGGTACGATAATTTTACATTTTGAATCTGGCAACGCTGATTCTCAGCATCCCTTCCCTTTTCACCCAGGAGCTCCAAGGCATGTGGTCCTGTCCACCATTAAACCTTCTTTCCAAGCAACTTCCATGAATCCAGTGTCTTTTTCCCCACTTGGAACTGAACCCAGAAGGATGTTTCTTCCAACAATCTGGCACCCAAGCAGATGGGACTCCAAGTTAATCTGATCAATGGACCTGGTCCAGGTAAACAGACCCTCACCGGCAGAGACCCATTGAGTCTGTGGGTGAGTTTTCCTGGACCTCGGCCATTTGGAACAAAGGTTTTAAAGGGGTTTTGAGTGTTGAGCTCAAAGGCTGCTTGGAAAGAAGGTGAGTACCTCTAAATTTTAATTTTATAGCCCAGAAAAGCATGGGAAACATATGTGTGCGTGTGCATCTTGCTTCCTCTGTGTGTTCTACCAAGAGAGCTAGTATCAATTAAGTTACTGTTAATAACAATAGCAATCATGCTATTTGCTTAACCAAGTTAATGTATCTTCCTTATATCACTAAACTTTTCATGTACAGGTGAAACTCGAAAAATTAGAATATCATGCAAAAGTTCATTTATTTCAGTAATGCAACTTAAAAGGTGAACCTAATATATGAGACACACTCATTACATGCAAAGCAAGATAGTTCAAACTGCGATGTGGCATAATTGAGATGATTATGGCTTACAGCTCATAGTTCTCTTCAGAGAACTTTATGAGGTCGTTATCCATCCCCACATATGCAGGTAGTACCTCTTGAGGTCGGGTGTAGGTTCCACACTGTGCATTAGAGTTGTCTTGCGGTTGTGGCAAGAACTCTTTTGCCTGTGGATTGAGTGTGGCAATTGTGGTTGGTTGCACCAGGCATGATATTCCCCTCTGAAAAAAAATCTGAAAAGTAGCCAGGGATGCAGGGGTTACCCTAAGCACCCGCCGTGGTCCGCGCAGCGCCCCGGTGGGAATTAAATTGCCAACGCCCCCTTTAAGCTTTAGCAGAGTAAAGTAATCAAAAGTGATTTTTCAAGGTGAGTCTGCAGGATAGTTTTATTATTTGACAAAAAATAATAATAAAAAGCACCCTAAGAATGCTCTCGGGAAAAGGATTTCACATTTAAAAAATAAAACAAACAAAAACAACAAACAAACCCTGCTTAACAGACAGAAAAACAGCCGCAATGCTTCATCTCTAATTGGATTTTTTCTTTGTTCCCTTTCCTTTGATCAGCATTGCTTCTCTATGCTTCTTTCTAGCTAGTTGAGCTGACAGCATAACTTTGAGTCTGGCCTGTCTTTTGGCTACAGTTGTCTTCCTCTTCAGTTCCAGATTGGCCCTCTTTGCTGCAAGCTTCTGTTTTATTGTCTTCAGTTCTTCCATGTACACTTTATGTGCCCTTCTCATATTTCTTACAAGACTTGGATTCACTGGGTCATGTTCAGGGTCCTTCCTTTGATACTGCTGTACAGCAGACTTCCCTGAAGCCTTCAATGAGTATTTCACACTTTGAAGAGCATCAAATGCCCTTATGCCAAGGCGAGATGTCTTGGAAGTTATAATGTTACCCATTAGGCTGAAAGAACTCTCAACTTGGGGTCCATGGAAGCAGCTCATGATTGCTTTCATCATCTTGAAGAGGCAAGAATACTTTCCTGCTGAAGCAATCCCAGTCCAGTCGTGGCTCCAAGCTCTTTTTTTTTTTTCCCCCTCTGCGCGATATCCCGCAGGGGAATTTTTTATTAAATGAACATTTCTTTCGCTCTCCGGAGGGAGCTGCAGCCGTCTGGCTCTTTCCACACCTCCACATCCCCGGGAAACCTCTCCCCCCCTCCCCCGCCTCTCAGGCAGTGAGGCTGCTCTACCTGGGCGATTGGACCTCCAGAGGTTTTTCTTTAAAGCCCCTTCTCGATTCATGGAGGACCATGGGGTTGCTCCAATGCACGTCTGAGAAAGATAGATAGAACGGCGCTCGTCCGAGAGGATCTCTCCCTCTCTCTCCCTGCAAGGTCAACGTCTGCGCTGCGGAGGAGAGGGCAGGAGATTCCTCCTGCTTGCTGAGAGGTGAGGAAGCCGCGGCTCGCCCGGCGAGATTTGGGAACGAGGGGCAGGAGGAGGCACGCACACACCCGTGGCTCACTTTCCCAGCTCTGCCCAGCCCTCGCGGCTCTGGCACGGCCCTGGCAGGATGAGCGGAGGGTCCGACGGGGAGGCGCTCGCTGCCCGCCGGGGCCGTGCCAGAGCCGCGAGGGCTGGGCAGAGCTGGGAAAGTGAGCCGTGGGTGTGTGGACTTTAGGTCGTACGACATCAGTTGGGTGACTGTGGTTTAGAGTCTGTGGTTGAGATTCACTCCTGTGCTTCCCTGGTTGTGAGAGACTTCTAGGTAACTGAGGCGGTTCCATGTGCTCGTTTTGTAGCGAGTGCTGCTCATCCACGTAGGCCTTGACCCATGTATCTGGGCTCTCTTCTCCCAACTCTTTGAGGTCGAAGTTGATGGGGGCGTTGTCTGCCATCTTCTGCCATGCTGTGGCTCATGCCGTCTTTGATACCAAGTCTCTTCGCCGTTTGACCAACTCCAATTTGGCCTGCGCTGTGGCCTGAGCTTGGCCATTTCAGCTGCTTGAGCTGCTGTTGCCTCCTGCTGTGTCACCTCCTCTGTGGCGCATAGAGCTGTGTCTGCTACTGCAGCTTCTACCTCAGCTTCTGCAGCTCGGTCGGCATAACTTGCTGCTTTGGAGGCCTTAGATGCTCCACTGCGACAGGAGGATGCTCTGGAAGGATGGTGAGGCCCAGCAGCAGAGAATTGGCGCAAAACACTGGAACCTGCTTGCAAACTTGCCGGTTTGGGATGGAGGGAGGAGGCTTTCTTAGAATAGTGGGAAGAAGACACATGCGATCGAGGAGCTATGTCGGATGTGATCCGCTCCCTTGACACTACTTCCAGCCGAAGTGCATCGTTGAGTGCTGCCTGGAGGGCATTTTTCTCTTTCTTAACGCATTCTTCACATTCCTTGTTAATCTCCTCTAAGCCTTGAATGTGCACTTGGAGCTTTGGGTCACCCAGCCTTGACTGGAGTTTACTTTCTCTGTCTATCGTAGGAGAAGGTCATCTTGGTTGTTCAGCAATGTGCAGATTTCCTTGGGAGACAGCTTGCGTGTTGGGGCTTCGCAGATATCCAGGAGCTCTGAACATAAGTCTGTATAGCGACGATACTGACTTTCCCAAACCCTCCTATAGCATGACTCCATGGGTTCTGTAAGCTTCCTATGTTGTCTGAGGTCATAGGCTTTCTGAGGTATCACCATGTCTGCGGAGGTTTGGAGGTCCGGATGAGGGTTTTGGGAACCAGGTTCCACGTTTACATCAAGGGTGGGTAGAGGGTTCGAGTCTTCTGGTACATCAGAGACATCTGTCATGGCGGAAGAAGTTGCCATACTTCAAATTGGCAAAAGGTGAAGTTTGGAAATCAGTAGGGTGCGCTGCACAAAGGTAGCAGAACGTAGGAGTTTCTGCTAAGTTTAATACTTGAGCACGTAGGTGGTGCTGCGGTGCTAGCACAGCACACAATTTGGCTGCTTTTAGTGTGCTTTGCGAAGTCTGGAAGACGTTGGGGCAAAGCACAAATTTGCCTGTTAGTGTTGCTTGCTACAGAAGTTGGTGCTATAGGGTGCTTTGCAAAGTCTGAAAGACGTGGGCAAAGCGCAAATTTGCCTGTTAGTGTTGCTTGCTACAAAAGTTGGCGCTATAGGGTGCTTTGCGAAGTCTGAAAGACATTGGCGTAGAACCCAAATTTGCCTGTTAGTGGTACTTGCTAGGTCTGGAAGACGCTGTTGCTAAGCACAGGTTGGGCTGCAGGTAGTACTGGACCCTTTGAATTAAGTTACTAGGCGTTTCCACAGGAGTTACATAAAATAGAATTTACTGGTTAAATTTACGAAACTTCCTGCAACTTCATTACTGGCCACGAGGTGGGGTAGATCAGTTGAAAAAAGAAAAAAAATTCTTTTTTGAATTCTCTGTGAAATTTCTACTGGACCACCAGATGGTGCTATAGGCTGGCAGTTGAATGGAAGCAGATTAGATTGGAAAAAACTCACCACATGACACCTGGGAAGATTGTATTAGCCAACACTCAGGTGAAGCAATGTGGTCCAGACAAAGTCTACAAAGTTAGTTAAGACCCCCGCCCCTGGGAATCTGACAGCCAATGGGATACATTTCTTACACAGGAACAGGAAACACTAAGGTGGGGCCCAACAGAGGCTATGAAACCAGGGGATTCTCAGCATCTCTGCCCTTTTTGCCCAGGAGCTCCAAGGCATGTGGTCCTGTCCACCATTAAACCTTCATTCCAAGCAACTTCCATGAATCCAGTGTCTTTTTCCCCACTTGGAACTGAACCCAGAAGGATGTTTCTTCCAACAGCATGTAAGACATATGCCACTTTGTAGTGCTTTACAGCCCTCTCTTAAGCAGTTTAGAGTCAGCACATTTCCCCCAACCATCTGGGTCCTCATTTTACTGACCTTGGAAAGTTAGAAAGCTGAGTCCACCTTGAGCTGGTCAGAATCAAACTCCAGGCAGTGAGTTAGCCTGCCTTCTAACCACTGGACAGCCAGGGCTGTCAAACTCCCGTCCCACAGGCCAGATGTGTCAGAGTCTAGCCATGCCCAGTTTAGCAAAGTGGAAAAAGTCCCAATATATCACGTGATGCTGCTGTGACGTGAGTTTGACACCCCTGATTTAAATAGTCTGGCATAGGATAGCCCAACCTTTTTTTTTTGACATCCAAGGAAGGAGGAGAGCACCGAACATCTTCCTGGGTAAACACAGCAGCATGCCTGCAAACATCTTGCATGTTGTTCCAACACTCCTTACAACACCCAGTTACCGTATATACTCAAGTATAAGTCGACCCGAATATAAGTCGAGGCACCCAATTTTACCACAAAAAACTGGGAAAACTTATTGACTCGAGTATAAGTCGAGGGTGGGAAATGTAGCAGCTACTGGTAAATTTCAAAAATAAAAATAGATACCAATAAAATTACATGAATTGAGGCATCAGTAGGTTAAATGTTTTTGAATATTTATTTCAAAGAAAAACAGTAAACTAGCTCTGTAAGTGGAAAAGAGAGCCAACAAAACCAATATGGTATCAACAATAACTTTAAAAGTACAAAAACCTTAGCTCAATCAGCAACCAAGCTAAAACACAAGAGTTAAAATCCTTGAAAACTGGATTCCTCCTCCTCATCTGTATGTCCAAACAGAGTCACTCTTTCCCTTGCAAGAAAAAAGCATGTGTATGTGCTGCATGTACATCCTGTTTTGGAGAGCCACCATCTCTTTCACAGCTCTCCCTCATGCCTCCATTGCATGTGCACACATGCCACGGCTCAGTAGTAGGTCAACATACAGATGTCACACTAGGTTCCCTCCTCAAAAGGAACATCCAACCTTTCTTGAGAAGTACAAACTTCATCTGTTCAGGATTGTGGTGACAAAGGTGAAGGAGGATGGGGCTGAGAGAAGGGAAGGGAAGAAAAGATCATTGAGAGGGAGAAAGACAGGGAGAAACACCTGGAAGTGTGAGCCCTCCAGTTTCCTTAGGGAAGACCAGACAACAAGGGGAGAGGAGAGGAGGAGGAGGAAGAGGAGAGTTAAAAAAAAAAGAGTGGGAAGCCAACTCACGCGTGCCATCAAAGCCAGGGGGAAGTGGGGCTTTCTCCGCCTGCTCCGTTTGTTGGTGAAGCTGGAAGCGCGCAACACAGGAGCTCGCGGGGGCCCCGGGGCCCCATTAATGGGGAAGAAGAGGCCGCTTGGGGTCGCCAGGCTCAGGCAGCCTCCCCCACCCCCTCCCCTAGCAGCGAAGAGCTGCTCCGGGGGCTCCCGCCACGGCGCAGCCAGGCACTTTGTCTCGCTGCCCCCGGAGACGCTCTTCGCTGCTAGGCTAGGGGAGCCTGGCAGTTTCTTTGCGAAGCTGGAAGCGCGCAACACAGGAGCTCGCGGGGGCCCCGGGCGCCCGTTAATGGGGAAGAAGAGGCCGCTTGGGGTCGCCAGGCTCAGGCAGCCTCCCCCCCCCCCAGCAGCGAAGAGCTGCTCCGGTGGCTCCTGCCACGGCGAAGCCAGGCACTTTGTCTCGCTGCCCCCGGAGCAGCTCTTCGCTGCTAGGCTAGGGGGTGGGGGAGCCTGGCGGTTTCTTTGCGAAGCTGGAAGCGCGCAACAAAGGAGCTCGCGGGGGCCCCGGGCGCCCGTTAATGGGGAAGAAGAGGCCGCTTGGGGTCGCCTGTGTGTCCCTCAGCGGGTAGACAGCCGCAGCGGCGATGCTGCCCTGGAGGCGCGATCAGTTGCAGCCACGCCAGCGCAGGTCAGGCATGGTGCCGTAGCGGCTGACTCGAGTATAAGCCGAGGGCGGTTTTTTCAGCACAAAAAATGGGCTGAAAAACTCGGCTTATACTCGAGTATATACGGTAATATCCTTGGCACATTGCCTAAAACAGGAGCGGCAAGGGAGAAGAAGAATCCATATCACAATGGTGAACCACCTGAAGCCATACAGGGTTGTAGGGCTGCCATCCAAAAGCAGCCATGGAATGCAGAAACAAATACAGGAAGTCCTCCGACTTACAATAAGCCATTTAGGGACCGTTTATAGTTACCATGGCACTGAAAAAAAGTGACTTACGACCGTCTGTCACACTTAAGACTGTTGCGGCATCCCCTGGGCCACCTGATCAAAATTCAGGCACTTGGCCACTGACTCTTAGTTATGATGCTTGCGATGTCTTGGGGGTCATGCGATTTGTGACCTTTTGACCAGCAAAGCCAACGAGGAAGCCGGATTCAATTAACCGTGTTACAAATTTAACAGCTGCAATGCTTCACTGAACAACAAAACAGTTGGCAAGAAAGGTTGTAAAATTGGGGGGTGGAGGGGGGGTGCGCAAAATTTGCTTTACAAACATCTCACTTAACGACAGGTTTTGGGCTCCCTTAAATTGAGGACTAGCTGTTCTTTTTTGCAAACTGTGGCATGCCATTATAAAAAGCCAGGGCAGTCTGGGGCTAAAAGAGCTGCCTACCTAGCAGCAGAAGAATCCAAACTGTGTAGCATTGCTAATAAAACACAACATTTGAGAGGCTCAAGTTACCTAGAAAACACTCTTCTTTGCTTCTGTTGCTGAAGAAAACCTACTATCACCTTTCATAAACAACTGGCTAAGCGGAAGGCGAGAGAATAAGCTAAAAAAAATCTTCCTAGAGGGGGGTTGGGATGTTGAGTGGAAAAAACATCAGCAATGTTTGACTTCTGCTGGCAGGGGGAAAACAAATGTTGCCTTCGGAAAAGAAAGGAAAAATCCTCTCCGGCAAGGCTTGAGCATGTCTGAACTAGAGCACGTTTTTTGCATCTGACATTAACAGGCAGGTCCCAACGACTGTCGAGAAGGGGGAAGGGAGCTTTTCTTGAAGGGGGAAACCTTGAATTTCTTCTTGGCTTCCAACTTTTTATTATTAATATGTCAAGCATGACAGGCCAGATGATCTGAAAACACTCTTGAGCTAACTCATTCTTGTGACACTTATTTGCACAGCTGTAAATAGCCAGGAGAGGAATGAATCTGTGTTCTGGTGGTGATGTGATTTTAGTAATTTGGGTTCAGCAAAGTCTACCACTCAGTGAATCCAACAAGCTTATATACCCTTAAAAAAAGGCATATATGTGTGTGCTTTTCTCTTGTCTGTTTCCAGGTAAGATGTAAATCAAGTAGGATACTGAACGTTCTTTAAATTTACCCTCCTGTTCTCAGGTTCCAGAAAGCTTCTAGATTCAAGGCCAAGACAGGCCAAGAATAATATTTCTGTTTCAATAGAGTTCTACATCATAAAACCTGCTTTCTGTGACTGCTTGTCAGCCCCATCAGATCAGAAATCTACTCCGTAGGAAGTCTGAAACTACTTCCCTAATTAACTGCTGCCACCTTTCTTTCACTTTCCCTTTTCTATTCCTACAATACCAGAAATCCCTTCACACACACACAAAAGGCTGCAACATGTATCTTGTTTGCACAGGGAACTGCTGGGGCTCTGTTAGCAGACTCCGGGTTGAACAAGGCAAAAGGAAAACAAAACAAAATTAAAATTCTTTTTTGCTAGAAGAACCACAATGTCAATTTCAATGGGATGATGAACAGAAGGGCCAACCCTGGAAGTTGCCTACTTACCAAGGACCTGGCCTGCTATCATCCTGCCATCCTCTCCCGCCACTGCAGAGCGGGCATTGCGCTCGTTCACATACTGCACAAACGCAAAGCCCTTGTGCACGGAGCAACCCACAATCTTGCCGTACTTGGAGAAGATGGCCTCCACGTCTGATTTCTTGACCACGAGGGTATTGAGGTTTCCGATGAAGACGCGGGAATTGAGGGAACGGGGATCTGTCTTGTTGGTGACGTTGCTGGCCATAGCTCACCCACACAGCAGAAATGCTAACCTGCTGCCAAGGCCAGGGAAAGGAAGAAAAAGATGGGTCAGTGAAAGGAAAAGTGTCAGATGTCATAGCTTTTTACACATATATAACTGCAAAGAAAGACACAAATGCACACATTTCAGGGGCATCATCTGACAAGTAGCACTTTCTCAGAATGAAAAGCTACCAGTGTCAGGCATGCTGGGAAAGCTCAGGTGCATCCATCCTCCTAGGTATAAGATACAGCAGTTTTGGCACACACACAAAATAAAGGCCAACAACACTAGAAAAAAAACTTTACTGGAAAAAATTAAGAGAAAAAGGGAGGTATTTTTACCATTAGCCTACCATAGTCCACTATCTCATTAAAAAAAGCCTGTACGAGGATTGGATATATGAAAACAATTTTGTCTAAAAGATGCAAAGGCTTTCAGCACAAGTCAACTCAAACTGCTTCCATTTCCATTTCTTTTCAGCATCAAGCATCTTCTGAACAATGTCAACTTGACTCCTACCTTAGTTCTGTTCCAAGCAGCATTGTCAGGAAAATGCAATCTTACCATTTCAATACATGCTTTGGTCAATAGAAGCAGCAGCATAGGTAAATAAGACAAATGCAGGAAGCCCAGCAGACTTCAGTTCAGAGGCAATTAATAAAAAGTACTTATTATCAAGGGGCAATTTTCCCCGATTTGTTCTTAAAATTGAGACAATCTATAAATAAAGGGCACCTAACATTTCTCTTCAGTTTCTGCAGAGGCAAGGTGGAATGTTATTTTCATTTCTGCCTGAATTCTAACCTAGGTAGGAAAGGGAAACCCACCTCTTCTTTCAAAGCAGGCCTCACTGCAAATTTAGCTCAGTCAGCCTGGCAAAAATCTGTAAGATGAATTAAAATCCTAGCCAGGCTCAAGTGGTGGGAACTGTTTCTTTACTGGAAAGTCTTTTCACAATATTTATTTGTGGGGTCTACATTTTTGCTCTAGGACTTCAAGGAGACCTAGGTGGTAGTTCCATCTCCAAGTTTCGCTGAAAATTGTAAAGTAGATCAGACTTAGGGACTGTGACTACCTCATAGATGTCCAGTGGCTGATGTGGACACTTTATACACAAGAGACAAGAAATTCTGCTCAAGGAGCCAAACATTTTTAATGGGGAACAAATAACAGGTAATTTCTGTCCCCATATATGACAATGGCAAACATGCCTATTTGTTAATATGTTGTCAGAATCTATCTTCCTATAGTTTAAATCCTTTAATTTAAATCCTACATTCTGGGCTGATATCGACCTTCTGTTTAACTTTCCATGTGTTAAATCTTCTCAAAACTTAACTCCATTTCCTGCAGCCTCTCTTCACAAGACACAGAACAAATGAGCTTGGCCATTCAGCAAAATTGTTCAGTTGTTGGTCACTTTAACTCCATTTGCCCAAGAACATAATAATCCCTCAACTATTGTAAAATTGAATCCATGAAAACAGTACTAGAAGCTAAACGTTTTGTAGATGTATCACACAATTAGTTAACAAGTACCCCTTATGCTAAAAAGCCTCTACCACTGATCAATGGAGATGATGGAGATAGGCCTATTTAGAAATAATTTACTTCTCATGTTTTGTTGTTAGATCATAACGTTTTAAGATGTCTTTCCCCAAGAAGGGACAAACATAACTGACTCACCTTTTGATCATTCAGAGCCTCCCATGGAGTTCCTACAAAATTTTGGTCTTCTACATCAGGGTTGGCAACGTTAAGATTTGTGGACTTCAGCTCCCAGAATTCACTGAACAGCATGGTTGGCTGAGGAATTCTGGAAGTTGAAGTCCACAAGTTTTAACGTTGCTAAGGTTTGGAGATCCCTGTACTATATTATAGACTTCCTGCATTCTGAAACTTTTAGAGTAGCAAGTCTATCACGTTTACCACAGTATATTGGTTAACATTACATTTATTACAAACTTCCCAAAGTGAATGCCTGAATTGCCTCTATATTTCTTTCCATTTACTTAGCTTTATGTATATTACAGCAGACAATTACTGCATTCTGTGATATTTGCAAAGCATTTAAAAACTTGGGGACTGTAATTGCATTATTTTATAGCTACGTGCTCTGAAATTCCAAGAAGCTTTTATTACATGTATTCTATACAACTATGAACAAGGAACAAAAAAAAAAAAACTGGGAAACCATTTAACCCAGTACTAGAGTCCACTAAACTTCAGTACATTTTGTCTTTTCCCAAGATCAATCATCTGTTAGCAGCTGGATCTACGCATTACAGGTAGCCCTTGACATAAGACCACAATTGAGCCCATTCATTTTTGTTGCTAAGCAAGGCAGTTGTTTGAGTTCTGCCCTTTTATGACCTTTGTGCCAGTTAAGTGAACCACTGCAGCTGTTAAGTGAATTGTGCGGTCATGAAGTGAATCTGGTATCCCATTAACTTTGCTTATTAGAAGCTGGTCAGGCAGGTCACACCTGACCCCAGGATACTGCAACCGTCATAAATACATGCCAGTTGCCAAAAGCCTGAATTTTGAGCATGTGACCATGGACATGCTGCAATGGTCGTTAAGTGTGAAAAATGATCGTAAGCCACTTTTTTCAGTGCCGTCGTAACTTTAAACGGCCACTAAACAAAATACTTGTAAGTCCAAGACTACCTGTATGCAGTTCCATAACACTCCCAGAAAGGACATTTTACTAATTTTTGATACAAGGGTTTGGATAGTGCCCTCAGATATGCTATACAGGTAGGGTTATACTTTAAGCAAGACCTTTAAGAGGGGATGGCCTGGAATGAAGCCAATGCAGCCCCTTACCATCAGCCAAGATGGGTATGTCCCTGCTCCATGCAAGGCTCCGCTGGTAGCTACCTCTGTTACTCCAGTCTGGGCATCCATGACGGCGCTTGTAAGTGGGGGGAACGGTGCAATGGAAAAAGACTAGGTTGAAAACTGAGAGGGCATGAAAGGGCGAGTGGGGCCTTTGACCGGGGAGAGGCTGTCACTGCTAGAGAGTGAGCAGCCCCACAGACACAGTGCAGCAACAATTGAAAAATCGAATAGAAATAAAATATTAAAAAATGAAAAATAAAAAAGCATAGGAACTTCCTACGTTGTTCAAATAAGTTCTGGAGAGGTATCAGGTTCTGTTCTTGGCAGCCAGGCGATCAGTGAGGGAGGGAAAAAAAGAGTTAAATGTGATCAATCCACTTTTTTTTTTTTAAAAAATGTGTGTTAAAAACCTGGTATGTGTATTTCCCACCCACCCCCCAAAGGGTTATAAAAGCCCAGAGTCAGTTAGGATCATTCAGAAAAACTCCATTTTCATCTGGTTAAAAATCAGCAGTCTTTTTTTTTTTTAAATCACCACCATGAGCAACACATCATCATAGTCACAGTCACCACCATTATTGCAGCAATAATATCAATAAAGTAACTAGCAACAACTATAAAAAGGAAATCAGTGGAAAGGCAGAAAAAAATGGAGAAAAATTGGAATAACTTACTGTAGCTGAAGATCAAAAAAATCTCGCTGTAAAAAAAAACAAAAATAAAAACAGCCCAGATTAGAAAAACGGGAGGTGTAAAAAGATCAAAGTCAATAACTATTTTTTTTTCTCTTTCTGTCCTTTCCCCCCACCCTTTCAAGCTCTCATTCCAGCCACGGTTAGGACAAAACCTGGCAGAGGAGAGAGAGTTCCTGGCAGAAAATAATCCAAGCCCTTTTGAATACCATTTCATTCTAAAAATGGCCTAAGAAAGGCCAGCTCATACCAGGCTAAAAGGTTCTTCCTCTAACCCAGCTGCTGCAGGGGGGGGGAGGTGATCCCCCCCCAAATTACATTTTTCAATCCAGCTTTATTTTTTTTGCTTGACTGCACGGCAACATTAGGCCACAAAGCACCATTTTATTAAAACAACTTGTACTGAGACAGTTAGAGGGTGCGCATGTAGTGAGGTGGGTAGGGGTTTAAAAAACAAGCTGAGCTCCAGTGAAGGTAGGGTTGGGGGTTTTCTCCTTGCTGCCCTGTGAAAGGAGAAGGGACAGGATGAGTCAAGGGTACCCCAGAAACTTTGCCCACATCTCCCAGTTTCCCCCCACCCCAAAGAACACCAGCTTCTGGTCCCATGTGGCTACTCCAACCTCACAGCAGCTGCTCAGGTGTGATTAAGCTGCCACCTTCATCTTGCCATGTCTGTTGCCAACAAGTCGTGCTGGATGACTTCAAAGTCACCTGCAAGCTTGTCATAGAGATCTCTAAAGAAAACTGAGGCACATACACACAGAGAGAAAAGGATCAAGGGAAAAGAAGCAAGGCCTATACAAAAAGTGCATGCACTGGTCTTCTGCTAGGTTCTCATTACAGTGGTAAAAGTCCTAGCAATAGAAATTTCTTGAATTCAGATATCACCCCCACTTATCTACCTTTCCGCTCACCAACCACTCAAATGCCAGGCAACTGGGACAGAGAAGTCACGCACGTATCTTTTCACCTATTACTATTTAAATTACAGGTAGTCCTTGAGTTATGAATGTAATGGAGACTGCCAATTACATTCGTAACCCAAGGATTTGTTAAATGAACATGAAAATGCTTTTGCCCAAGCATTCGCTAATTGAATGCACAGGTCGTTAAGTACACATGAGATCTCTCTTCTGGTTTGTTCGTAGTCGGAGCAGAATCCACTATCCTGTGTGGTTTTGCTTCGAAATCACTTGCTGGAGGGTCCCAATTGGGACCAGAAACACCCTGGAGGAGTGGTGAAGAAAGAGGGAATCGCTTGAAGGATCAAGGGGAGTTGTCAACAAAACAGACCTATTTTTCGGCCTCCAAAGGCTGCATAAGTTCTGGGAGGCCGAAAAAGGCCTCAAACAGGCCAACAATCAGCTGGGAGGCACAGTGCAGGTAAGGGGGCAGGGGGGGATTGCACACGCACATTGCCTTCTGGGTGCTGGCATGAGTGCGAGCACAATTTTTGGCACAGAAGCCCAAAAAGGTTAGCCCTCATTGTGCTATATACTTGTTTCACAATGAACATGCATCCCCAAAGTGCCAAATCCTTAAAATGTCTATTGTAGCAATACATGAAATGGCACCTATTTTTATTGTTCCAATGTAAATGTATGTCAGATAGCTGTCCAACATATATACAGTGTGCCCATTCTGATGCTTTTAGGCATTTTTACCACCTGCCATTCAACCTCCCTAGCATTTAAAAAATAAATTTGTCAAAAAAAATCACAACCTGATCATGGTAAGTGTGCGATATACCGTGCACATTATTGATGCTTTTAGGCATTTTACATCCACAATTCAGCTTTGTTAGCCTATGATAGTGTGTGCATTTTTAAAACAATCTGCCAAAAATCACAATGTGAGATACAGTGTGCAAATTCTGGTGCTTTTAGGCATTTTTGCCATCCATGTAAAATCTTCATATCACGCCTTACAAAAATTTTTTTTTTTTTTTTAACAAATGGGGCAGCCTTCTGCCTCTACCTTCTAAGGTGTTTTTAAAGGTTGATTTTACAGCCCTGG
This sequence comes from Hydrophis major, assembly GCA_033807585.1. Lineage (NCBI taxonomy): Eukaryota > Metazoa > Chordata > Lepidosauria > Squamata > Elapidae > Hydrophis > Hydrophis major. The sequence continues at coordinate 269,976 of JAUCBL010000126.1, forward strand.
GACCTCCTGGTGGTCTCCCATACAAGTTCTACCTGGATTTGTCAGTAGCTTCCAGAGATCCAGTCTGCTGTGTGCCACCTGCTGAGGCATTTGGCATCTTGTCTTCCTGGACTGTCAATCCGGATTAGACGAATGAGATCCGACCCTGAATGACCAATAAAGGTCAGGTAGGCCCCCATTATCCTAGTATGTGTTCCCTTGCCTAAACCGGCAGCCAGACCTGCGAATGGCATCTGCACGCGTACCTCACACACTTTTTATACATTCAGGTGGCTAGGCACACACTATATAACTTCCCATAGGTTGAGTCTTCTTATAACCCACATAAACGCATAATGTACCACACACAGATACGCGTTTTCCCCTCTTTCGCAGAACGAAAGAACCATTAAAGCAGTCCCCGCTTTGTGCCCAGCATAATGGTCTCTCCCAAATCAGACATCGGCTTGGATGACACCAATACATTTAATGGAGCGGGGGAAGGAGATGAGAGCCCAGAAAGACCGCCGCAAAGACCAAAACTTGCGGGGTCGTGTTGGCAATCCCATTATGCGAACTCCCATCCCACACACATACGCGCGCGGGGGAAGAAAAAAAAAGAACCGTCGCCACCCTTTCCCCCAAGGAGTTTTTCTTCAGGCAACGAACTCACCGGGAGGCCCCAGATCCAGCACGCCGCCGCTTTGCTTATCCAAATGTCTAATTTCTGTAACCGTACACCGCTTCGCCCTCTTTTCACAGCTACGCTCGCCTCATTCCCGCTCCGAACGCCTCACGAAATGGTGTCCCAGCCGCCCTCTGCGCCGTGCAACCGGGTCTGTGGGAGCTCCGCCCACTCTTTTTTCACGACTCGTCGGCTTTCTGAGGTAAGCGTCTTCTTACCCCGGGCGCACTCATTGGTCACCGATCACGCGCGAAGCCAATCAAGCGCACGAGGAGGATGGGGGGGAGCCGAAGCAAGCTGCTTCGATAACACCGTGGGGAGGGAAGAGGAAAGAGGCGAGGCTCCAAGACAGGATAGGGTATATGTGCTGTCACTCAGCATGGCGCGGCTATTGTTCGCGGTGAGATTAAACCACGGGACTATCGTATCAACTGTTTCCCTCAGCTGCAGTCATTTCACTCCTCGGCTGTTCATTTTGGTCCCACTGATATCCAACGCAAGCTTCGTCCATGGCTAGAACTTCCTTTAATCATTTTAACTACATTGTCATAGGCTGTTATCGAACTATCAATTAAAGAGGGGATGAGTTGACTTAACTTTGGGCGACTGACGTAAACGAATTCTCTAAGCGCATTGGTGGAAGCTCATCGGAACGTCGCTCTTGGAATCCAATTGACGTTATTAAAAGAAAAAACGCAGGGTGCAGCGTCCCCGCCTACCGTTAATCAATACTCGCCCTGTGCAAAGACTCGCATTTTAATTGGCTGGTTTGAAAAAAAAATAACATTTTTTCTTTTATTTCTCCCTCAGTGTTCTCCCTGCTGTTATACAGACAGTCCTCCACTTACCACCACAATTGAGCCTGTTTCAGGCTTCCAGAGGGCCTCCAGAGCCCAGGGGAGGCCATTTTTGCCCTCCCAGAGTCCCGGGGGAAGCTTCCAGACCCTTGGGAAGGCGAAAAACGGCCCTCCTGGAAAAACCGGAAGTCATGAAACGGACCTGTTTCCGACTTCTGGAGGACCTCCAGAGCCCGGGGGAGGCCACCGCACCACTCTTTGAGTGGTCACTAAATGAACTATTGTAAATTGAGGACTACTTGTATTCAGGGGCTCAACAGTTGAGATTGTTCAGTGTTGTCTGTTATACGTGCATTGTTGGGGGAGGGGCAGGGGTTGAATGTGTGATAAGTGAAATAATGTAATGCTACTTTTGCTTCTGTAAATTTGCTTACGCTTAGAGTTGCTTACAAAAGCATGTATTTTGTAACCTTCCGGAAGATAAGGATTAGAACAATATGAACCATTTTGTATATGTGTGTGTTTCAAAAGCAGCGCCAGTACTGATAGGGGAACCATCAACAAACAGTTGGTGGTCTGGGGAATGTTGATGGGCAATAAGTGTCCCTGGAAGGTGTGAGGTTGGATGACGTCTGTGAACCAAGCCCTCGTACGATGGGGCAGGGGAATTAGGGTATAAGTATGCTGTGCAAAGTGTGCTCCGGGTTCCATCCAGCTGCCTTGGATGTGAACCCGCTTCTGCAGAACCGCAATAAAACCAGAGAGAAAACTCAGATCCGTGTCGTGTCAGTCTCTCGTACGAGTGCAATCTCACAATTTGGCGCCCGAACGTGGGGCATTCCACGGCGATCCTTGGTGTTCTGGGGACTGGTGAGTAGTGGCCACTCCGTCTTGTTTGGAGAAAAGTCCAGCGCCTGCTGGAGGACAGGTCTGGTGACGAGAATGGGGAAAGGACAAAGTAAGAGGTTATTAGAAACCTCGGATATAGACAAGATAGAAGAGAAAGAAGGCAGAAAACCTATTCCGGTAGATTCGCCTTTGGGACAACTGCTGCACCAGTGGTTCTCCCCGAATCTAAAATATTATACCCGGAATCTGGAAAAGAAGCACATGATTTACTTGTGCAAATACAGGTGGCCAAAATATCCTCTTGTGGATCCAAAATTTCCCTACCATTGGGCACCGGAGGGAGAACCCAGTACATACTGGATGAATCAATTGAAGGATTATTTATTGGCTCATAAATTAACCGCCGAGATACCGTATTTAGAAGTATGGTATCACGTTGAATTTGAAGGACCCAGCCCGCCACCGGCTGATCAATTTGTGTCCAAAATTAAAGATCCAGAGTCTGACGATGAGTTTTATCGTCCTCCAGCGATATACGTTCCTCCGCCCAATCAGCAGGAAGTATTAGCAGCAGCGGCAGCGGCTCCATTACCTCCCTTCCCGCCGCCGGCACATCATGCACGTTTGCGGAGAGAACTAAGAGATTTGGAACGTTCTGTTCAGAACTTTCCTTTTCCACCGGCACGGCCGGCACACGCTTATCCCTTGCGTGAAGTGCCAAATGGTCTGAACGCTCTGGGCCAGCCCGTGGCTATGTATGCTATTCAACCTATGAGGCCTGGGGAACTGAGAGAATTGAAACAATCACTTTCCCGTCTTCATGAGGACCCGCAGAAAGTAAGCTCAGAATTGGAACTATTTTGGGGGCCAAATGATTACACTTATGAAGAACTGATGTACATTTTGGGGCACCTATTTAGCAGAGAAGAAAGAGATCTGATTAGACAAGGAGCAATAGAATATTGGCGAGTATTTGCAATTGGGAAATAACCAAGCAGTTGCTGGGGATGTTAAGTTTCCCTTGGCCCCTCCCAATTGGAATATCCAAAATGCAGATCATAGACAAAACATGAAAGATCTGAAGACAATGATAATTGAGGGAATTAAAAATGCAGTACCACAGGGTCGAAACTTAACAAAAGCCTTCGAGATAAGTCAGGGAAAAGATGAGTCCCCAGGGGATTATTGTGCTAGGTTAAGACAAAGCTTGGAGAAATATTCAGGGGTAAGATCAGACACGCCTGCATTTGAATCTATGTTAAAAATGCAGTTTGTGGCAGGAGCTTGGCCAGATATTCAAAAGAAGATTCAGAAGATAGATAACTGGGGGGCACGGGATTACTGAGTTGATTCGAAATGCCCAACAAACTTTTGTGAATAGGGATGTGATTAAAACCAGACAGAAATCTCAAATGATGTTGGCGGCAGTACAGAGCGCTGCTAAAAATGAAGTGAGAAAATCAGGAGAAAAGGATCAACCGAGGAAAGAGGCGTCTGGAGGAAGAGGTAGAGGATTCCCTCCCAGAGGGAGACCTTTTAGAGGGAGAGGGATGAGCACTAATAGAGTAGGTATGGATCGTAACTGTTTCAGGTGTGGCAAGCATGGTCACTTTGCACGCGAGTGCCAGAACAGTCACCCTGAGAGAAGTTACGCTCTATATGAAGATTAGGGAATTTCCGGCTCCTTTAAAAGGACCTACGGGGAGCCACTGGTAAATATAAAAGTAGGTCCAGACCGTCAGGAACTAACTTTCCTGATAGACACAGGGGCAAGTCGTACCTCGGTATGCGAGCCCATAAATGAAAGGATGAAAGGAAAAGAAACTATTCTGGTAACTGGAGTGAGTGGGAAGCAAAATAGAGTGAGAGTTTTGGAAGAGGTAGAAATGAGTATGGATGGGATAGAAGTTTGTAGTAAGGTGTTGTATATACCAGAGTCAGGAGTGAATCTGTTGGGGAGGGATCTCATGCCAGCGTTTGGATTCCAGTTGAGAGATAATAGTGGGATAAGAATGTGTGTTTTGAAGGAAGAGGATGTAGAACGAATTCATGATGATGTTTGGGCAGATGGACAAAATGTGGGGAAAATGGAAATAAAACCTATCGAGATTAAGGTGCAGCCAGGGATTGTTAAAAGTTGAATGCCCCAATACCCAATGAGCAAGAAGGGTAGAGAAGGATTGAAGCCTGTAATTGATCAATTGTTACAGCAAGGATTATTGGAGCCCGAAGACAAATGGGAACCAGATGGAACTGTAATAGAGAGATTAGAAAAGGAAGGGTGCAGAAAAACAGAGAAAGGGGGGCGGCCTTTAGCAGCTTGGCCGTTCCAGAAGATACAAATTGATTACACTGAATTGCCACCTAGTGGTGAATGGAAATATCTGTTGGTAATTAAAGATCACTTAACAGGGTGGATAGAAGCCTTTCCCACTAAACAAGCTACCGCTTCCATGGTAACAAAAATTCTGCTAGAACAAATCATACCTAGATATGGCATGTTTGAAGTAATAGACTCCGATAGGGGCACACATTTTACACAGAAAATTCTTCAAGAGATAATGAGGGCTATAGGGGTGAGATGGGACTTACACACCCCTTGGCATCCTCAGTCTTCAGGGAAGGTTGAAAGGGGAAACTCAGAAATTAAGAAACACTTGACAAAATTACAGTTGGAGAATGGGTTACCTTGGACCAAAAACTTACCCCTAGCTCTGTTGAGAGTTAGGACTTGTCCAAGAAAGGACGTGGGGGTTTCACCTTTTGAAATGTTAATGGGTCGCCCTTACTTGACAACCTTTGGGGGACCTATACCTGAATTCAGGGATATGTTTGTGAGAAAATATTTGCACACGCTGTCCAGGTCTTTATTATCTCTTCGTAAACAGGGACTTTTAGCACAACGACCACCACTAGTAGGAAGTCAACATCCCTATGAAGTTGGTGATTGGGTGCTTGTGAAGACTTGGAGAACTGAGAAATTGAAACCTAGCTGGGAAGGACCATATCAAGTACTCCTGACGACTGAGTCTGCTGTCCGGACGAAGGAAAGTGGATAGACTCATCATAGTCGTGTGAAAGCAACTTCAGAACCTGAGAAGCCCTGGAGAAGTCACCCAGTGGAAGGACAACCCTTGAAACTGACTCTTAAAAGATAAAATCATGCGTCTGTTTCTGTGTACTTCAACTGTACTTGTGAATATTTTTGTCTTACAACAGGTTAAAGAAGCAGAAACCGGACAGTCTCAGCATGTTCAGAGAGCAGGGGATCTTGACGGCGAAAGGTCTAAATATTACTAATTGTTGGTTATGTATGCATTTGCCTGGGAAAGCTGAAAAAGGGGTTATTCTACATGGAGTACCTTTGACAAAACAAATGATGGCGAATGGAGGGGAACGTAAAAAGGAGTTTGGGAGAAATATGACCAGGAAGGTATTCCTTCAATTGCGAGAGACAGCTCATGTTTGTTTTAGAAGAAATACTACTGGGGGAATCTTCCTGGGAGATTGGGAAAGGTGTAATAAAACATTTATAATGCCCACAACATGTTTTAATACCAGTAAAACGAAATCCTATGATTGTACAAATGATCTTCAACCCTTCTATACATATTATTGTGAAATGTGTATGTATTTTGAGGACATGATCAATTGGACAAGGATTTCTAATGCTACTTGGGCCATGGATGACAGCAAGTGGTTGTTATGTGGGAAACATGCCTATAGAGAAGTACAAAAATTGTGGTCAGGAACTTGTACCATGGGGTTTGTGTTACCAGTAATATATAAATTAGATAACCTACCCAACACCCGAATCAGAAATAAAAGAGAGTTAGATTCCGGAGTAAATCCGGGATCCTGGTGGGGTGGTATGGGAAGAGCTCTAATTGCACCTCTAGGCATTGGGTTAAATTACCAAGACATTAAACAATTGAATAACTTCACCATCGCAATGTTTAATGACACCATAAAAAGTATAAAAATGATTAATGAAGAATTGTCCGAGGTTAGACAAGTTACATTGCAGAATCGCTATGCTTTAGACATAGTGCTTGCTGCGAAAGGGGGTGTCTGTGCCTTAATACATTCTCATTGCTGTACTTATATACACAATTATGAACCAAATATAACTAAAACTGTACATGAAATGGAGACCAGGATAAATGAATATCAGAAGCAGTGGGATGGTGATTCAGGATCATTGTGGGACATGCTATGGTCTTGGCTTCCCGATGGATCATGGTGGAAATCGATAATAACCACTCTAACAATTATAGTAGTAATTTTGGTTAGTTTAGGCTGCTGTATCCAATGTATTCCAAACTTAATAAATATGTGCATACAATCTTTAGGGGAAATTAGATTCACAAATAAAAAGAAAGAACTCATTTTATATAGTCAATCAGAAGAAATGTTAATGCAAGTTAGTAAAGATCTCTGTGCTTTTGAAACAAAGTGTAACCAGAAGAGGAGGGATTGTGATAAGTGAAATAATGTAATGCTACTTTTGCTTCTGTAAATTTGCTTACGCTTAGAGTTGCTTACAAAAGCATGTATTTTGTAACCTTCCGGAAGATAAGGATTAGAACAATATGAACCATTTTGTATACGTGTGTGTTTCAAAAGCAGCGCCAGTACTGATAGGGGAACCATCAACAAACAGTTGGTGGTCTGGGGAATGTTGATGGGCAATAAGTGTCCCTGGAAGGTGTGAGGTTGGATGACGTCTGTGAACCAAGCCCTCGTACGATGGGGCAGGGGAATTAGGGTATAAGTATGCTGTGCAAAGTGTGCTCCGGGTTCCATCCAGCTGCCTTGGATATGAACCCGCTTCTGCAGAACCGCAATAAAACCAGAGAGAAAACTCAGATCCGTGTCGTGTCAGTCTCTCGTACGAGTGCAATCTCACAAATGTGACCACCCCTTAACTGTAGAAATTAGCCAGCAGCCAATTTTGCTTTCCTCATCAGCAATCCGATTACCTCTGTTCTCAAATGATGTGCATTCACACGTATCACTGCTATGTTTCTAGGTTTTTGTAAGGAACTCATTTCCTTTATCAAGAGTCTCATGTAGTAATTCCTTTCCCTTGCTATTTATCATTCCTCTTTCCACCCATATTTTGCCAAATGTATGCACTATCCCAAATGCATATGTGGAATCTGTATATTGTCCCTATTTTTCCTTCCAAAATGCACAGAGCTTGATTCAGTGCATACAATTCACAAGTTTGAGCAGACCAGCTTCGAGGCAAGCCCCCTGCTTCCAGGATCTCTTTAGTATGTCCATTTATAATAGCATACCCATTTTTCTGTGCTCCCCCCTAGAAGAACCATCCATAAAAATTGCCTCTCCTTTCAAAAGGGGGTGTTCCTCCAAATAAGGTGTTATTTTAGTTTGTAAGTCTTCAGAACAATAATGTTCTAATCCATATTGATCCACTGATCTAGTGTTGGCTAAGAACTGTGCTGGATTCAAATTATGGTCTGTAGTTAAAACCAAATCTGCTTCATCAAGATCGCCTCATATTTGAGAATACGTGAATCAGTCAACCATCTCCCCGCTTTTTGCTGGAGAATGGTTCTGACTTGATGTGGGGTGCTCACAATGAGAGCTCTCCCAAAGGTCAATTTTCTTTCTTGCACCAGCGCTGCAGTTGCAGCAATTGCTTGAATACATACTGGCCACCCAGGGGTGGGATTCTATCGGTTCTGTCCACTTCTGTGCAACCGGTTCCTATGAAAAGCAGCAAACAGCATACATAGAACCGATTCTTTGTCTGCTGCTGTTTTGGCCCACCTGCCCGCCCGGGCTCTGACCTGACCTTTATTTCCTGCATTTGCAACTGCAGCTGCTTTGGGCGACACAGCTGTGGTTGAAAAAGCAGGAAAAAGTGCCTTTTCAACCACTGCGCACTTGCACAAAGCGCTGCTCAGCTGTCCGGGCAGCTTAGCAGGTCATAAATTGCACTTGTGTGACTTGCACGCTTGCACACACAACACAGAGCAACAGAACCGGTAGTTATACCGGTTGGATCCCATCCCTGTGGCCATCCCCTTATAAACGTGTGAGGAGTGTATCTATTTTGTGACTCAAAACTCAAGATGAAAAAGGGAGGTTTTCCTCTGAAGTAAGGAAAGTACCAGGCACCAGTTAAAAGGCGCCAATTAAAATGTCGACCAATCTTGGAATGCCTTTGAAGTGCTGGGAACTATTGAACCCCCTTGGAACGTTTCTGAAGTGGGGGGGGGTACCAATTGAACTGTTGAACTATCATGCACTTCGCGCATGATATGTCGATGTATGCCCTCGTGTTAGGGAGGTGTTCACTGCTTGCTATGCACATATAAGGTAATGAATTGTAACCTGTGTTCTAGAAGGTAGATTGTAAACCAATCCATTTGCATAATGGGGAAGGGGGATAGTTTTGGGTATAAGAGTAGAGCCTTTAAGCTTTGCTTTTCATTCTCTCCTCAACTGCCAGAAGGGGAGGACCCATCTGCAGATGTTTTATTCCAATAAAGCCTTTTTCCTTGGATCAACTTTGAATCCTGGTGGTTTTTCTTAGCTACAATCTCACAATTTGGGGGCTCGTCCGGGATCCTCGAAGGCGGTTGACTGGAAAGCGGGGACCAGGTAAGAGAGTGGCCACAACCTCCCATTGAGAGGCACCTCTCCCCGAATTCGGTCAGACTCCTGAGGTGACAGACGATCCTTGGAAAAAGAACTGAGATGAAATGCCGGCTGAGAGTGTGTGAGAATGATCTGAGTTGGGGACGCCCACACATCCTTTGATTTCGGAGAGTCCAGGAGTGATCAGATCAGGTAAACTTTGTTTCCTTTCATTTGCAGCCCAAAAGAAAGAGGTCCTTAAACTCTCTGGGAGAATCCAGCGTCTGCTGGAGGACTGGGCTTAGGAGTCTGAAAGAGTAGAAGATGGGAAAGGGGCAGAGTGAGGCTCTGGGAGCCTGGAAGAAGCCTGTCTGGGACAGGGAAAATCTGACAATAGCAGAAAATCAATTCCGGTAGATTCGCCTTTGGGACAGCTACTCCAGCAGTGGTTCTCCCCAAATTTAAAGGAATTCACCAGACATCTCGAAAAGAGAAACATGATTTATCTTTGTTGAGACCGATGGCCAAAATACTCTTTGATTGATCCTAAATTCCCATATCACTGGAGTCCTGAAGGGGAAACCAGTACCTATTGGATGACCAAATTGCTAGGCTATATTCTCCAACACAAAATGACCACTCAAATTGCATCCATAGATGTATGGTTTCATGTGAAATTTGAAGGTCCCGTCCCTCCAATTGAGGGTCAATACATGTCTCAACAAAAGACAATGAGAGTGAGATGGACGATTGGCTGCAGAGTCCGCCGCCTGCAAATCCTAATTTGAATAACGCGCCCGCCAATGTTCCTATGACACCACCGCCATTGCCGGTGGCACAGCCCCTTCCTCAGCCGCCCCTTTATCCGTGGCTGAGAAAAGAAGTAGAAGGATTAAAGAGAAGTGTTCAGGATTTTCCATTCAGAGGAAAACCTGAAGTTGATGCATTTCCTCTTAGGGAAATGCCCAATGGGATCAATACTGCAGGCAACCCGGTGACAGTCTTTGTGGCTGTCCCCATAAAACCTGCTGAGCTGTGGGAATTGTTGATCTCCTGAAAGCAGCCCAACAAGCTTTTGTGAACAGAGACACTGTAAAAACCAAACAGAAGTCACAAATGATGGTTGCAGCTATACAAGCTGCAGCGAAGAATGAGGTGAAGAAAGGTGGGAATTTTGGGAAGGGTCCAACTGGAGAAAGGAGAGAGAATTTTGGGGGATACAATCAGGGAAGTTTTCGGGGTAGAGGAAGAGGTTTCAGAGGGGGAGGCATGGGAATGAGACAACCTGGAATGGGTAGGAGTTGCTTCAGGTGTGGGAAGGAAAGTCACTTTGCACGCGAGTGTCCTACCAACCGGGAGGAAAGGAGCTATGCATTGAATGTGTTAAGCCTGTGTTCCCCAACCAGGGTTAAGGAGACAAGCTAAACAGAATGTGCAGCGTTAGTCAGGTAGGCATACAGATAAATGTGTGAGATAAGTTTGTATGTTAGTTAACACAGTAAAAATAACAGATACGCTTGTGTTATCAAAAATATAGTATATTCCATTTAGAGTTTTATAGCATAGTCAAAATAACAGTCCATTAGTCATGTATCGTTTTAGTCAGTCCATTCAAGGATATTCAATTAGCAAAGTCCATGTAGAATATCCAATGTCAGTTCACTTACAATAAATCAGTCCTCTCACAGTTGATAAATCAACAGTCCTTTCTCTCTCCCGTTCCAGTAGGGGAAAAACGCAGTCTTCAGTCTATCCAGTAATTAGGGATCATCAAGCCAGAGAGAGCAAGCTGCGGTGCCTTGCTTCTTTTATGGTGCTTTTACAACCACTCCCTTAATTACATTCTTACAGTTAAAGTTACAGACACTTTAACTAACAAACCATGATAACATTTATTATTTTACCTAAACCAGTTAGGGTAAACAATGTTATCCCTAACAGTATGATGATTAGGGTTGTTCTGGCTCCTTTAAGTGTGGTGGTCTCCCATGGAAAGAATGAGACACAGAGGCTGGTATACTCGGGATGGGAGTCTAGAGCAAATTCTAGTGCCCCCTTTTATTGAGAAATTCGTACATAGTAAGCATTCACATTGTGAATTACAATAATTAGATATAGCACACAAAACTGTTTACAATTGTCTGAGCTGCTTAATTGTTTCTGGTGTTTGTTTTTAATTTCCTTGCTTATCTCAGTGACCCTTAGGCAGACATGTATGTATAAGGTCTTAGACTAATCATTACCCAATACTGAAGTCAAAGTTTATTCCCACATCTCCCCTGTTTTAGTTTTTTGATGATCGCGGATGCCTCGATAGCTTTTTGCCATCTGCAACAACAGTTCTCCTTCCGTAGGCTTCACCCGACACATTCCTAAAAGTCCAGGGAGACATTGGATACAACAGCATACACAAAGAGAAAGTATAAAAAGCAATATCACTCCAACAATTAAGTGACGAATCCATGAATCATCCAGCAACCAGGACCAAAGTGCAGACCACACGTCCAGTCCCTCGTCCTCCGATTGTAATGGATTCTCACTCAGGGTTTGTTCCATATGCTGTATAGTAGCTGTAATGTTTGGAGAATAATCAGAGTTATACATGCAACAATGCGTATGAACCACAGTGCGAACTCCCCCTTGCGCAGCCAAAATAGTGTCCACCACATATCTGGTTTGCAGGACAAAGTCAAGGATTTTTCCTTGCTCTTCTTCAAGCAGCTTTAGCGTTTTAATGGTGTCTTTAAACATAGTAACTGTCCAATTGTTTAAACGATGCAAATCTCTATAGTTCATCATGACTCCTAAAGGAGGAATAACTCCCCTTGATATCTGTGTCCAGTAGTCATGATTCAAAACAGAGTTTACTTCCGTTGCGGAACGCGCATTGCGGATATGAGCAGTCCCCAAAGATTTTAACATGACATGAGATGGGATTACTTTCCCAAAAGTGCAGACTCCTTTCCATCGTGCTGGCATGCGATCATAGGCCATCCGTCCACACAGCAACCATAGATTTGCTCCCAGAAGATGACCAACCGTATTTGGTTCAGCATAGATTAATCGTACAAAAGATTCCATTAACATAGCCAAATAAGTGGGCGGTGGTGCGTATTTCCCATTTGCACATTTGGGCAGCTGGTTTTCTATCATGATGGGACAACATGTGGCAGGGATAATTGGACACCCATTTTCATTGATCAAAGATATGATATCAAATTTAGAAATATTATGTACAAAGTAAGTGAGATTTTTAGTTTTCATGTCATCCGGATTAACCCGACTTCCATTGCCAATAACAATTGTTTTGTTGCAAAATGGATATGTTCCCAAGTAAGTCATATTCTCTACTGTCTCATTGTGAGTCCAGCAGATTCCCGCCACCTCTTGGATTCGGCTTCCAAGATGCAATGTATTTATGTTACTTTTAGTCCAACTGTTAGACCACATCCCTGAACAACCATAGCATTGTCCCTTATACCAGTCACCTTCGGCCAAAGGTACTGCAACCATTGGAAGCCCTGATGTTTTGTGAGTTGGCATGTGCATACATACCCAACAATCAGTTTTATTATGAAGGTTTGCTGGCTTCCCCATGTCCTGGATCAATGTGTTTCTTTTCCATTCCCCCAAATCCATCCCCTTGCCCCTTTGGCTGATGATAAGGATGCACACAGCGAGCAGGAACCCAAACAACTGTCCCCTCATCTTCAACAGCAGCGTATCAGCAGGACAGGTCCTTTCCACGTTGGATCTGGTAGTCTCTTATGCCGAACTTTTGGTCTTGGCGTACCTGCAGAAGGAGAGGAAGCAAAATGCCTACAACCCCCCCCCCCCCCAGGGGCATGGCACTGGGCTTTAAAATGGCCAGGCTTTCCACAATTAAAACAATTCCCTGTAGGTTTCATCCCTTTTTGCAATGCCATAGCCAAAGTCTCCATGTTGTAAGCCTGAGAACCCACCACTGCACATGCTTTTAACAGATCAGCCAGAGTAACCTCACCTCTAGCCACCAAGGGCTGCAAGATACGCTTGCAGTCAGCGTTTGCATTTTCAACTGCCAATTTCAGCAAAAGTTCTTTTGCAGCTTCCTCATTAGAGATTTGTCTGGTAATAGCCAATTGTAGCCTTTCCACAAAATCATTATAAGACTCAGATGCTGTTTGCTTAATTTGAGAAAAAGACCGTGTTGGGGTTCCCACATCCTGAATGCGGGACAACGCCCCAAGGACAGCTGCCATAACCACTGGAAATACGTGATCAGGCAAATTAGCAGCTTGATCTGCAGTGGATTCAAACAAGCCTGCCCCATAGATTTGGTCTGGTGTATACAGCCCCCCCCCCGAATTCCTTCCCCTAGTGACAGCCTCCCTTTGGTATTCTGAGTCAAAGACCACATACTTAGTCGAGCTCAATATCATTCTCATTAAATCTTTCCAGTCACTAGGAATCATGCGTGAGGTAGCCAAACTTGTCAGAAGCCCCTTTGTAAAAGGACTTTGAATACCATAATCTTTTACTGCTTTTTTAATTTCCCTAAGAACTGCTAAAGGAATCGGAACCCATTCAGTCTGCAGATTGCCTTGAGCATCCACTTGCCCATTGACTGGAAACAAATTCATCTGGGTAATCTCATCAGACTCTAATTTCCCCTCATTGAAAGCCTGATGCATCATGGCTTGAACTTTTCCCATTTTTGATTGGATTTTATCATCCACTGGAGTTGGCGTTGTTGGAAATGATAAAGCACACTCCAGTTTTGGAGAAGGTGGGTGCAATACAATTCCTTTATAAGGAAGAGGTTCTACTAAAGTTTTTAAAAGAGGTTGTTGCTGGGTCTCTAAAGCAGTCATAACAATCTTCCAAAATATCAAAATTTCAGCTGTTGCCCGTGGCTCTTCATGAAGGATATTTCCAATTCTCCTCCATGTGTCTAATTTTAAAGAGCCTTTCTCTGGATACCAGGGACATTGCCGCCAGATCTCTTGCAGCAGCTCTCTCACATTATCTTTTGAAAGAACTATTTGCTCCCCCCCAGAGGGTTTAAAGATAAAGAAGTTTGTCCTTATTTACTTCAGCAGCTCACTAACATGCCGTTCCTGTGGCTGAGAGAGTTTTCCCCCCATGCTCCCTGAATAATCCTATTGTCCAGCAATAGTTAAGTACGTACTTTACCTATTCCAGGCGAGGAAACACAGAGGTCCGGACACGTACCACCTGCAGTGGATCACGTCGGGGTCACCACTTGTGGTGGTCTCCCATGGAAAGAATGAGACACAGAGGCTGGTGTACTCGGGATGGGAGTCTAAAGCAAATTCTAGTGCCCCCTTTTATTGAGAAATTCGTACATAGTAAGCATTCACATTGTGAATTACAATAATTAGATACAGCACACAAAACTGTTTACAATTGTCTGAGCTGCTTAATTGTTTCTGGTGTTTATTTTTAATTTCCTTGCTTATGTCAGTGACCCTTAGGCAGACATGTATGTATAAGGTCTTAGACTAATCATTACCCAATACTGAAGTCAAAGTTTATTCCCACATTTAAGAGGACCTGCGGGGAGCCATTGGTAAACATTATAGTGGGTCCTAACCGTCAGGAACGGTTGTTCCTGATAGATACTGGCGCAAGCCGGACTTCTGTGTGTGATGCGATAGAAGGTGCACATAGATCCAAGAAAGCGATTAAGGTGGTTGGGGTGAGTGGAAAATCACAGGATGTGAGTGTGTTTGAACAAATCAGACTGGAGATGAATGAAGTGGTGACAGAAGCGGAAGTATTGTATATTCCTGATTCTGGAGTAAATCTATTGGGAAGAGATTTGTTGCCCGTGTTTGGTATCCAGCTGTGGAATACTGGGAAGGGAGTAAGGATGTGGAAGATGACTGTGGAAGATGAGAAAGCAATTTCTGATGAGGTTTGGGCAGGAGGAGAAAAGGCAGGCCGTATGAGCATTCAGCCAATTAAGATTCAAGTGCAGCCTGGGGTGACAAAGCTTTGGACTCCACAATACTCAATGAGTAGAAGGGGGAGAGAAGGGCTGAAACCAGTGATTGACAGATTGTTGAAACAGGGCATGTTAGAACCTACTATGTCACCCTTCAATTCCCCAATATTAGCTGTATTAAAGAAAGATGGAAAACATCGTCTGGTCGTGGATTTGAGAAAAATTAATAGCATAGTGGTTCCCAGATTCCCAGTAGTTCCTAATCCCTACACTATTTTGGGACGAATCCCTCCCAAAGACAAATGGTTTACTGTGATAGATCTGAAGGATGCTTTCTGGGCATGCCCCCTTGAGGAGGGAAGGAGGGACCTGTTTGCATTTGAATGGAATGATCCTGAGACTGGGAGAAAACAGCAATTGAGGTGGACAGTGGTGCCCCAGGGCTATACTGAAAGTCCTTTGTTGTTTGGACAAGCTTTGGAGGAAAAGTTAGTGTCTTTTGAAAAAAGGAAGGAAATCACGATGATTCAATATGTGGATGATTTGTTGCAGACTGGGGAGAAAGAAGGAGAGGTTAGGGCAGCATCTGTGGCTTTGCTAAATTGGCTGAAGGAACAAGGATTGACAGTTTCAAAGGAAAAGATCCAGTTTATGGAAAAGAAGGTGAAATATTTAGGGCATTATATTCAGCAGGGGGTGAGGTCCTTGGATCCTGAAAGGGTGAAAGGGATTGTTAGGGATAAAATTGTTTGCCCTAACTGGTTTAGGTAAAATAATAACTAAGTAATCATAGTTTGTTAGTTAAAGTGTCTGCAGCTTTAAATATAGGGAATGTAATTAAGGGAGAGGTTGTGAAAGCACTTTAAAAGAAGCAAGACGACAGCTTGCTCTCTCTCTGGCTTTGATGATCCCTGATTACTGCTTGGAATCAAGACTGCATTGCTCGAACGGGAGAGAAAACAAAGGACTGATTTGTAAGTGAACTGACATAGGATATTCTGCATGGACTTTGCAAACTGAATATCCCTGAATGGACTGACTAAATGATACATGACTATTGGACTGTTATTTTGACTATGCTATGAACTCATAATGGAATAAACTATATTTTTGATAGCACAAGCGTATCTGTTATTTTTACTGTATGTTAATAAACATACAAGCTTAGCTCACTCATTTATCTGTGTGCCTATCTGACTAACACTGCACATTCTGTTTAGCTTGTCTCCCTAACCCTGGTTGGGGAACCCAGGCTTAACACTGGTTATGGGCCCAGAAGCTGCAAAGTCAGTTTAACTAGGATAAAACAGATTTATGTAAAAGTGAGAGTTTGTGTTGTTATACATTACAGTAAACAGACAGCTGTGTTTTATTAATTATAGTTTTATATCCATATAAAGAAAACATGGCACAAGTCAATCTACAAAGTTTGTCCCTTATATCCAAGTTGGATGGAACAAACTATGTATCATGGTCTATGAAATGTAGTCTGCTTCTACGAAGAGAAGGTTTGTGGAACATAATTGAAAATCCACCAAACGTAGAAGAATGGGATCCAGAGGATGATGAAGATAAACTAAAGATAGAAGAATTTATGCATAAAAATGAACACGCTATTTGCATAATTGCTTTAACCTTAACTGACCAACAGCTTGTTTATATCCACGGAGAGAAAACGGCTGTTGGGTGTTGGCAGAAGCTGAAGAGGATTTATGTTCGAGATAATGTTGGTGCTCACATAAATCTAACACGGAAGCTTTTCAGTACGCATCTCCAGACGAA
Organism: Hydrophis major; assembly: GCA_033807585.1. Classification (NCBI taxonomy): domain Eukaryota; kingdom Metazoa; phylum Chordata; class Lepidosauria; order Squamata; family Elapidae; genus Hydrophis; species Hydrophis major. The sequence continues at coordinate 286,630 of JAUCBL010000126.1, forward strand.
TGGTGATATGCTGAGTCATTTGAAAACTATGCAAAGCATTTTTCAAGAACTGCAAGAGAAAGAGCTTATTTTCTCTGAACTACACCAAGTCTACATAATTCTATCTTCCCTTAATGAAAGTTATGACAACTACGTAACTTCCCTTGAAATTTTGCCAAAGGAAAGCTTAACTTTAACTGATATAACTGGCAGATTGATTGAAAAGGCCAGAAGAAGGCTTGAAAGAAATGAATTAAGGAGGGAGCAACCTCAAAAAGAAGATAATGAATCTCCTACTGCATATGCAATTAAAAAGTGTTTTAATTGTGGAGGAAGAGGACATTTGGCAAGATTTTGTAAAAAGGCAAAGCACCAGAACGCTGGCCAGAATACTAAAAGTCATCAAAAGAAAAAGAAAAATTTAGAGTTAGCCATGTATAGTAATGGAGCTGTAAAAAATAATTTATGGGTGGTTGACAGTGGAGCATCCCACTGTATAACAAATGATAACAAAAATTTCATTAAAATGTCCAAGAGTACACAGCAGATATCGTTAGCCAATGGCTGGAAACTGAAAGCTAAAGGTCAAGGTATAGCATATTGTTCTTTCATAAAAGAGAATGTAAAAATGTTATATGTACCACAACTTAAGTTTAATTTAATTTCAGTTAGAATTTTGGTTAAACTAGGATATGTAGTTACATTTAGGGGAGATAACTGCATAATTGAAAAAGAAGATAAGAAAATTACTGCATCTTTAAGAGGTGAATTATATGTGTTAAATGATGATGGTTCAAAGGTGGCTAACATGGTTTATGAAAATAAGAAACCTCATGATGAATGTATTCACTTGTTACATCGAAGGCTAGGGCATTTAAATTTTAAAATGCTTAAGAAAACTGTTGAGTTATCTAAGGGAATAAGTTTGAAACCTTGTAATAAGTATTTGCAATGTAATGCCTGTAATCAAAGCAAAGCCAGGGTCACACCGGCTAATAGAGTTGATGGATTTACTACCAAAGAGCCTTTAGAAGTAGTATTTGCAGATTTAATAGGTCCGAAAAAACCAAGTGTAGGAGGAGCTCGTTACATATTAAGTATAATGGACCACTATTCTAGATATGGGTTTTGCTATTTAATGAAGAGCAAAACTGAAACGTATCAAAATCTCTTTAATTGGATAAAATTTGCTGAAAGGAAAACTAAAAAGAAATTAGTAACTCTTATAACAGATAATGGTACGGAATTTACAAATAATAAATTCCAGAACAGACTAAGAATGTTAGGTATTCAACATAAAATGTCTGCACCATATAGGCCACAACATAATGCCTTTATAGAGAGAAGAGGCCAAACATTACAATCAATGACACGAACTATGATGTCTGATTCAGGATTACCTGACAATTTATGGGGAGAAGCAATAATGTGTGGTAATCATATATTAAATAATGTTAATTCAACAACAGGTGAATTACCATTCACATTGTGGCATGGTACAAAACCTGATTTAAGTTACATGCACACATTTGGAGCACCAGCATGGGTGCATATCCCTTCACAACTTAGACACAAAGGACAGCATAGAGCTAAAAGATTATATTTTGTAGGATATACATCTAATCATAGATCTTATAGATTCTGGGAACCTGGTACATCTAGAGTTTACACCAGTGCTAGTGCAAAATTCCTAGAACATGTAGGATGGAATAGATTAGAGCAAGATTTAAATAATGAAGTAATTATTGAACCCTACAAAAGGCAGAAAGATCAGACTAGTTATAAGAAGAGTCCAATTAAAGAAGAAGTCCATGAAGAGCAAATAGGACCAGAACAAGAGGAAACAGTTGATCAGGAAGAGTTAGATAATCAAGAAGAGTTAATAAAGGAAAGTCCACCTGTAAGTCCTGTAATACCTAGACGTACTACACGTGTAACTAGACCACCTGATAGGTATCAAGCAAGTATAGTTTGCCAAGTAACTAAAGTTCCAACTAGTGTAGATGAACTTAGGATGTATCCTGCTAAGGATCAGGAGAATTGGCAAAAGGCAATGGAAAAGGAACTAAATTCATTAAAGGTAATGAAAGTTTATGAAGATGCTAAATTACCTCCAGGAGAAAAATCCATTGGGTGCAAATGGATATTTAAAGTAAAAACTGGAAATGATGGGACTGTTACCCATAAAGCTAGGTTAGTAGCTCAAGGATTTAATCAAACTGCATCTGATTACGATGAAGTTTTTGCACCAAGTCTTAAAGCAACATCTTTAAGAGCAGCATTAGTGTGGGCAGCTAAGAAAAACTATGTCATTAACCATTTAGATGTAGAAACTGCCTATCTGCATGCACCATTGCAGCACACTATATATTTAAGAAAACCAGTAGGTATAAAAGACAATAAAGTAAATAGTAATGATTGTTGGAAACTCAAAAAGAGTCTTTATGGATTGAAACAATCTGGGTTTGAGTGGAACCAATATATTGTGAAAGAGTTAAACAATATAGGTTTTAAATCTGGTTTAGCAGATCCATGTGTGTTTAAAAGAGAAAATAATGGAACGGTGTCATAATTGTTATTATTTACAGATGATATTGCTTTGATAACTAAGACTAATAATGAAGCTAATGAGATTATATTATTATTAGCCAAAAAGATAAAATTAAAGCATTTAGGTGAAATTAAAAAGTATCTAGGATTGACAATTAACAAAACAAATAATGGTTTTAAGATATCTCAAGAAGATAAAATTTGCCAATGAATTAAAACGTTTAAAATGGAACTTTGTAAACCGGCAAAGACTCCAATGAGTCAGGAAATTTGCCAAACTGATGATCAAAGTCCCAAATTTGATAAGTCTATATATCAATCTTTGATTGGTAGCTTATCATATATAAGCAATTGGTCAAGGCCAGATATAGCTTATAGTGTAAATCAGCTGGCACGTTTTAATTCGGATCCACATCAATGTCATTGGCAATCATTAAAGAGAATTTTAAGATATCTTAAAGGAACAATGAACCATGCATTGTATATAGAACCAAAGGGTGATTTGAGTCTTAGTGCCTATGCAGATGCAAGTTTTGCAACTGATATAAACACTAGAAAATCAACATCTGGGATGGCTATATTATTTGGTAAGACACTAATAGGGTGGAGGTCAATCAGACAACAGCATATTAGCTTGTCCACGATGGAAGCGGAATTTTCATGTCTGTCATTACTATGCACTGATTTGATTTTGTACAAACAGTTATTATTAGACATGGGTATAACTGTTAAAGATTCCATTATTGTGTACGAGGACAACCAGGCAGCCATAAATTTAGATACTAGTATTGCTGTAAAAACTAGATCAAAGCATACTGATTTAAGATACTTAAATGTTAGAGAATCTGTAAAGAATGGGCTAATTAAATTGGAATACTGCATGACGGAAGAAAACATTGCAGACCAATTTACAAAAGCTCAAGGAGTAACTAAGTTTAAAGAAAGTTGTAACTACTATGATTTAAAGATGTAAATAGTTATATTATTATTTAACCTAAAAGGGGAGAATGTTAGGGATAACATTGTTTGCCCTAACTGGTTTAGGTGAAATAATAACTAAGTAATCATAGTTTGTTAGTTAAAGTGTCTGCAGCTTTAAATATAGGGAATGTAATAAAGGGAGAGGTTGTGAAAGCACTTTAAAAGAAGCAAGACAACAGCTTGCTCTCTCTCTGGCTTTGATGATCCCTGATTACTGCTTGGAATCAAGACTGCATTGCTCGAATGGGAGAGAAAACAAAGGACTGATTTGTAAGTGAACTGACATAGGATATTCTGCACGGACTTTGCTAACTGAATATCCCTGAATGGACTGACTAAATGATACATGACTATTGGACTGTTATTTTGACTATGCTATGAACTCATAATGGAATAAACTATATTTTTGATAGCACAAGCGTATCTGTTATTTTTACTGTTAATAAACATACAAGCTTAGCTCACTCATTTATCTGTGTGCCTATCTGACTAACGCTGCACATTCTGTTTAGCTTGTCTCCCTAACCCTGGTTGGGGAAACCAGGCTTAACAGGGATCATGAGCTTGGCTCCTCCCAGAAATAAGACATAAGTCAGGAAAGCGCTTGGATTGTTGGGGTATTGCAGAGCTTGGGTGGATCAATACACTGTGTTAGCTTGATTCTTGCACAGGAAGCTGATAGGAAAAGGAGAGAGTATAGAATGGTTAGAGGGAGATGATGAGAGATGGGAAGTTTTGAAGAAGGCACTGTCATCTGCACTGGTTTTGGCTTTGCCCAATTTGAAGCTCCCATTTCCTTTGTATGTGTCAGCAGCTCAGGGAACGGCACTAGGAGTGTTGGCGCAGAAGAGGGGAGGGCAATACCAGCCCATCGCTTTTCTGAGCAAAACTCTGGAGCCGGTGGTGAGAGGATGGTCAGTGTGTGTGCAGGCTGTGGCTGCTACAGCTATGTTGGTGGTAGAAAGCAGGAAGTTAACCTTTGGGGGGGGGGCTTGTTGTGCATTCACCCCACCAGGTTACTTCTGTGCTAAGTCAGTTGGCAACAACTTGGATGACAGAAGGGCGGATTCTCAAATATGAGACAATTTTGAGAACCAGCCCAGATGTAGTGATTGGGACAGATAGGAATTTGAATCCAGCAGAATTCCTAGAAGGGAGAAGACAGGAGTGGGAGGCTGAGGACCATGATTGTTTATTGCAAGTAGATTTGATGACAAAGGTGAGGGAGGATCTGGAAGAGACTCCTCTGAAGGAAGGGGAGAAATGGTTTGTGGATGGATCAAGCAGGGTTGAGGAAGGGAAAAGGAAGTCAGGGAGTTGTTTGCTTTGAAGAGAGCCTTGGAGTTTGTTGTGTCCGCGAAATGACGCCAGGAGTCGGTGACTTCAACTCATGCTCTTTTATTTAAAGTTGGAACCGAACTGGCACAAAGGAAAAAGCCCGCGGCTTTTATTCCTTTAGCCGTGGCGGCCGCGGCCAATGGCACCACTTTGAATCTCCCGCGATTCGAATGGACCAATCGCGGGAGATTCTCAGTGAGCCAATCGGCGCGACTCGCCTGACCAATCAGAGAGCTCCGCGCTTTGGCCAATCAAAGCGCGGGGATCTCAAGAATGCTAATTAAGGACAGAACACCCCTCCCCTCTTGGTTCAGTCCTTACGTTGCGTAGTCACGTAGGTAGGTGGGGCTCCGTCTGAGCCTACTGGACCTGCGCAGCTCAGTCGTAGGTTGGATCCCGGCCAGTTGGGTCGGGATCTCTGCTGCTCCTGATGCCGTCGTGGGAACCGGCTGGTCGGTCGGGCCGGGCCGCTCTCCGTAGCTCCCTCCTGGGCCTCCCGGGTTGGTTGAGCTGTGGGTTTCGCCGCTCCCGCTCGGTCTTTCCGGGTCAGTCGAGCTGGCCTGGCTGTCTCTTCCTGGCGAGGGGTCGTGATGGCTGCTTTCCGGTAAGTACGGCTGGTTTATTCTTCTTTGGTTTTGGTCCCCTGGGTATTCCCTCCCCCCTTGGTTTGTGTTGTGGGGGTTGGTTTCGCCTGTTTGTGCGTCGGTGGTCTCTTGGTTGGTAGTCCTCGACCTTAGTTATTTGTCGCCTGTTATTTGTGTGATGACGGCTGGTATCCATAGTGGGTCTCCTGTCAGATTTCTTGCGTATACGGGGTCGCCGGGTGTGAAGGTTCGGTGTTTGCTGTTTGAGTCTGGGGGCTTCTCCGGGTTATACATGGGGTGTAACCTGTCGAGTGGGGACCTTAATTTCCTCCCCATTAATAGTTCGGCTGGGCTCTTATTCGTTGTGGTATTTGGGGTTATGTGTTGGGTGAAGAGTAGTTTGTTTATTTTCTCCTGGATCTCCCTGTGGTCTATTTTCCGGATGGTCTTCTTAGTGAATTGGACCATCCGTTCCGCCCTACGGTTTGCCGCCGGGTGCGCCGGTGCTGTCAGCGCGTGGCGGATACCCCTTTCCGCTAGGAATTTTTCGAATTCCAGCGAGGTGAATTGGGGCCCGTTGTCGGAAACGATGACGTCTGGGAGGCCGTGTGTTGCAAAGAGTTTGCAGAGTTCCTTGATCACGGCCACCATGGTTGTCGTCTTCATGTTGCTTACCTCCAGCCAGTTGGAGTAAGCGTCAACTGTTGTGAGGAAGGTGTGTCCTTTTGTGGGCCCGGCGAAGTCTATGTGAATCCTAGACCAAGGTCCCCTTGGGGTTTCCCACTCTAGGACGGGTGCTGTGGGTGGGCTTGGCCTAGTTTCCTGGCATCGTTGGCACCTTGCTACCCAGGTCTCAATTTGTTTGTCCATCCCTGGCCACCAAGCGTAACTTCTGGCCAGGGCTTTAGTCCTAACGATGCCAGGGTGCCCCTCGTGTAGCAGTTCCAGAACCTTCCCTTGTAACTTTTCTGGAATGACCACCCTATCCCCCCATAGTATGCACCCTTTTAATAACAAGAGTTCCGTTTGGCGGTTTCGGAATGTTTTGACGGACTCGTCGTTGTCCCTTTCCGGCCACCCTTTCTCTACCCAATGCAACACCCGCGCCAGACGTTTGTCTTTATTAGTCTCTCGGGCAATGTCTGATGCGGTTATGGGCAGGTTGGGTAGAGTCTCTATGCTGAGGGTGGTCGTCGTGGGTGCTGGGTCGGTGTCAGGTTCCGGTAGCGGCGAGCGGCTTAAGGCGTCTGCATGGGAGATCGTCTTACCCGGTCTGTGTATGAGTCCGTAGTTGTAGGCTGCCAGGAACTCGGACCACCTTGTCATTCGGGGAGACAGAATGTTCGGGGTGGCCCGGTTTCCTGCAAGTATTACCAGCAGCGGCTTGTGGTCGGTTATGATGGTGAAAGTCCGGCCGTAGAGATACTCGTGGAATCGTTTTACGGCGGCAACGACAGCCAGAGCCTCTTTGTCCAGCTGGCTATAGTTCTGCTCCGGTTTGGTGAGGGTCCTTGAAAAGAACGCGATGGGCGCTTCTTTTCCGTCGGGGAGGGTATGGCTGAGGACAGCGCTGACGCCGAAGGGTGATGCGTCGCATGTGACGGCCAGAGGTAGGGTCTCGTTATATTGTATGAGGACGGCGTCCGAAGTGAGGAGGTCCTTTGTTCTTTGGAAGGCGGCTTGCTCGCGTTTCCCCCAAGTCCAGGTCGCCGCCTTGTCCAGGAGCCTATGCAAGGGCTCCGCCGCTGTCGCCTTTTGGGGCAGGAAAACATTGTAAAAGTTAAGTAGCCCCAGGAATGCCTGTAGTTCCGTCTTCGACTTGGGTGTGGGGGATTCTTTGATGGCCTTGATTTTTTGGTTTGTGGGGTGAATGCCGTGACGGTCTAGGAGGTATCCTAGGAATTCTACCCGTTCCGTGCATAGCTGGCATTTCTCCCTCTTGACTTTTAGTCCGGTCTCTTTAAATTTGGTTAGGACCTCCCTTAGGCGACCCTCTAGTTCGGCTTGGTTGGCTGCCAACACTAGGACGTCGTCGAAGTAAGGTACCACCCCCTTGATGCCTTGCAGTCGTCTTTCCATTAGACTTTGGAATATTCCCGGTGCCCCGCTGACTCCGAATTGGAGTCGGTTGAATTTAAATGCCCCCCGGTGGGTGACTATGGTTTGCGCTTCTGCCGTTTGCTCGTCGACTGGCAACTGTTGGTATGCCTGGGCGAGGTCGAGCTTGGCGAAAACCTTGCCCCCTCCCAGTGAGTGCAGTAGGTGTTGCACTACTGGGACGGGGTAGGCGCTTTGTTGTAGCGCGCCATTTAGGGTGGCCTTATAGTCCCCACAGATCCTCACCGACCCATCGGGCTTGATCGGCGTGACTATGGGGGTCTCCCACCGGGCGTGGTCTATGGGCTGTAGGACCCCTTGCTTGACGAGCTTGTCAATTTGCTCGTCTATCTTGGGTTTAAGTGCGAATGGCACCCGCCTTGGTTTCAGGCATTTTGGGGGGACGTTTGGGTCTAGGTTGAAAGATATAAGGGGCCCTCGGTACTTGCCTAGGTTTCCGTCGAAGACCTCTTGGAATTCCCGAGCCAGTTGCTGCTCCCAGCTGTCGTCGGTGACGTGGTCGACTCCCGTGACTGCGATGCTGAGCGGGGCGAACCATTGCAGTCCCAGTAGGCTTGGGCGGTCACGGTTGACGATTGTCAGGGGAAGTCTTTCGGTGTGCCCTTTATATGTGATGTTGAAGTGTTTGGTTCCGACTACTGGGATGCGGTTTCCCTGGTAGTCCTTTACAATGAGTCTCTGGCTGTCTAGGTTCCTCCTTTGGAGGGTAGGCACCAAGCGCTTTATTTCATGCCATGCTATCATGGAGAGGTAGGACCCGGAGTCCACCTCCATTTTGCATGGCTGGCCCTCGATGCCTACCTCCATGTGGACCTTCCGGGCGTCATTGGTTATGGCGTGGCCGATGGTGACCGTCTGATGGGTCTCCTCTCTTCGCCGGTTATCGCCGCCTCGCAGGGATCGTCCGTTCCGGTCCCATCTGTTGTCCGAGGGGCGATCTCTGGTCCGGGGTGGTGTGCTCTCTCTCCTCCGGTCGCTCTGGTCCCATCGTGCCGGGCTGCGATTCTTCTTTAGGCGGCAGACACGGGCGATGTGTCCCTTCTTGTCGCAATGCCGGCAGATCGATTCGAAAAACCGGCATTCCGACCTGGGGTGGTCGCCACCGCAACTGGCACAGTTGGTCCTCAACTTATGACCCCGCCGGTTCCGTGGCTTGCGGCCTGTCTGGAGGCGATGGATGTCCTCCTCGTCATCTGAAGTGCCCGATGCCGAGTGGAAGTTGCCCTGGTGGGTGGTCGTCTCGGGTTGGGCCTCGGTCGACCTTGCCGGGTTGTTGTTTCCGCTGCGGTCCCCAGTGTTCGGTCTGCGCATGCGGTCGGCGGAAGTTCGGGTTGCTTCGGCGGTTGCGGCTGCAGTGAGGGTGTCTGCTAGGCTGATGTTGCCCTTGGCCATCAGCCGGCTCTGGAGGACGGGGTCCCACAAACCGAGCACGATTCATTCTCGCAGGGCGTCGTTCAGGTTGTCGAATTCGCAGAGCCCCCCTAGGCGCCGCAGCTCGGCGACAAAGTCGCTGAAGCTCTCACCCGACCGTTGGTCCCGACGGTAGAATTTGTTGCGTTGAATCAGGATGGGTACCTCTGGAGTGTAGTGCCGCCGAAGTATTGGCTCGAGGACGTCCCAGTCCATCGCGGTCGCATTGGCGGGTTTGGCAAGCGCCTTGGCCATCTTGAAGACCTCGGTCCCGCAGTGGGTCAGGAAGACGGCGCACTTCATGGGGCCGGTGGCGTCCTTCAGGTCGCTGCACTCAAGGAACATGCGGAATCGGTCGGAGTACGATTCCCAGTCCTCGGTGGCGGGGTTGAAGGGTGCGGGGGGTGCAATTTTCGCCATCGCGGTGGTTCGTCTGGCTTCCGTCGGACACGTGGTTCGGTTCAGGGTCTGGATCCCATCCTCGTCACCAGTGTTGTGTCCGCGAAATGATGCCAGGAGTCGGTGACTTCAACTCATGCTCTTTTATTTAAAGTTGGAACCAAACTGGCGCAAAGGAAAAAGCCCGCGGCTTTTATTCCTTTAGCCGCAGCGGCCGCGGCCAATGGCACCGCTTTGAATCTCCCACGATTCGAATGGACCAATCGCGGGAGATTCTCAGCGAGCCAATCGGCGCGGCTCGCCTGACCAATCAGAGAGCCCCGCGCTTTGGCCAATCAAAGCGCGGGGATCTCAAGAATGCTAATTAAGGACAGAACAGAGTTGACTGAAGGAATTGATGTGACAATCTGGACTGATTCCAAATATGGCTGGGGTGTGGTCCATACCTTTGGTAAGATCTGGCAGGAGAGGGGATTTATCAAGGCTGATGAAAAACAAGTTGAACATTTGCAGCTTGTGGAACAGGCCTTGGAGGCCCTGCAACTGCCAAACCAAGTGGCAATAGTACACGTGAATGCTCATCAGAAAGGAAGCACCCCAGAGGTAGTTGGGAACAGATGGGCAGACAAGTGGGCAAAAGAAGCTGCAAGGGAGATAGAGCTGGTGATGGTATCAATTCCCTTGCTAGAAGTGGAAGAGGATGAGGAATGGAAACCTGAGGGAAAAGAGAAAGATGATTTGGAAAAAGAAGGGTGTACATTAACTGAGGATGGGTGGAGAACCTTGGAGGGGGTGAAGGTGGTTCCTGTGAATACAATGTGAGGAATTCTGGAAAAGGTACATGAGGGAGGGCATTGGGGGACAGAAGCACTGGTGACAGCTGTGAAGCCACACTTTTGAGTCCAAAGATGTGGACGCTAACCCAGAACATCTGTTGGAAATACTTGCTTGTGAACTTATCCTTGGCACTACTCAGAATCAGAACATGCCCAAGGAAGGACATTGGGGTCTCTCCATTCGAGATGCTAATGGGGCAACCTTACTTGGCAAAAATAGGGAATCCAATTCCTGAATTCAAAGATTTGTTCATGTTAGGGATAACGTTGTTTACCCTAACTGGTTTAGGTAAAATAATAAATATGTAATCATAGTTTATAAGTTAAAGTGTCTGCAACTTTAAATATGGGAATGTAATTAGGGGAGTGGTTGTGAAAGCACTTTAAAAGAAGCAAGATGACAGCTTGCTCTCTCTCTGGCTTTGATTATCCCTAATTACTGCATGGACTCAAGACTGCGTTACTCGAATGGGAGAGATAAACAAAGGACTGATTTGTAAGTGAAGTGACATAAGATATTCTACATGGACTTTGCTAACTGAATATCCTTGAATGGACTGACTAAATGATACATGACTAATGGACTGTTATTTTGACGATGCTATAAATGGAATAAACTATATTTTTGATAGCACAAGCGTATCTGTTATTTTTACTGTATGTTAACAAACATACAAACTTATATCACTCATTTATCTGTGTGCCTATCTGACTAATGCTGCACATTCTGTTTAGCTTGTCTCCTTAACCCTGGTTGGGGAACACAGGCTTAACAGTTCTTGAGGAAATATTTGCAGACATTGTCCAGGCCTTTGTTTTCTCTCCATAAACAGGGATTGTTGGCGCAACGACCACCTTTAGCTGGCAGCCAACATCCTCATGAAGTTGGAGACTGGATCCTTATAAAGACTTGGAAGAGCGAGAAGCTGCAGCCTAGCTGGGAAGGCCCGTACCAAGTGCTGTTGACAACTGAATCTGCAGTTCGCACTCGAGAAGGAGGCTGGACACACTACAGCAGAGTCAAAAGGGCACTGGAACCTGAAAAACCTTGGAGGGCAGTTCCAGTGGATGGTCAGCTGTTGAAGCTCACTTTGAAAAGATGAAGTCTGAACTCTGGACTGAGCTAATTGTCTTTATTCTAGGACTAGGAACTTCCTGGGGAAGCAAGAATTTACACCAACCCCAGAATGTTACTTGGGTTATACTCGATTCCCATTCAGACATAGTCAATTGGACTAGTGAGAGGAGGCCTCCCAATACTTGGTTTCCAGAACTGCAATTTGATTTGGGAAGGGTCCTCTTGTCCACCACCGATGACACGTTCATATGGAGAAATAATAAACCAAGCGGGGTTTTATATTTTGGTCCAAATATTACCCAGAATTTACTTTCATTCGGAGAAAGAGCTGTATCAACTGTATGAACAAGGGGGAAGTTTAAGAGTTAAGAGGGAACCAATCTCCACTCTTACCATAGCTTTGCTGGTTGGGTTGGGAGCAACAGGGGCTGGGACTGGAATAGCCTCTATAACAACTCAATACAGCCAATATAATTATTTAAGACAAGCTATCGATGAAGACTTAGAACGAATAGAAACATCTATCTCACATTTACAAAAATCCCTAACCTCTTTATCAGAAGTAATCCTACAGAATAGAAGGGGACTGGATCTGTTATTCCTACAAGAAGGAGGGGTTTGCGTGGCGTTAAGAGAAGAATGTTGTTTTTATGCAGATCATTCCGGGATAGTGCAGGACTCCATGAAAAAACTGAGGGAAGGGTTGAATCAAAGGAAAAGAGAAAGGGATGACCATCAAGGGTGGTTTGAATCTCTTTTCAATACATCACCTTGGATAACCACCCTAATCTCCACCTAAATAGGACCTTTAATTTTGTTACTATTGATCCTCACCTTTGGTCCATGTATCTTAAATAAATTAATGAAGTTTGTGAAAGATCGAATTGACACAGTACAAATGATGGTGTTAAGAGAACAATATGACCCATTGAGACACCTAGAGGAATCTCCTGAAGAAGGATGGAAGACAGCAGATTTGTTATTAACTGAGTTTGAGTCAAAAATGAAACAAGAACAGGGGGGATTGTGAGGAGTGTATCTATTTTGTGACTCAAAACTCAAGATGAAAAAGGGAGGTTTTCCTTTGAAGTAAGGAAAGTACCAGGCACCAGTTAAAAGGCGCCAATTAAAATGTCGACCAATCTTGGAATGCCTTTGAAGTGCTGGGAACTATTGAACCCCCTTGGAACGTTTCTGAAGTGGGGGGGGGTACCAATTGAACTGTTGAACTATCATGCACTTCGCGCATGATATGTTGATGTATGCCCTCGTGTTAGGGAGGTGTTCACTGCTTGCTATGCACATATAAGGTAATGAATTGTAACCTGTGTTCTAGAAGGTAGATTGTAAACCAATCCATTTGCATAATGGGGAAGCGGGATAGTTTTGGGTTTTAGAGTAGAGCCTTTAAGTTTTGCTTTTCGTTCTCTCCTCAACTGCCAGAAAGGGAGGACCCATCTGCAGATGTTTTATTCCAATAAAGCCTTTTTCCTTGGATCAACTTTGAATCCTGGTGGTTTTTCTTAGCCACAATCTCACAACCAGATCCATTATTTTTGACAGGAATGCCACAGGCTTCCTTTGTCCTGCCCAGTCCTGAGCCAACACCCCTTGCGCAATTTCATTCTCTGTGTTTACAACGAGATGAAATGACTTTTCCAAATTTGGCAAACTTAATACAGGAGTCTTGGTTAAAGCTTGTTTCAAATTTTCAAAGCTTCCCCTTTCATTTCCTTCCCATCTCAAATTCCAAGGTTCGGTTTCAGTTAACTTTGCATACAGGGGTTAGGTAAGATCAGCATACCCATCAATCCATAGTCTGCAGTATCCCACCAAGCCCAAGAATTTCCTTAGTTCTTGTTTGTTTTTAGGTAAGGGTTGGGACTCCACCCCTTCTATTCTGTCTGGAGGAATCTTCCTACTCCTTTCACTGATTAAGTGTCCTAGATATTTTACCTTTCTTTCAACATATTGCAATTTGGATTTGGTTACTCGCTGGCCTTTTTGGGCCAAGAAGTTTAATAATACATTAGTGGCACTTGTAGTCTCAGATTTCTTTTTCCCTGAAACTAACAAGTCATCCACATATTGTATTAAGTGAGTTCCCCTGGGAAGATCTAGCTCATCGAGGACTTGTTCTAGTACCTGTCCAAATAAATTCTGAGATTCTGTGAACCCTTGAGATAACACTGTCCACTGATATTGTTGCTTCCTTCCCGTATAAAGGTTTTCCCATTCGAATGCAAACATGGGCCTTGATTCTTATCTACAACACTGAACCACCTATGCTCTGTTGGAATATGCCCCATTAACATATAAACATTAGGGACCACAGGATGCCTGGTTTTTACAATCCTGCTTAGGAGCCTCAGGTCTTGAACCATTCTAAAGGAGCCATCAGGTTTCTTTACTGGTAAAATGGGAGTATTATAAGGGGACATTGAGGGTTCTATTAAGCCATCTTCTAGCAAACCATCAATTACTGGTTGCATCCCTTTCTTCCCCTCCATAGAAATTGAGTACTGTTTTTGCCTAGCCACTTTGTTGGAATTTTTGAGTGTTATTTTAAGTGGGGTCACCTGTAGTCCCCCCTTCCCTTCTTTTACCCAAACTGTTGGATCAATCTTTTCTTCTTCCTCTTAGGTCAAAACCCTCATAGGAATCATCCCTTCTGGTCCAAATTCAAATCTAGGGGATATCTTTCCAGCAGATTAACACCTGTTTCTGGTATATACAACATTTCTACCTGTTAGGGATAACATTGTTTGCCCTAACTGGTTTAGGTAAAATAATAAATATGTAATCATAGTTTGTAAGTTAAAGTGTCTGAAACTTTAAATATGGGAATGTAATTAGGGGAGTGGTTGTGAAAGCACTTTAAAAGAAGCAAGACGACAGCTTGCTCTCTCTCTGGCTTTGATGATCCCTGATTACTGCATGGACTCAAGACTGCGTTACTCGAATGGGAGAGATAAACAAAGGACTGATTTGTAAGTGAAGTGACATAAGATATTCTACATGGACTTTGCTAACTGAATATCCCTAAATGGACTGACTAAATGATACATGACTATTGGACTGTTATTTTGACTATGCTATGAACTCATAATGGAATAAACTATATTTTTGACAGCACAAGCGTATCTGTTATTTTTACTGTATGTTAATAAACATACAAGCTTAGCTCACTCATTTATCTGTGTGCCTATCTGACGAACGCTGCACATTCTGTTTTTGCTTGTCTCCCTAACCCTGGTTGGGGAAACCAGGCTTAACACTGGTTATGGGCCCAGAGGCTGCAAAGTCAGTTTAACTAGGATAAAACAGATTTATGTAAAAAGTGAGAGTTTGTGTTGTTATACATTACAGTAAACAGACAGCTGTGTTTTATTAATTATAGTTTTATATCCATATAAGAAAACATGGCACAAGTTAATCTACAAAGTTTGTCCTTTATATCCAAGTTGGATGGAACAAACTATGTATCATGGTCTATGAAATCTAGTCTGCTTCTACGAAGAGAAGGTTTGTGGAACCTAATTGAAAATCCACCAAACGTAGAAGAATGGGATCCAGAGGATGATGAAGATAAACTAAAGATAGAAGAATTTATGCATAAAAATCAACAAGCTATTTGCATAATTGCTTTAACCTTAACTGACCAACAGCTTGTTTATATCCACGGAGAGAAAACGGCTGTTGGGTGTTGGCAGAAACTGAAGAGGATTTATGTTCGAGATAATGTTGGTGCTCACATAAATCTTACACGGAAGCTTTTCAGTACGCATCTCCAGACGAATGGTGATTTGCTGAGTCATTTGCAAACTATGCAAAGCATTTTTCAAGAACTGCAAGAGAAAGAGCTTATTTTCTCTGAACAACACCAAGTCTACATAATTCTATCTTCCCTTCATGAAAGTTATAACTACGTAACTTCACTTGAAATTTTGCCAAAGTTGCTGCTCCCAGCTGTTGTCGGTGACGTGGTCGACTCCCGTGAGTGCGATGTCGAGCGGGGCGAACCATTGCAGTCCCAGTAGGCTTGGGCGGTCGCGGTCGACGATTGTTAGGGGAAGTCGTTCGGTGCGCCCCTTATACGTGATTTTGAAGTGTTTGGTTCCAACTACCGGGATGCGGTTTCCCTGGTAGTCCTTTACAATGAGTCTCTGGCTGTCTACGTTCCTCCTTTGGAGGGTAGGCACCAAGTGCTTTATTTCATGCCATGCAATCATGGAGAGGTAGGACCCGGAGTCCACCTCCATTTTGCATGGCTGGCCCTCGATGCCTACCTCCACGTGGACCTTCCGGGCGTCGTTGGTGATGGCGTGGCCGATGGTGACTGTCTGGTGGGTCTCCTCTCTCCGCCGGTTGTCGCCGCCTCGCGAGGATCGCCCGTTCCGGTCCCATCGGCTGTCCAAGGGGCGATCTCTGGTCCGGGGTGGTGTGCTTTCTCTCCTCCGGTCGTTCTGGTCCCATCGTGCCGGGTTGCGATTTTTCTTCAGGCGGCAGACACGGGCGATGTCTCCCTTCTTGTCGCAATGCCGGCAGATCGATTCGAAAAACCGGCATTCCGACCTGGGGTGGTCGCCGCCGCAGCCGGCACAGTTGGTCCTCGACTTATGACCTCACCTGTCTGGAGTCGATGGATGTCCTCCTTGTCATCGGAAGTGCCCGATGCTGAGTGGAAATCGCCCTGGTGGGTGGTCATCTCGGGTTTGGGCTTGGTCGACCTTGCCGGGTTGTTGTTTCCGCTGCGGTCCCCAGTGTTCGGTCTGCGCATGCGGTCGGCGGAAATTCGGGTTGCTTCGGCGGCTGCGGCTGCAGTGAGGGTGTCTGCTAGGCTGATGTTGCCCTTGGCCATCAGCCGGCTCTGGAGGACGGGGTCCCACAACCCGAGCACGATTCGGTCTCTCAGGGCATCGTTTAGGTTATCGAATTCGCAGAGCCCCCCTAGGCGCCGCAGCTCGGCGACGAAGTCGCTGAAGCTCTCACCCGACCTCTGGTCCCGCCGGTAGAACTCATTGCAGCGGATCAGGATGGGTACCTCTGGAGCGTAGTGCCGCCGAAGTATGGGTTCGAGGACGTCCCAGTCCATCGCGGTCGCGTCGGCGGGTTTGGCCAGCGCCTTGGCCATCTGGAAGACCTCGGTCCCGCAGTGGGTCAGGAAGACGGCGCGTTTCATTGGGCCGGTGGCGTCTTTCAGGCCGCTGCACTCGAGGTACATGCGGAATCGGTCGGCGAACGATTCCCAGTCCTCGGTGGCGGGGTTGAAGGGTGCGGGGGGTGCGATTTTCGCCATCTCGGTGGTTCATCTGGCTTCCGTCGGACACGTGGTTCGGTTCAGGGTCTGGATCCCACCTTCGTTGCCAGTGTTGTGTCCGTGAAATGATGCCAGGAGTTGGTGACTTTAGTGCAAAGCTCTTTATTAGGAAGTTGGAACCGAATTGGCGAAAGGAAAAAAGCCCGCGGCTTTTATTCCTTTCGCCGTGGCGGCCGCGGGAGATTCCTAGCGAGCCAATCGGCGCGGCTCGCCTGACCAATCGGAGAGCCCCGCGCTTTGGCCAATCAAAGCGCGGGGATCTCGAGTATGTTAATTAAGGACAGAACAGCTTGTCTCCCTAACCCTGGTTGGGGAACCCAGGCTTAACACTACCTCTATCTTTTTATTTTGTCCTTTTATTCCCAATTGGAAGGGCATTAATTTGGGTACTTGAAATCCTTCCCCTTTTACTCCAAATACCCTAATACTTTGTTCACTTAATTTCATTTCTGCAGTTAATATTGATATTGAAGTTCTCACTGCCCCAATGTCAATTAAAAACACCACTTCTTCTTCCTTAGGTCCCACTACTAAATTTATCAAGGGCTCTCCATGGGACCCAAAAAGGAATTGCCCCGACACCCCTACTATTGACTTTCATCCTCTTCCATCATATTATACACTTGCTGCTCCATTCCTTGGATCGGGCAATCTTTCCTGAAATGTCCAGGGTGGCCACATCCAAAACATCTCACTCTGTCCTCCCTGCCTATACCACCACATCCTCTTCCCCTTTTACTTTGGCTCCACCCTCGCATTCCTTCATTTCTCTCTCATCCAAACCTTTCCTTAAGTGGGGGTTTTGGAGGTCCTTCTTGTTTTATAACTTCTTTGACTGTTACCACCATCATTCTACCCTTTTGTTTAGTTTTCTCATAATCTCGCTGTACGTAAACCTTTTGGGCTTCTTTGAGAAGTTTGTCCAGTGATTTCCCAGCCCACCCATCTAATTTTTGTAATTTCTTTGAAATATCTGGCCATGCCTTTGTTACAAACTGAACTTGGACCAATTGTGTATTTGTAGCATCGTCCGGGTCCATGCCAGAGTATTTCCTCATCATATCCTTAAGCCTTTGTAAGAAAGCTGCTAGGGATTGCTCTTTTTCCTGTTCTAAATTCATAGCCTTGCTCATATTCTGTGCTTTTGGGACTGCTTCTTTTATTCCCCTAACAATTATATTTTTCAAATCTTCCATATTAGTTCTATGGGCTTGGTTGTTGTTATCCCAGTTTGGTCTAACCAGGGGAAATTTATCTTCTCCCCGAATATTATTAGCAGGGGGGTGATCTCTTTCTGATACTTTCATTAAGGCTGCTCTAATTAACTGTCCCTCCTCAGTTGAGAAGAGGGTATTAAGTATAGCCATCATTTCATCCCATGTGTAAATGTTAGGTCCCAACAAATTATCCAGTTGTTCTGATGCCCCCCAGAGGGTCATCTATAATACTTTTTATATCCTTTTTAAAGGGTCTCACTTCGGATGCCTTTAAAGGATCCTGCACAAAGCTTATTACAGGCACCCCTTGATTTACTCCATCAGGTACCTCTCGAAGCGGAAATATTCCTGTCTCTCTTTCTTCCACTAGGGGGTACTGTTTAAATGGAAAATCTCTGATATCTTTTTTACATTGCTCCAATTCCCTTTTCAGTACCTTATGTTTACCACTGCTTAAAGCAGGGGAATTTTTAATATTTTGTTCAGGGCTTGGCAAAAGGGGAGGAAGAGGAGGCACAGGTGGTGCAGCTTGTACAGGGTTTGGGTTATAAGGAGGGGGTAAATATCTCCCAGTGTCTTCCTCTTCTTCCTCATTCACCATAAATAATTTGGCTTTATAGGACCCCTCTTCTTGCTGCCATTTATCTGGGTTCCAAATTAGAGCATTATCTATTTCATTTTGTAGTGACTTACATTCTTTATCCTGGACATATTCATATAAATTATTGCAGGCAAAATAATCATTTGTTCTCAACCAGGGCCAACTTAAATTTTTATCTTCCCACCAGACAAAACAACACAAATTTACCATGTCTTCTCTAGTTAGACCCAATCTGGTAATTAATTTTCTATAGGATGGCTTTCCCCATCCTTCAAGTAATTGCCCTAGGGGACTTGAAGGATCAATGTTTAACTTTGAGTTTTGTTTTTTTGGTTTTTTTTGAAAAGAATTTTCTTAATTTTCTACAAACAAACAAGACAAACAAAACATTAAAACATCAACTCTCATATGTACATCCAGTGTGTCGGTTGGTTCATCGGTTTTGTGCATTCATTTTGTAGTCTCAATAACAATTATGTTACATAACAACTCATATTTTCAATCCAAACTTATATATCCTAATATCACTAAAAAAAAGAAATTTTTGACTATACTTTTAATCATTCATGCTTTATGAGATAACAATACTTTAACCAGCTTATTCTGTAACAAATCATATAATCATACCAAATCAATCCTAAAAAACCCTTTGTAAATATAATGTCAAATAACAAAGGCAAGTAAAACAAAATAAAGATATTCCTTACTGTCTAGCATTCTAAATATTCTATTATTGTATTTTATCATTGTGATAAGTGAACTAATGTAATGCTACTCTCGCTTCTGTAAATTTGCTCACGCTTAAAATTGTTTACAAAAGCATGTATCTTGTAACCTTCCAGAGGATAAGGATTAGAACAATATGAACCATTTTGTATATATGTGTGTTTCAAAAGCAGCGTCAGTACTGATAAGCGAACCATTAACAAACAGTTGGTGGTCTGGGGAATGTTGATGGGCGAACCATTAACGGTCATTAGGTGGTCTGGGGAATGTTGATGGGCGATAAGTGTCCCTGAAAGGGTGAGGTCTGATGACGCCTGTGAACCAAGCCCTCGTACAATGGGGAAGGGGAATTAGGGTATAAGTGTGTTGTGCAAAGTGTTCTCGGGGTTCCATCCTGCTGCCTTGGATGTGAACCCGCTTCTGCAGAACCGCAATAAAATCAGAGAAAACTCAGATCCGTGTCGTTTCAGTCTCTCGTGCAAGTGCAATCTCACAATTTGGCGCCCAACGTGGGGTATTCCACGGCGATCCTTGATGTTCTGGGGACTGGTGAGTAGTGGCCACTCCGTCTCGTTTGGAGACATTCCCACTCCCCATTGATCGAGAGGTCCCAGGAATCTCCAATCCAAAAACGAAAGTCTCGGAGAAATCGAGAGAGACCGAACGGACTGAGTGAAGGTACCTTGTGAATGGTGATCGGGGATCACGAGAAAACCTGAGTCGGGGACGCCCGCACATCCGCATACCTGAGCTGACGACAGGTCCCGGAGTGATCAGGTAAATTTGTTCCTTTTTCAAGAGAACGGGGTTTTGTTGATAGAAAGGTGTCCTTAAATTTTCTCAGGGAGAAAGTCCAGCGCCTGCTGGAGGACAGGTCTGGTGACAAGAATGGGGAAAGGACAAAGTAAGAGGTTATTAGAAACCTCGGATATAGAGAAGGTAGAAGAGAAAGAAGGCAGAAAACCTATTCCGGTAGATTCGCCTTTGGGACAACTACTGCACCAGTAGTTCTCCCCGAATCTAAAATATTATACCCGGAATCTGGAGAAGAAGCACATGATTTACTTGTGCAAATACAGGTGGCCGAAATATCCTCTTTTGGATCCAAAATTTCCCTACCATTGGGCACCGGAGGGAGAACCCAGTACATACTGGATGAATCAATTGAAGGATTATTTATTGGCTCGTAAATTAACTGCCGAGATACCGTATTTGGAAGTATGGTATCACGTTGAATTTGAAGGACCCAGCCCGCCACCGGCTGATCAATTTGTGTCCAAAATTAAAGATCCGGAGTCTGACGATGAGTTTTATCGTCCTCCACCGATATACGTTCCTCCGCCCAATCAGCAGGAAGTATTAGCGGCAGCGGCAGCGGCTCCATTACCTCCCTCCCCGCCGCCGGCACTTCATGCACATTTGCGGAGAGAACTAAGAGATTTGGAACAGAACGTTCAGAACTTTCCTTTTCCACCGGCACAGCCGGCACACGCTTATCCCTTGCGTGAAATGCCAAATGGTCTGAACGCTCTGGGCCAGCCCGTGGCTATGTATGCTGTTCAACCTATGAGGCCCGGGGAACTGAGGGAACTTAAACAATCACTTCCCCGCCTTCATGAGGACCCACAGAAAGTGAGCTTAGAGTTAGAACTGTTTTTGGGGCCAAATGATTACACTTATGAAGAACTGATGTACATTTTGGGGCACCTATTTAGCAGAGAAGAAAGAGATCTGATTAGACAGGGAGCAATAGAATATTGGCGAGTATTGCAATTGGGAGATGACCAAGCAGTTGCTGGGGATGTTAAGTTTCCCTTGGCCCCTCCCAATTGGAATATCCAAAATGCAGATCATAGACAAAACATGAAAGATCTGAAGACAATGATAATTGAGGGAATTAAAAATGCAGTACCACAGGGCCGAAACTTAACAAAAGCTTTCGAGATAAGTCAGGGAAAAGATGAGTCCCCAGGGGATTATTGTGCTAGGTTAAGACAAAGCTTGGAGAAATATTCAGGGGTAAGATCAGACACGCCTGCGTTTGAGTCTATGTTAAAAATGCAGTTTGTGGCGGGAGCTTGGCCTGATATTCAAAAGAAGATTCAGAAGATAGATAACTGGGGGGCACAGGGGATTACTGAGTTGATTCGAAATGCCCAACAAACTTTTGTGAATAGGGATGTGATTAAAACCAGGCAGAAATCTCAAATAATGTTGGCGGCAGTACAGACCGCTGCTAAAAATGAAGTGAGAAAATCAGAAGAAAAGAATCAACCGAGAAAAGAGGCATTTGGAGGAAGAGGTAGAGGATTCCCTCCCAGAGGAAGACCTGTTAGAGGGAGAGGGATGAACACTAATAGAGTAGGCATGGACCGTAACTGTTTCAGGTGTGGCAAGTATGGTCACTTTGCGCGCGAGTGCCAGAACAGTCACCCTGAGGGAAGTTACCCTCTATATGAAGATTAGGGAATTTCCGGCTCCTTTAAAAGGACCTACGGGGATCCACTGGTAAATATAAAAGTAGGTCCAGGCTGTCAGGAACTAACTTTCCTGATAGACACAGGGGCAAGTCGTACCTCGGTATGCGAGCCCATAAATGAAAGGATGAAAGGAAAAGAAACTATTTTGGTAACTGGAGTGAGTGGGAAGCAAAATAGAGTGAGAATTTTGGAAGAGGTAGAAATGAGTATGGATGGGATAGAAGTTCGTAGGAAGGTGTTGTATATACCAGAGTCAGGAGTGAATCTGTTAGGGAGAGATCTCATGCCAGCGTTTGGATTCCAGTTGAGAGATAATAGTGGAATAAGAATGTGTGTTCTGAAGGAAGAGGATGTAGAACGGATTCATGATGATGTTTGGGCAGATGGACAAAATGTGGGGAAGATGGAAATAAAACCTATCGAGATTAAGGTACAGCCCGGGATTGTTAAAAGTTGGACGCCTCAATACCCAATGAGCAAGAAGGGTAGAGAAGGATTGAAGCCTGTAATTGATCAATTGTTACAGCAAGGATTATTGGAACCAACCATGTCCCCTTTTAACTCTCCTATCTTGGCTGTACTAAAGAAGGACGGAAAGCATAGGCTAGTGGTGGATCTGAGGGGGATCAATAGGATTGTAATACCACGTTTCCCGGTGGTACCTGATCCCTATACCATTTTGGGCCAGATACCTCCTAAGGATGGGTGGTTTACAGTTATTGACTTGAAGGATGCTTTTTGGGCATGTCCGCTTGAAGAGGGGAGCAGAGATTTGTTTGCTTTTGAATGGAGTGATCCTGAAAGTGGGAAGAAACAACAATTGAGATGGACAGTATTGCCTCAAGGGTATACGGAAAGTCCTTTGTTGTTTGGTCAGGCTTTGGAGGAGAAGTTACAGACTTTTCCAAAAGAGGAAGGGGTAAGTTTGATTCAGTACGTGGATGATTTGCTGTTGTCAGGAGAAAAAGAAGTAAAAGTTAGGGAGAGTTCAGTGGCTTTGTTGAACTGGTTGAAAGAGCAAGGATTGAAGGTGTCAAAGGAAAAGATTCAATTTGTAGAGAGAAAAGTGAAGTATTTAGGACATTACATCATGCAAGGAGTCAGGAGTTTGGATCCTGAAAGGGTGAAAGGATTGATGAGTTTAGCTCCACCTAGGAACAAGACGGAGGTTAGAAAAGCCTTGGGATTAGTTGGATACTGCAGAGCTTGGATAGATCAGTATGCAGTGTTGGTTCAGTTCCTGAATCAGAAGTTGCACGGAGGAGGAGAGATCATTGAATGGTTGGAGGAGGATGAAGCAAAGTGGGAAGAAGTCAAGAGGGCATTAGCCACCGCACCGGTGTTGGCTCTGCCTAACTTGAAACTCCCATTCCATCTGTATGTTTCTGCAAGATTAGGAGTTGCAGTAGGAGTGCTTGCTCAGAAGAGGGGGGGGGGCGGTTTCAGCCCGTTGCTTTTCTGAGTAAGACATTAGAGCCTGTGGTAAGAGGTTGGCCTATCTGCGTGCAGGCGGTAGCCGCCACAGCTGTTCTGGTGGTAGAAAGCAGGAAGTTGACTTTTGGGGGAGCTATAGTGGTACACTCCCCACATCAAGTAACCTCAGTATTAAGTCAGTTGGCTTCCACTTGGATGACCGAAGGAAGGATTTTGAAATATGAAACTATTTTAAGGACAAGTCCAGATATTATTATCGGGACTGATAAGAATTTGAATCCAGCAGAATTTTTGGAAGGAACCAGAAGAGAATGGGAGGCTGAGGATCATGATTGTTTGTTGGAAGTTGAGATTATGACTAAAGTGAGAAAAGATTTAGAGGAAGTTCCGCTGGAGGAAGGGGAGAAGTGGTTTGTGGATGGCTCAAGCAGAGTTGAGGATGGCATAAAGAAAGCAGGATATGCGATAGTGACTCAGAATGGGGAGGTAATTGAGAAAGGATCATTACAAACAGGATGGTCGGCTCAGAAGTGCGAATTATATGCTCTCAAAAGGGCTTTGGAATTAGCCGAGGGAATTGATGTGACAATATGGACTGATTCTAAGTACGCTTGGGGTGTGGTTCATACTTTTGGGAAGATCTGGCAAGAAAGAGGGTTTATAAAATCAGATGGGAAACAGATAGAGCAACTCCAGCTAGTAGAAGAAGTGTTAGAGGCTTTAAAATTACCACAGCAGGTGGCCATTGTTCATGTAAATGCACATCAAAAGGGGAATGGCCTGGAAGTTGTTGGAAATAGATGGGCAGATAGGTGGGCAAAAGAGGCAGCTGGGGAGGTAACTCTACAAATGGTATTAGTCCCCATGTTGCCTGAAGAGCCCGAAGACAAATGGGAACCAGATGGAACTGTAATAGAGAAATTAGAAAAGGAAGGGTGCAGAAAAACAGAGAAAGGGTGGATGACTGAGAATGGAGAAAAAGTTTTGTCAGAAACACAAATGAGAAATGTAATGCAGTATTTACATGAAGGGAGTCATTGGGGGACTGAAGCTTTAGTACAAGCTGTCAAGCCGGTGTATTGGAGTCTGAACATGTGGACAATTGCTCATTCCATTTGCTGGAAATGTTTGATATGTCTAAAAGTTAATAAAAGTGCCTCCAGAAAAACAGAGAAAGGAGGACGGCCTTTAGCAGCTTGGCCGTTCCAGAAGATACAAATCGATTACACGGAATTGCCACCCAGTGGTGGATGGAAATATCTGTTGGTGATTAAAGATCACTTAACAGGGTGGATAGAAGCCTTTCCCACTAAACAGGCTACCGCTTCCATGGTAACGAAAATTCTGCTAGAACAGATAATACCTAGATATGGCATGCTTGAAGTAATAGACTCCGATAGGGGCACACATTTTACACAGAAAATTCTTCAAGAGATAATGAGGGCTATAGGGGTGAGATGGGACTTACACACCCCTTGGCATCCTCAGTCTTCAGGGAAGGTTGAAAGGGGAAACTCAGAAATTAAGAAACACTTGACAAAATTGCAGTTGGAAAATGGGTTACCTTGGACCAAGAACTTACCCCTAGCTCTTTTGAAAGTTAGGACTTGTCCAAGAAAGGACGTGGGGGTTTCACCTTTTGAAATGTTAATGGGTCGCCCTTACTTGACAACTTTCGGGGGACCTATGCCTGAATTCAGGGATATGTTTGTGAGAAAATATTTGCAGACGCTGTCCAGGTCTTTATTATCTCTTCATAAACAGGGACTTTTAGCACAACGACCACCACTAGTAGGAAGTCAACATCCCTATGAAGTTGGTGATTGGGTGCTTGTGAAGACCTGGAGAACTGAGAAATTGCAACCTAGCTGGGAAGGACCATATCAAGTACTTCTGATGACTGAGTCTGCTGTCCGGACGAAGGAAAGTGGATGGACTCATCATAGTCGTGTGAAAGCAACTCCAGAACCTGAGAAGCCCTGGAGAAGTCACCCAGTGGAAGGACAACCCTTGAAACTGACTCTTAAAAGATAAAATCATGTGTCTGTTTCTGTGTACTTCAACTGTACTTGTGAATATTTTTGTCTTACAACAGGTTAAAGAAGCAGAAACTGGACAGTCTTGGCATGTTCAGAGAGCAGGGGATCTTGGAGAAGATCTCTGGGCAGACAATTGCTACATTAAAGATATAAGAGCAACGGCTAAAGGTCTAAATATTACTAATTGTTGGTTATGTATGCATTTGCCTGGGAAAGCTGAAAAAGGGGTTATTCTACATGGAGTACCTTTGACAAAACAAATGATGGCGAATGGAGGGGAACGTAAAACGGAGTTTGGGAGAAATATGACTAGGAAGGTATTCCTTCAATTGCGAGAGACAGCTCATGTTTGTTTTAAAAGAAATACTACTGGGGGAATCTTCCTGGGAGATTGGGAAAGGTGTAATAAAACATTTATAATGCCCACAACATGTTTTAATACCAGTAAAACGAAATCCTATGACTGTACAAATGATCTTAAACCACTCCATACATATTATTGTCAAATGTGTATGTATTTTGAGGACATGATCAATTGGACAAGGATTTCTAATGCTACTTGGGCCATGGATGACAGCAGGTGGATGTTATGTGGGAAACATGCCTATAGAGAAGTACCAAAATTGTGGTCAGGAACTTGTACCATGGGGTTTGTGTTACCAGTAATATATAAATTAGATAAACTACCCAACACCCGAATCAGAAATAAGAGAGAGTTAGATTCCGGAGTAAACCCGGGATCCTGGTGGGGTGGTATGGGAAGAGCTCTAATTGCACCTTTAGGCATTGGGTTAAATTACCAAGACATTAAACGACTGAATAACTTCACCATCGCAATGTTTAATGACACCATAAAAAGTATAAAAATGATTAATGAAGAATTGTCCGAGGTTAGACAAGTTGCGTTGCAAAATCGCTATGCTTTAGACATAGTGCTTGCTGCGAAAGGGGGTGTCTGTGCCCTAATACATTCTCATTGCTGTACTTATATACACAGTTATGAACCAAATATAACTAAAACTGTATATGATATGGAGACCAGGATGAATGAATATCAGAAGCAGTGGGATGGTGATTCAGGATCGTTGTGGGATATGCTATGGTCTTGGCTTCCTGATGGATCATGGTGGAAATCGATAATAACCACTCTAACAATTATAGTAGTAATTTTGGTTAGTTTATGCTGCTGTATCCAATGTATTCCAAACTTAATAAACATGTGTATGCAATCTTTTAGGGAAATTAGGTTCACAAATGGAGAGAAAGAACACCTTTTATACAGTCAATCAGAAGAAATGTTAATGCAAGTTAGTAAAGATCTCTGCTTTTGAAACAAAATGTAACCAGAAGAGGAGGGATTGTGATAAGTGAAATAATGTAATGCTGCTCTCGCTTCTGTAAATTTGCTCACGCTTAAAATTGTTTACAAAAGCATGTATCTTGTAACCTTCCGGAGGATAAGGATTAGAACAATATGAACCATTTTGTATATATGTGTGTTTCAAAAGCAGCGTCAGGACTGAAAAGCGAACCATTAACAAACAGTTGGTGGTCTGGGGAATGTTGATGGGCGAACCATTAACGGTCATTTGGTGGTCTGGGGAATGTTGATGGGCGATAAGTGTCCCTGAAAGGGTGAGGTCTGATGACGCCTGTGAACCAAGCCCTCGTACGATGGGGAAGGGGAATTAGGGTATAAGTATGTTGTGCAAAGTGTGCTCAGGGTTCCATCCTGCTGCCTTGGATGTGAACCCGCTTCTGCAGAACCGCAATAAAATCAGAGAAAACTCAGATCCGTGTCGTGTCAGTCTCTCGTGCAAGTGCAATCTCACATCATCTAGCCATTGATAAAAAAGATCCCAAATTTCATAAAATTGTTTCTCCTCTTGCTCTCTAATTTCAAATGTCAATCTACTCATCTTAGCACATTCCAATATTTTCTTAATAATTTCTTCCTGTAATGGCATTTTCTCATTCTTCCAATTTTTAGCAAATACAATCCCAGCCGCTGTTAATACATTTATAATCAGGTATTTCAAATCTTTACGATATGTATCAGGTAAAATTCCCAATAAAAAGATCTCTGGTTTCAAGTCTATGTGTTTCTTTGTCATTTTTTCCAACCACATGCGAATTTTAGTCCAATATTTTCTGGCGTCCTCACAAGTCCACCACATATGGTAAAAGGAGCCAGGTATCTGATGACATTTCCAGCATTTTTCAGATTTGTTCTTAAACATTCTTGCTATTCTTGTCGGGGGAAAGTGCCACCTATAAAACATCTTATACAAGTTTTCTTTATATGCTGTTGACATTGCCATTTTATAATTTTGAGACCACAATTTCTGCCATTTCTCTAGATCAATCCCATATCCAAAATTCTTCCCCCAAACAATCATAGTTTCTTTAACTTGTTCTTCCTCTAATTTAATTCCCAGTAAATAACCATATAATTTTTTAATCACCTTCTCATCAGTACCCATCAAGATCTTATCTAAATCAGTCTGTTTATCACAGAATCCCTCCGTTTTAGAATCTTCATCATACCTTGAATGCATTTGCGCATATGAAAACCAATTCATCCTTATACCTTGTTCCTCTAAGTTTTGGATCGATTTAAGTCCACCCTTTTCATCCAACAGTT
Organism: Hydrophis major; assembly: GCA_033807585.1. NCBI lineage: Eukaryota > Metazoa > Chordata > Lepidosauria > Squamata > Elapidae > Hydrophis > Hydrophis major. The sequence continues at coordinate 314,364 of JAUCBL010000126.1, forward strand.
CCCCATATCTAACTGTTTGTTCCTTCTTATAGATTATAGGATAGGAAAATGCTTCAATAGTCGATAACCAAACTGGAATTTTCAAATAACATTGTTTTTTTATCTTCTCCCAATTTAACCACAAAGACTCCCGTATATAATGTCTTCTAAAATAACCCTGTGTTTTAGTTCCCTTATACCATAAAAAAGCATGCCAGCCCAACAGCAAATCATGCCCTTCTAATGTCAACAATCTATGCTTTCTTAATGTTATCCATTCTTTGACCCACATCAAACTTGCAGCTTGATAGTACAATTCCCAATTAGGCAGGCCAAAACCTCCTCTAATTCTAGCGTCTTGCAAAAGCTTTAGCTTTATTCTTGCTTTTTTACCTTGCCATATAAACTTCAACATTATTTTATTTGAATCTTCAAAATAGTCTTTTCCAAGTCTAATTGGTATTGTTTGAAACAGAAATAGAATTCTGGGTAAAATAATTGTTGAAATTCTCTCTGTTAATGACAATTGCAAGTTTTCCCATTTCTTCAAGTCTGTAGCTATATGTTGTTTGAGTTTAATATAATTATTCTCTTTTAATGTGCTACATCTTGCTGTCAAATATATCCCCAGATACTTAACCTTATTTGTAACTTGGATTTTCAAAAGGTCTGCCAGTTCTTCTCTTTGTCTCAGTAACATGTTCTTTGTCAAAATCTTTGTTTTATTTTTATTTATTTTCAAACCAGCCATCTCACCATATGTCTCTATCTTTTCCAATAACTTTGGAGCTGTTTCTAGCGGGTCTTCCAGAATAAAAGCTAAGTCATCAGCAAAAGCTTGTAGTTTGAATTCTTCCTTTTTAATTTTCATTCCTTTTATACTTTTATCATCCCTAATATTTCTATTCAACACTTCCAAAGTCAACACAAATAGCAAAGGAGATAGGGGACACCCTTGTCTTGTGCCTTTTCTTATATTAATAAAATCTGTAAGTTCCCCCTCCATCATTACCTTTGCTGTCTGTTTATTGTATATGGCTTCTATTGCTTGAATAAATTTTCTGGCAAAACCCATCTGTTCCAATAGTAATAACATAAATCTCCAGTTCACGTTGTCAAATGCCTTTTGAGCATCTAGGAATATCAAAGCCATTTGCTTTTCAGGATGAGCCTCATAGTATTCCAAAGTATCCAAGATTACTCTCATATTGTCTCTGATTTGTCTCTTTGGCAAAAATCCATTTTGATCTGGGTGAATAAAATTATTTAAATATTTTTTAAGTCTTTCTGCTAAAATTGAAGCAAAAATTTTATAGTCTGCATTCAATAAAGAAATAGGTCTATAGTTCTTAATTTGCAGTGGGTCAGCCTCTTCTTTTGGAATAAGTGTAATATAAGCCTCTGACCATGTTTTGGGTATCATCTTCTTTGACATAGCTTCATTCATAACTTCTAACAGTGGGATGCTCAATGATTCTTGAAATGTTTTATAGAATTCTGCCGGAAGCCCATCTGGACCTGGTGCTTTCCCATTATTTTGTTTCTTAAGTGCTTCATTTAATTCCATCATTGTTATATTGCTTTCTAGCATTTCTTCAGTCTCTTTAGGTATCTTCGGTAAGTTGGCATTCTGTAAATACTGTTTGACTTTTTCCTCATCAATATTCTCTTGTTTATATAGTTGCCCATAAAAATCTCGAATAATTTCCTTTTTCTCCTTATTACCATAACAAACTTGGCCTTGATCATCTATTAGCTTCAATATTTTTCTTGATTCCTTCTCCTTTCTCAATTTATATGCTAGCCATCTACCTGGTTTATTTCCATCTTCAAAATAATTCTATTTAGAATTTCTAATTTTCTGTGCCAGTTCTTCTTTCTCTATTAATTCCATTTTATGTTTAATTACATCCAGCTTCAATTTAATATCTTTTTTCTGTGGCATTTTCTGTAATTCTTTTTCAAGCCTTTTATACTCATCTTCCAAGGCCTTAGAAGCTTGCCTTTTCCTAATATTCTTTTTTCTTGTATAATCTATTATCAAACCTCTAGCATATGCCTTCATTGTATCCCAAACATTTTGCGTTAAAGTATCTTCTTTTTTATTTTCTCTAAAGAAAAAAGCCAATTCCTTCTCCATCCATTGTATAAAATCTTTCTCCTTTAAGATAGTATTATTTAATGTCCATCTCGATCTTTTTTTTTGTCCCTTCCATTTAATTGTCATTGGGCTATGATCTGCCCAAGTACTTGTTTCGATATTTGTTTCTTGAATATTGGATATTAATTCTGTTGAGATCCAAATCATATCTAATCTGGACCATGATAAATGTCTATTTGAATAAAAAGTATATTGTTTAGCTTTAACATTTCTTTCTCTCCAAATATCTTTTAAAGTTAATTCGTCTGTCATTTTAAAAAAGGATTTAGGGAGAGTCTTTCTATTTTGCTTTGTTGTTGTTGCTATATAGTCCAGTTTATTGTCCACAATTCCATTAAAGTCTCCCATCATAATTATATTAACATAGTCCAGTCCAATTATTTTCATGTGTAGCTTTTTATAAAACTCTTCTTGTTTATCATTCAGAGCATAAATTGCAATCAAGAGTATTTTTATATTATTGTCCATTATTTCCACCATTAATACTCTTCCGTCTTCAGCCATGTATGTCAGTTTTGCTGGGATGGCCTCTTTAATGTATAGAACCACTCCTCTTTTCTTACATTGAGTCAAATAAGTAAATATTTTCCCTAATTTTGGCTGTACTAACAATGGTTCATGTTGTTTTTTAATATGAACTTCTTGTAAGCAAATTATATCAAATTTTAATTTCTCTAATTTATGAAAAGTTTTCCTTCTTTTAACAGCTGAATTGAGTCCATTTATATTCATTGTAATCAGTTTTTTTCCTCCATTATTATGCTTTATATATAGGTCTAACAGCTCTTGTGGATCTCACTTCACGCCGTTCTTTACTATCCACCTGTCCACCTACTGCTCCTTTCTCTTTTTCAGTCTCCAGTTGTTCCTCTTGAAACTCAATTAATGAGACCTCTTTCTCTGCCTCCTCTTCTCTTCTTCCAAAAAATTCTGCATGGAAAAGTTCTGCTTTCTCAATTGAATCAATTCTATGTCTCTGCTCTTGCCACGTAAACATTAATCCTTCTGGAATCAGCCATCTATAATTCACTTCGTTTTCCAAGAGCATTTTGGTCAGAAATCGATATTCTCTTCTCATCTCTTTCACTCTTCTGGGTATTTGTTTTAAAACCACAATCTCTTTATCTTTGTATTTCAATGTTTTCTCTCTTACCACTCGTAGTATTTGTGTTTTAATGGATTTTTTGGTGAATCTAATATGGACTTCCCTTGGTAATTTATTTCTCATCGCATATCTTGTATACACTCGATATACCTCATCTACTCCATCCATCATCTTTTCCTCTGTAATTTCCAAAGCATCTGCCAAAATTTCTGTCATTATCACGGCCAAATTTTCTCCTTTTTCTTCTTCTATATTTTGAAATCTGAGATAAAATTCTGACCTTTCCATCTCCCACCTCAACATCCCACTTTTTTCTTGTTCAACCACTGTTAATCTACTGTCAATATTTCCAATCTTCTCCTCTCTTTGTTTCCCTTCTTCTTCATTTTTTTGGAATATCTCCTCATACTTCACCATCATTTGTTTAATATTTTCCACTTTTTCATCAGTCTTCTCTGTTCTTTGTTCAATGTTCTCTATTCTTTGTTCAATGGTGTCCGATTTTATCTTGAGATCTTGAATTCCTTGCATAATCATCTGTAAAGTTACTTTTTCTTGTTCTTTATCTTGCTTCAACATTGTCTGAATTAAACGTTGTCCTCCAGCTGGTGGGGATGCAGAGGTAGAAGTAGAAACGCCAGATGATATTGGTTTCCTGCTCATTTTAATGCTTCCAAATCTTCAAATTCTTTTTAACTTTTAATCCAACTGGTAGAATAGTCAATTATAATCCAAAATGGAAAAGTCCAATAGTAAAAGGCCCAAAACCAAAGAAGAAAGAGGAAAAAAGGAAGAAGCAAGATCTTCAGGTTCTTCTAGACCCTAATCCAATTACAAAGTAGTCCCCCATAAAAAATAAAAAATAGAAAGAAAAAAACCCCAAAAATAATAATATTGATTAAGAGAAAAAAGAACAAAAAGAAAAAAGAAGAGAAGAGATTCCTTCAGGTTCTTCACACCTTAATCCAGTTGAGAAGTCTCAATAATCAAAAAAGAAAAACAGAGTGGTCCAAAAACATAAATAGAAAAAGCAAAAGGATCCCAATAAAGATAAGGAGAAAAAAAGGGAAAAAAAAGAAAAAAAACTCTGAGGCTTTCCCTTTAAAATAAAAAGCAAAAATAAGAATATTACTAGAATTAAAATTTACAAAAAGGCTGGTGAATATGACTCTCTTCTTCAGCAGCTTCAAAGCCAAGCCTCAAGTGTTGAAATATTGATAAGAGTCCAGGAAAACACCTGTAATAATATTTTGCTGTGCTCTCCCTCTATCTTATCACATTAAGATGTCCTTGAGAAGGAGTCTTCTTACCATTCTCTCCAATTCAAATAAAATATTTTCAAGCCTCTAGTTGGCAGTGTTACAAAGTTTCTTAATGCTCTTCCCCCCCCCCAGCCAGAGGAAAAGGATAATTTATACAGAAAAAAAAATAGCCAAAGGGAGCCTCTATCCTAAAAGAAAATTAAAAAATCAAAAGGAGCATAAAAAATATATGTAAAAGAAAATTCAATCCGGTTACCTACAAAGTCACATGAAAGTCCCCCAAAAAAAGTAAAAGAAAGAAAAAAAAAATCCAAGCCTCAATTTGACGTCACTTTAAAAAACGCGGTTCAAACAGTTTTTGTCAAAAAAAATCTCACAGGTTTCTTCTCCATTCAGGATGCCCTTTCAAATCTCAGCGAATTTACAACACAAAAGAAGTTTCTCACCCAGCCGACACACTTTCACTCCGGCCACTTTCTTTCCGGAGCTGTCCCAACTTCAGCAGCTATCGAGGCTGCCTCTCCGCCACCAGCAAAAGGGCTTCTCCCGGATCAAACCAGAGATTTTGCGATATCTCTGGGATCCTGGGACAGTGCCCTTCACAATCCCCATCTCTACGGGACGGTTTAGGTCCGTTGGGACCGACCAGGGGTGAAAATATCGGCTGCGATCTCAGAGCCCCGAGATCGCAGCTGTATCGCCGAAACGAAGCTCCACCTTCTCCCAAGGCCTCCAAATTCTTATCGTCAGTCCATACCTCAAACGGGTGTTTTGCTCCTTCCAAGAAATGTCTCCATGTCAGTAGAGCCCAGCGAACTGCAAAAGCTTCTTTTTCCCAGACAGCCCACCTCCTCTCGGTTTCAGTCAGTTTATGGGAGGTGTAGGCGCAGGGTTGTAGAGTTCCTTTTTTATTGATCTGAAGTGAGACCACTCCAACTGCCACATCACTCGCATCATCTTGGATCACAAACGGGGCATCCATGTCTGGGTGCTTTAACACTGGTTCTGCAGTGAACAGTCGCTTCAGTTTTTCAAAGGTGGCTTGGCATTCCATGGACCACTCCAACGATTTGCTAGGCTTTGGTTTCACCTCCCCTTTGGTTTTTAAAAGATTGGTGATAGGCATTGCTATCTTAACAAAAGACGGGATGAATTGCCAGTAAAAGTTGGCAAATCCTAAGAAGCTTTGAAGTTGTTTTCGGGTGCGCGGTGGGGCCCACTCCAACACAGCCCGTACCTTCCCTGGATCCATTTCAATGCCTTCATATGAAATGCGATACCCCAAGTAGTCGATTTTCTCTTGATGGAACTCACATTTGGACAGTTTAGCATATAACTTGGTGGCTCACAGTTTCTGTAGCACTGAACGCACCAGTCTCACATGTTCATCCTGAGTTTCTGTGTAGATAAGGATGTCATCAAGGTAAACCAAAAACCCCTTGTATAAATGTTCGTGTAGCACCTGATTGATCATTTGCATGAATACGGCTGGAGCACCCTGTAGGCCAAAGGGGAGAACATTGAACTGGAAACAACCCATAGGGCAGTTAAAAGCGGTTTTCCACTCATCCCCTTCTTTAATTTGGATTCGGTAATATGCTTCCCTCAAGTCCAACTTCGTGAAAATCTTCCCTTTAGCCAGGTGGGCTAACATATCCTTCATTAGAGGGAGGGGGTACACATTTTCCATGGAAATTGCGTTCAGGTTTCTATAGTCAACTACCAAATGCTTGGACCCATCTTTCTTTTCACGGAACAACACTGGGGCCGCTACCCGAGGTCTAGCAGGTTGGATGAAACCACGTTTCAAATTTTTATCGATAAACGATCTCAGCTCTTCCAATTCCCGTGGTGTCATAGAATATAGCTTCGGTTTCGGGAGCGTCACCCCCGGCAGAATTTCAATACTACAATCTGTTGATCGATGAGGGGGGAGCTCATCTGAAGCCTTTTCGCTGAACATTTCTTTTAAGTCCCAATATTCTTTCGGAATCTTTTCCTCCCCCTCCAAGTTTTCGGTACCTGTGGAGGCTAGCTCAACCGGATTTTGAAGCCTCTGTTGGGATGGCTCCTCCCCTTCCAGTCACTGATTGGTGCGTATGCGTAATGAACCCTTCCTCCAGTTCACATGGGGATTCCACTTGCGGAGCCAGGGCAATCCTAGTATTAATAGTTGCTCCATTCCAGGGGCCACAATAAAACACAAAGTCTCTTTATGCTCCCCCATGGTCATCTCTAGGGGTTCCATTATGAAGCGTGCAGGGCAACCCCCCACCACCGATCCATCTAATTGGCAAAAGGCTATGGGCGTTTCTAAAGTTCTCAGTCTGATGCCCATCTCCTCGACCACTTTCATGTTGATTACACATCTCGTGCACCCAGAGTCTGGCAAGGCTAACATCTCCCCTTCGGTCCCTGAAGTGGGTACCCTTAATTTTACTGGAATGATCATGGGGCCCTTGTTTGGACTTACCAGGAAGTCGTCTTCTGAGTCAGATTCACTCTCTTCAAGGAAGGTTGGAGATCCCAGCTCCTCTCCTGACGGAGGGGCGACCTCTACAACCTCCCCCATCTTTAGCGCGGTTTCGCGAGGCTTGGCTGGGGGGTTTTCAGGTTTCCTCCCTCCTCTCTGCACCCCCTTTGGATCCAGCTTGACCCTGCAGTCCGCAGCCCAGTGGCCCTCCTTCCCACATCGGAAACAGGCAGTGGATTTGGGTCTTGCCATCACTCCTCCTTTCGGGGTCTTTGGGGCCTCTTGAAAACATGGGGGGGGAGGCTTGCTCCACCCAGAGCCCCCCCCCGGCATCTGCTTCAGGTCAAATCTATTTCCACCTCATCTGCCAGCAAGTACCACATCTGCAAGTCATTGGAGTCCCTTCTGGAAATGCATCTCTGGTATACGTCTTCATTTAGACCTTCTTTAAATGCTTCTATCAGGGCTCCCTGGGACTAGCCTCGGATATGGCACGCCAGCTGTCTAAACTCTTGGGTGTAATTGGCCACTGACCTCCTCCCTTGATTTATGGTTTTCATTCTGATCCTGGCCTTTCGCTCCACCAGTGGGTCCTCAAATCTTGCCTGCAGCACGGTCATGAATACATTACAGTTCAGCAGTTGGGGGGAGTTATCATTATACAAAGTCACCATCCACTCTGCAGCTATTCCCTCCAGAGCCCTGGTAACACATCTCACTTTGGCTGCTTCTGAGGAGAATTCCTCCCCGTAATTCTTCCACATAGCTCCAAACTTGTGCTAGGAAAAACCCCAAGTCTTTGGGATTTCCCCCAAATTTTACTTCTAGTGGAGGTGGCTTGGGAGCTCTACATCTTCTAGGGATTACACCTCCCGCTGGGCCCCCCGAGGCTGTTGCTGGTTGTTGCTCTGGCTCAGGTTGATTTATGGGGGTGGGGGCTGCTCGGCTTCTTCTGGCTGGGGATGCTTCCCCTTCTCCCTCATACCTTTGTGCAGCGTGAGGTTGCCCAAACGCCTCATTGAGGAGTTGCCTGGCTTGGTCCAGTAAAAGCTCTCTTTTCCCTCTCTTGCCATGGCTCCTCTCTTCCACACTGTCGGGTGGTGGTGATTCCAGGGGGGGTGGAGCCTCCTCCAGATCCTTCCAGCCAACTCCCAATGACCATCTGGGCTTCACAGCTGGGATCTCTTCCAGATTGAGCTCCGCTAACAATTCAGCTTCCCGTGCCTCCTCTAGCAACAAAGACTCTTGGCCTCCAATGGCACCCAGGTCCTCCGGGTCACTGATTGGAGATGACATGATGTTCAGACCCCCTTGGAAGAAACTGGATATTTTCTCCAGGTGGACTGGTAGAGTGAGATTCAAAATAATGTCAGGTGGTGCTCCATTCAAAATTCAAGAAAGAAATACTTAGACTCTTTTAATTAGAGAAAAGGTTTCTTTTACTGAAAATGAAGTGGTAGCATCAGTAAAATTCTGAAATTGAGAAATTAGGCGCGCAGATCACATATACAAAGTGATGGAAATGTTCCCACCCCCTATAGTTCAAATGATTCTTCCAATTAAAAGTTGTGAATTTGATAATGTGGACATCTTCAGGTGGTGATGAGGCCTCTGTCCATTGACCTTGGCATATTTTGATAAAGATTTGCAGCTGCGCAGAGAAAAGAAAGCGAGAAATAGAAACGCAGGAATTTATACTCCCCCCCTCCTCATTTACACAACACAAGAATGTAACACCTCCAGCTCTCTTCCCAGATGTTGCCCCCTCCTCCTCCCGTTACTTATGGCAGCCAAAAGATGCAAAGCAGTAGTAGAAGATCTTGAAGGCTGACACTCCAACTCTGTCCTTCGGTAATCGGGCTGTGACCGTCCAAAATGCGAGTCGGTTTGCGAGCATCTGAATTTTGATCCCGAAGCCACAGGGGCTGCCGCAACGGTCCCGAACATGAAACGCACATTCCGTAAGTCCCTTTTCTTCCATTGCCGTTGTCATGTGGAATTGTCACTAAATTCACCTCTTGTTAAGTCAAGGACTATCTCCGTTGTTAACTCGAGGACTATCTCCGTTGAAAGCAGAGCTCTTCAGGGCCAATGTCTCAGTGACTGAGGCAGGAATGGGAGAATGGGAGTGGGGGCAGGGCTTGCAGAACGACGGACACAGTGCTGGTTCGGACCGGTTCAGACCGGTTCGACTGAACTGGTTGTAAAAAAAAAAGCCGACAATCAGCTGTGGTGGGGAAAGCTGCGCAACGGCGTTCGGCAAAGCACGCCCACTAAGCCACGCCCACCGAACCATTTGAATCCCACCACCAGATGGGGACACAGGTCCGCAGGTGTGTGAGAGAGAGGCAATCAAGACTGTGTAGAAATGGGCAACAACCTCACCAAGGACAAAAGAGGAGCTTGGAGGTCGGCAAAGAAAGGATGGCTTGGAATTTGGCAGGGAGCCTGAATTGCCAAAGGGAAAAATAAAAATCAGATTTGGCTGAAGAGGAAATGAGATATTTTTTGGTGGGGTGTGTGTGATTTCCTGGCTTTGTTCCCCAATTTGGGGTGTTGGATGTTTGAAGGAACAAACACCCACACCCACACCCACACAGTTTCCTGGCTGCCTTGATAAACAGCCAGACCCATCTTGGTTGTGTTTAATTGGGCTTCTTTAATGTTCCTTTAAAAAAAAAAAAAAATAACAACCCGGTTTTCCTGTTTGAAAGGTTTCCTCTTGAGAAGGAGTTGCTTCTCTGAATTGTTCAGCCACCTGGATTCATTGGCTGTGACGGGCAGCCGTAGAAAATGGATGGATGGATGAGAGAGAGGGAGGGAGGGAGGGAGAGAGAGAGAGAGAGAGAGAGCTGATAGATGGAGGGAGGGAGGGAAGGCTGTCTTGAAAAGATAAGATGAGAAACAGAAAAAGCCGTGACTCACTGGGCTTTTATTTTCAACCACGTGGTTTCCAGGCAGTGCTTTTCAGGCCATGGGAGGCCATTTTCAGGTTGTTTTGGCTCAAAAAAGGCCCAACAACTGGCTGTTTTTCAGGTGTTTTTCTGGAGTTTTGGGAGGTGTTTTTTGGCCTATTTGCAGGCTGTTTTTCAGCCATTTCCCAGGCAGTTTTTCAGGCCTTTTCAGGCAGTTTTTCAGGCCATTTTACTGTACATTTGGAGGGGGGGCATTTTTTGGCCCATTTGCAGGATGTTTTTGGCCATCTTGTTGTCCCCAAAATTGGGCTCTTGCTTGGTGTTGAAGCAGATTAAGTCACTGGACACAAGGTGTGATACAATATACTTTTATTTTGGTGCCAAGATAGAAGGTCCCTGAGGGCTCAAAAGCTAACCAAGGGCCCCGATGAGAATCTTACAGCCATTTTTAGAGTCAAGGGGTAGTCACATTCAGCCCTTTTGCCCTTCCCCTAATAATGCATACATAACAGATAATATTGGTTATTTGGATCTCAGGCTGCTACGTAGCTAAATGTCGCATGGTTTTCCACCCCAGACCACAGGTATCTTGCAAAGTGTCCTACTTTCATGTACCAGCTAGGTGGTTTGGGTATTTTTTCTTATAAGCAAGCTATTCTTTTTTTTTAAACAAATTTTATTGATTTTAAAGACAAACAAAACATAAGACATCAAAGTATAAAACCTCCTTTCTCAAAAATTACTTATAAGTTTTAACAAAGCAAATAAGGCATTATTTTTTAAAGCATAGTTCCACATTATCACATTTCCATTTAAATACATATATATCTTTTCCAATTTTCTCATTGTTTCTCCCTTCACTTTTATCCAATTATATTTCATTCTATCAAGGTTTTATTAATTCTTCATCAAGCATAAACACACAAAATACAGAACATAAAACAAAACATAAAAAGATAAAACCTTCTTAATTATTATTTATACATCCAAATTTCTCTCCCTTTTTTTTAATTCCTCCAAGGTTTTATTAATTCACAATCAAAACATAGCTAACCAAAACACAAAGCATAAAACAAAACTTCTTTTGAAAAGTGGCTTAGCCCCGGGTTACATCTTTTTTGACAGACCTAAATCAAGTTCGTGCTCACCTTATATACCATTCATATCTTATTAACCATTCTATATTTTCTATATAACTTCTCCCTTCTTTTCACTCTCTTAGTTATATTTTGTTTATTTCATCTTATTTCAGAATCATTATATTTGTATCTTTTATCTGTTCTTTTGCAATCATCTATTTATCTCTTCTTTTTAGCAAAATAATTTCCCCTGTAATCACTTTTAAAGTGTGACGCCTTTCCCTAAAATAACACTTAAAATAATACATAATTTCTATCCTGATTCTACTTAGTACATTCTACATATTGCATTTTGAAAAGAAAAAGAATAATAAACTTATAATATAATTAAATATATAATTTCCATTCTAATTCTAATTCTATTAATAGTATAACTAAACATTAATCATTTTACACATTCTCTTTGATATTTTGTTAAATATTGAAATCTATCATTATAAAACATTTTAATATTTTGTTAAATCTTATAATATTCCAATAGACTATTTCAAATGCAAATACTACAATACTATCTTATGTACTCTTGCAGAATCTTTCTTAAATTACACATCCTTTATCCTTTATCTCTAAAAAAAAATCTTGTTCCAGACCATGGCTTTTTTTCCCTTTTTCCCTCCCTTTCTTCTCCAGTCTGATCTTTTTGCCCCCCCCTTCTCCTAATCTCCCCCTTTTTAGCTTCCCTTCTCTGTTGTAATTCTCTTTTCAATTGCTTTCTAACATTGTACCTTTTTTTCACCTTATTTTTCTTTTTCTTGGTTGTTTTATTAAATCTTAAATTCTCATTTTTCCTTCCTCTCTTCTTATTTTCTTTCTTAATCAAAATTTTTTGTCCATTAAAAAGAGCTTCCTTTTCTTCTTCTTCTCCTTCTCCTTCTTCATCAAGTATTTGCTGGTACGTAGAAACTGTTAGGGATAACATTGTTTACCCTAACTGGTTTAGGTAAAATAATAAATAAGTTAACATGGTTTGTTGGTTAAAGTGTGTGTAACTTTAACTGCAAGAATGTAATTAAGGGTGTGGTTGTAAAAGCACCATAAAAGGAACAAGACAATGGCAGCTCTCTCTCTGGCTTAATGATCCCTAATTACTGGATGGATTGATGACTGCGTTTTTTCCTACTGGAATGGGAGAGAGAAAGGAGTGTTGATTTCTCAACGGTGAGAAGAGATAATACGGACTGATTTATTGTAAGTGAACTGACATTGAATGCACAACACGGACTTTGCAAATTGAGAATCCCCGAATGGACTGACTGAAATGATACATGACTAATGGACTGTTTTTGATTATGCTATAACTCTTCAATGGAATAAACTATATTTTGATAGCACAAGCGTATCTGCTTTTTACTGAGTGTTAACTAACATACAAACTTATCTCACACATTTACCTGTCTGCCTAACTGACTAACGCTGCACATTCTGTTTAGCGTGTTTTCCTTTGGTTGGGGGAACAGGCTTCACAGAAACTGCCATTTCTAAAAAGTGGAAGACAGCTCCCAATGAATTCTTGCCATTTGGTTCTCTTTCTTTTAATTTTTCATATTCCATTTTTAGTTGATCCAGAGATGGTGCCATAAGCAAGCTATTCTTGTTCCTCATATATCCTGGCTAGTGATTTAAAGTGTCAACTCCTGCCTCACTAAGAATGTGCAGTTTCAGCCCATTTCCTATTGCAGAGCAGCTCAAAGCAGCACCCCCACTTCCTGTGACACCCCTCCTTCTGTAGAGAGAGAGAAGGAAGGAAGGAGCAAGGCTGCTTAAGGCACCGAAATGAAGAGAAGAGAAAATGTTTGATCAGAATTCATGTTCCTCCCTCTCATATGTCTATTCCATGAATACCTATCTCCACAGAGCCTTCCTCTGATCCCCAGGGCCTCCTCTGGACACACACGCTGGCATCGGATCCTTCATTTTCTCAGTCAGCTTTTCGGGCCTTTTTCAGTCAGTTTTTCAGTTCTTTTCAGTCAGTTTTTCAGGCCATTTTTCAGGTGGTTTTGGGCCATTTGCAGGCTGTTTTTTGGCCATTTCTCAGGCAGTTTTTCAGGCCACTTTGGGGGCATTTTGGGGGCATTTTTGGGTGCATTTTTGGGCCCATTTGCAGGCTGTTTTTCAGCCATTCTCAGGCAGTGTTTTGGGCCTTTGCAGGCAGTTTTAGGGGCCATTTTGGGGGAGTTTTGGGGAGTGTTTTTTGGCCCATTTCCAGGCCATTTTTGGGCTATTTGTAGGATGTTTTTCAGCCATTTCTCAGACAGTTTTTTGGGCCTTTTCAGTCAGTTTTGGGAGCCATCTTTCAGGCAGTTTGGGGGGGCTTTTTTGGCCCATTTGCAGGCCATTTTTCAGCCATTTCTCAGGCAGTTTTTCCAGCCATTTCTCAGGCAGTTTTTGGGCCTTTTCAGGCAGTCTTTCAGGCCATTTTTCTGTACATTTGGAGGGGGCCGTTTTTTTCAGGTTGCTTTTATCCTATTTGCAGGCTGGTTTTGTTTGCAGGCTGTTTTGGGCCATTTTGTTGTCCTCAAAATTGGGCTCTTGCTTGCTGTTGAAACAGATTAAGTCACCGGACACAAGGTATGGTACAATATACTTTTATTTTGGCACCAAGATAGAAGGTCCCTGAGGGCTCAAAAAGCTAACTGAGGGCCCTGATGAGAATCTTATACCCACTTTTAGAGTCAAGGTGTGGTTGCATTCAGCCCTTTTGCCCTTCCCCTAATAATGCATGCATAACAGATAATAATGGTTATTTGGATCTCAGGTCCCTACGTAGCTAAATGTCGCATCGGTTTTTCACCCCAGACCACAGGTATCTTGCCAAGTGTCCTAGTTTCATGTGCCAGCTAGGTAGTTTGAGTTTTTTTTTTCCTATAAGTGAGCTATTCTTGTTCCTCATATATCCTGGCTAGTGGTTTAAAGCAGTGGTCCCCAACCTTTTTTGTACCATGGACCAGTTTCACGCAGAAACACTTTTTCAAGGACCAGTTAAGGTTATTTATTTATGTTTGTTTGTTTTTTAATTATGATTTATTTATTTATTTTTATTTTTTATTTTATTTACTATTACACTATAATATCAACTCACCAAAATGTAGAATCAGTGGGAGCTCTGGGCTTCTTTTCCTGCAACTAGACGGTTCCATCTGGGGGTGATGGGAGATAGTGACACTCGAATTATATTCCTTATATCCAGTCTACTCCGAAGTCTTTTTGTTGTTGCTATCAATGCAGAAAACCCCGCCTCACAAAGATAAGAGGTTGAAAATGGAAGCAGGACTTTCAGTGCTTTTGTGGCAATGTCAGGATGTTCTGCTTTGACTTTACTCCAGAATGCAAAGAGATTTGAAGTTGTTTCAAACATGGATTTAAGGCCACCATCATTTGCAATTTCAACTAGTTTTTCCTCTTCTTGTAGGGTTAAAATTGATTCCCCTGGCTTGTTCACAAATGGGTTCCGGATCCATTCCTTCCCCAGCCTGGGGTCTTTTGCCATGGGTAAGTAATGCTCAAACTCTTTTGAAAGCTGCAACAGGTGATCATGTACTAACTGGGTGAATGAAGGTCCAAACTCAGTCTCTTCCATAATCCCTGTTACTATGTGAAACATGTCAAATATCCCTGTGTTCACTCTCCATCTCCATAACTCCAGTTTGGCTTTGAATGCTTCAACCTTATCTGCCAACTTGAAAACGGTTGTCATTTTCCCCTGAAGTGAGAGATTGAGTTCATTGAGCAGGTTAAAAATATCACACAGGTAAGCAAGTTTCAAGATCCAATCAGCGTCACTGAAGGATGCTGCCAGTGGTGACTGTTTTTCCAAGTAAAATCTCTGCAGTGACTCTCTTAACTCAAAAACTCTTGCCGGCAATTTACCTCTTGAAAGCCATCTCACTTCTGTGTACAAGAGAAGGCGTCTATGTTCTGCATCCATCTCTTCACAGAGCTGTTCGAACAGACGTGAATTCAGGGCATGTACTTTGATGTGGTTAATAATTTTTATCACAGCTTGCAAAACACTGCTAAGCTCAGGTGGCATTTTTCGGCTTGCCAGCATTTCCCTATGGATGACACAGTGTGTGGACTCAGAGGCGACCTCCTTGATCCGCGTTGTCAGACCTGAAAGCCGCCCAGTTATCGCAACCGCTCTGCCCGTGCATACACCGACACAGTGCGACCAATTAAGCCTCCCTGATATGTACTCGTTCAAGGACATGAATAACTCTGCAGCTGTGGTGTTAGTTGGCAGAAATAGTACACATAGCAAATCCTCATGTACATCCTCCTGAAAAATGTATCTCAGAAAAACGAGCAATATTGCTTTGCTGTCAACATCTGTAGATTCATCCACCTGAATCGCGTACCATGGTGACTCATTAATCCTCTCAAGTAACTGTGCCTCGATGTCCTCTGCTATTTCATTAATTCTGTCAACATCTGTAGATTCATCCACCTGAATCGTGTACCATGGTGACTCATTAATCCTCTCAAGTAACTGTGGCTCGATGTCCTCTGCTATTTCATTAATTCTTGTTACGGTGCTCGCCAAAAGGGGGATGTTTTCAACCTTTTTCACTGCAGCCTCTCCGAAAAATATACTGCAAATGACCTTTGTAGCAGGTAAAATCAATTCTTCCCAAATAGTAAAGGGCTTCTTAGCTTTAGCAATGAAGTCCACATCCAGGAATGATGCTTTTAGCGCGGACACATTTGTTGAAGTAATGACCTTCAATAATTGTTTCTGTCCTTCATTTTCCCGTTTTTTTTCTTTCAAAATATTCTAAGGGCTTTTCTTTCAATGCTGGGTGTTTTGTCTCCAGGTGGCGGCGCAGTTTTGATGATTTCATGCCTCCATTAGCAAGTCTGTCACTGCATATTACACAGAGTGGGTGGGGGGCTTGTGAATCACCTGTTGCGATGGACCCGTAACTCAGGTAGGAATCTTGGTATTTTCTTTTAAATGCAGCTTTCTTTTTGCAGGCAGTCTGTGACCCTTCTGCTGTCTCATCATTGTCTCGTTTACCCTTTCCAGAAAAACTCTCCAGTGAACTCTGTTTCTGGCTCATTTTGTGAGGGCTAGCTTGCTAGATGAGATTAGCCAGATGAGAGCGAGAGGTGTAGAGTTGTAATTGCAGGAATGTTCTTATCTTGGATGGCAAACCAATGGGGAAAATGTATTAGAATCTTCCAGTGGCAATAACATAGACTTTAACTTGAGATAATTAATTGTATTAATTACTATGCTAAACATTAATGAAAGTTAAGCAATAACCAAAGTTAACCAATGTTGGAGGATTACTAAAAATGTGTATAAATGCAAGACTAGACTCCAATAAAGTCATCATGATTCAGTTGATCATGTGGAAAGGGAACTTCACGAGGACAGTGGTATCACCCAAGCAGGAAAAGCCCAAAGGGAACATCAGGCCAGCCATAAAACAAACTTGCATAGGAAAAGAAATTTAATAAAAGGTATTGAAAGAAGCTCCTTAGACAAAAGTCAAGTAATTAAGAAAGCTAGGGAAACAAGGAAAAGAAAACCCTTACAAACACAGGACATGCCAAATCAGCAAAACAAACAGACAAAAGACACAAAATAAATTACATAGGAAACAGACAGGAGATTGCCGAAAAACAAATAGAAAAAACCATTATAAAGGTAAAAGAGATTAAGAAAGAACCGATAAGGCAATCAAGCCACCCCGCAGAGTTTATTTTCCGCACCTCGCTAAGTATGCCTTCCGGAGAAAATTAAACTCTGACAGGATTTTAATATCTAAACATTAAACATTAAACACTAAACGAACATTCACACAAAAGGAGGAAAAAGATATAAAAACCAGGGACTTACCATTCGAAGTTAGCTAGCTAGCCCCAGGAATGCAGCCGCGCTGTCTCTCGCCTTCCTGAAAATAAAAAGATCTGGCTTTCAAGCAGTTGTCTGAATCCTTGCGCCAGGACTCTCCCAGCGGGAAAATTCGAATCCTCGAAGAAAGGCACTTTGACAGCCTTTCTGCAATTGGCGACCACGAAGATTTTCCAGCCAACCCTGCCACCGGACCAGGCCCGCAGTTCCATCCCCAGCCGGCGTGGACCTTCTTTGTCCAGGGACAACATCCACGGACCCAGCCCAGAAGGCATAAGGGTAGTAAAGGGAGTCCGTGAGCCTTTCTGCTCAACAGCTGCTTGAAAGCAGGTGAGTACCGCTTTAAATTTCTAACCTTACTAGGTAGGAGAGTGGAAGCGTGAGTGGACCAGGTGTGTGATTGTGGGTTTTCTCTGAGGAAACAGCAGAATCTCACCTCCTCCATGATTACCAGTCGCACCCCAGCCAGCTGCTAGCTCCAACAAGCCGTGACCGGCTGGTTTTGAATTGTTATGTTCTATACTAATTATTTAAACTTCAATTCGATTCGCAGTCTGGCACTGGTAAAAACTTTACAGTTCAGGTCCTAACCAAGGACCTAAGAACTGTTGTTCTTATACTTGTGAGTACCGCTTCAAATTTATAATCTTACTAGGGAGGGGAGTGTACCAGGTGTGAGTGTACCAGGTGTGTGATTGTGGGTTTTCTCTGTGGAAACAGCGGGACCTCACCTCCTCTGTGATTGCCAGCCACACCCCAGCCAGCTGCTAGCTCAAACATGAGCCATGACCGGCTGGATTTGGGAGTACAAGGGGTGATCACGGAGTGTGAGCCCTTCTGAAGGACGTAAGAAAAACCGAGTGGGCTGAGAAAGGAACTGGTGTTGGGAAATAAATAGAAAGCAGAATAAATAGTCCCAGTGCATCCCACAAGTAAAGCCCTGTGCATTTAGAAGGGGCCCGTACTGGCTGCTGGCAAACAAAATTGGAAATAGTTTGCCTTACAAAGCAGAGCAGGTCCTTCCAGATCCCCACCTTTAAGAGAGATCTGAAAACTGACGGCGGAGTGTGAGGAGGGGCCCGTACCGGTGCTGCTAGGGGGCAGACGGTCCTCCAAGATCCCCGTTTTTTAGGTGGGGTCTTCAAACTGATGGCAGAGTTTCCCTAAGAGAAAAGGGCCCGTACTCCATGTGTAGGGAAACCGGAGTCCTTTCCAGACCTTTTTTGTCTGAAAACTGACGGCGGTAGCCCGGCTAAACCAAAATATTCCCCACATCAGGTAGGGAAGATGGGAAGTTGTAGCTCGAGGGCAATGGAAGAGACCCCCTTGGATAAATTACTTGAGGCTTGGGATGAAAGGCTAGTGCCTGTCCTGCCTGGAATGAATAAAAAAGACACAAAAAGAATTTGCAAAAAGTGTCTGTTCTATTTCCAACTCTCCATTCATCTTTTTTCTTTTACTATACTTCTCCTATACACCAATTGGAGTAACGTCTTTAACTCATTACCCTAACTTAAAAGTACTTCATATAACAATTTTTCTTGGGATTCTGTTTAATAGGTTCTAAAATTACACAATGAATTTTATACTCTAAATACACATATAAAAACACAATTTTATGTACCCTCCAGAATCCCTCTTTTATCCTAAATTAAATTCACCCATTGTCTCTGAATAAACTTTTTTTCTTTAAATCTTGCTTCCCCCCATTGAGGCTTCTCCTCCCCCCCTTTCTCTCTTGCTTATTCTTCTCCTTGCCCTTTTTACCCCTTTGTCTCTCCTCCTCCCCTTTCTTACTCCCTTTCCTTTGCTTTCTAACCTTGCCTCCACCTTTCCGCTCGTTTTTCTCTTTTTTGGTTGTTTTTTCAATTCTTAAAATCCCCTTTTTCTTATCCTTTTTCTCCTCCTCCCCGGAAAAAACCCATTGTTCATCAAAGATGGCTTCTTCTTCCTCTTCTTCTTTGTCCCAGTCCTTCTGCTGCGTAGTCAACTTTTCATAAGTACATAACGCCATTTCTAAGAATTGAAACAAAGTGCCCAAAGTATCTTCCTTTTTATATTTTTGATATTCAGTCTTTAGTTCATCCACAAGCGATGCCATCATGAAAAGAGAAACTTTTCCCAAAACAACCACAAGTATTTTTAATCAAAAATAATTCAAAAAAAATTCCAAAAATTAATACTTTTCTTCCTTCTTCTCTTTCTCTTTCTGGGGTTAATGTTTAATCAAAGAGGTCCAATTACCATATACCTTTCTTTGGGATTCTAGGCAATCTCCTCCTTTTTCAGCTTCTGCTCCAATTTTTTTTCCTCTCCCTTCCCACTTGCAACATCAATTTTAAATAATCAGAAATCCATACCTCTAATAAGGGTTTTCCAATTTCTTAAGTTTTTCAATGTCCAGGAACCCTTTTGTCTCTTAGCTTCAACTTTCAGAATAATTCACCTTCAATGTCCCAACATATTTCATATCTGCTGTTTCCATGGGGTGGGAGAGTGAAGAAAAAAAAAAAAGTTCCCTTTAACAGCTTCTCCGCCGCTTTCGATCTTGTTAGGGATACAATGTATCCTCCAGCAATTCAAACAGCTCAGTTCCAACAAATTTGAAAGATGTTAATTGACCTGGCTCAGATAGCACTTTCACTCTTCTTGCTTCCTCCAGCACAATCTTGCCCGGTTGCTGGCTTCTTCGTGGCGGCCATTGCTGACCGCCGCTCCACCGCCTTGGGAAAAAGGGGGTTTTCAGGACGAGGAGGGGGTCTGCGACACCCCCAACCCCCTGTCCGGCTCCCCTCTCTCTTCGGCTGTCCCTACAGGGCAGCCATATCCCCCTGACCCATCTGGATCGGGGGTACCTCGGCGGCTAGCACAGCAGCAATCGCGAGCGGTCGCGAATGCCTGCTGCCCCGAAGCCACGCGAAACCGGAAATTAAAAAGTAAAATTAATAAAATTTGTTTAAAAAAAAAAAAAAGAATTTGCAAAAAGTGGGCTTTGTTGCGAGATGACACAGGAAGACAAATTTGGCCTGATAGCGGTACTTTAGATAATAAAACACTGAAAGCACTTAGAACACGCATTAAACCCAGCCAAATACCCTATTGGTACTGCTGGGCTGAAATGGCTAGGACCAAAGACCTGACCAAGGGAAAAGATCAGAAAAAAACTGAAACCCATTCCCTGGAAGGAAAGACTGAGCACGGATTATGGCTCCCCTTTTAAGCAAGCCAGTGCCAGGCAGAAATAGGGGACAACTAGAATATGTTTTTACCCACACTCCCTTCTCTGCCTCTGACCTAGTCATCTAGAAAAAAGGATACCCCAGCTTTCAGGGCTGATCCTCAAACAGTAATTCAAACCCTGAAATCTATCATAGACAGCCATAATCCATCCCGGGGTGACATGACTCTGCTGTTACAAGTCTTTCTAACGAAAGACGAACTATTAAAACTGTTTGAAAAAAAACCAGACCAAATAGCCAAACTACCAACTATCCCTGGTCAGGCAGCCCCAGCCCACATCGCATGGCCAGTACATCACCCTGACCGGGACTATAATGATACCAATCAATGGGATGATTACACTAGAGCAAAAGATTATTAACTAGAAGCTCTAGAGGAAATAAGAAAAAAAACCAAAACCTTTAAACTAGTCTGAATTTCAAAAAAAAAAAAAAAACACAAAGGGAAAAGGAAAACCCTGATGCCTTTTGGGCCCGCCTGTCAGAAGCAGCTACTGCATATGCCCACCTAGAAACATGAGGCCAGACAATAATCCAGCCTATTACACTGGGCAACAAAACTTCAACCATCAGGCACCACCCAGCGCTCCTTTTTGCTCCAATAAATAATAACAATAGACATCAATGGGAACAAGGAAGAGAACATGATTAACCCCTTTCCTGACTGGAACATGACAATGAAAGCACTGAATTCATGGTTACCTTTAACAGGCTGACTATCCCCCTAGAAAACGGCCCAGAAGGGGAACCCATTGTCACCATTCTTATAGGAGGAAAGAAATACAATTGCTTAGTTGATACTGGAGCCACCTCCTCATTAATTAGTGAACCACCATATAAAGTTTCAGTGGCTGAAGGGGCTCGGGATAGCATAATGGGAGTGGGGGCAAAATAATCCCTGTAGAATTTACCCACAACATACCAGTAGAACTAGGACCTTTCACAGTAGACCATGCATTTACTATTTGCCCCCAGTCCCCACTATCTCCACTAGGAAGGGATCTCCTATGTAAAATGGGAGCTACCATAACATGTGGCAAACAGGGGCTGCAATTGGAAATCCCAGGAAAAGGCACACACAAGACAATCATGCTGATAACCAGCAACACAGGGCTTCATGAAGATTTAAAAAGCCTGCCACCCTCCTTATGGGGCTGGGATGCATCAGAAGTGGGACTACTTAAAGGAGCCATGGAGAGAGCAAACAAAGAGGTGAAGACCCTACTGGGCAAACTCTGTCAGGAGACACACCTCTCCTGGCCACAAGTGCTGCCAGTTGCCCTCTTTTATATCAAAACTAGACCAAGACAGGACATAGGTATTTCCCCTTTTGAGATCCTTTTTGGTTGCTCCCTCCCTATACCCTACAAGGCCTAGATCCTCATTCCCTTTGCTTAAATAGTGGGGATAGGGTTCTCTCTTCTTATCTTACAGCCCTGCAAAAGTGACTACAGACCCTCTGGACCCAGAGTGCGCTGACACAGACCTTACCCCTGGAAGAAGCCCTGCATCCATATGAGCCGGGAGATTGGGTGTGGATCAAGTTCTTCACCAGAACTTCCCCTCTACAACCCAGGTGGAAAGGACCCTACCAAGTCTTACTGACTACACACACTGCCATAAAGGTTGCAGAATGAGACTCTTGGATACATTGGACACATGCAAAGCCAGCAGTCATAGACCATAGCCAAACTCCACCACAATCAATCCCACCCATCAAACTCAAAAAAGATCGGGACACAGATCAATGGATCAACCCTCAGAAGAAAGGCATTTTTACAGCCTTTCAACATTATGAATAGGCTTAACTTGGTATGCTTATGCATAAATATGGAAATAACTATGTAAATATCCCTGAATGCCCAGGAGGAGCCCTGTTCTTGCCCCACTCCCCTCTGCTGCCCCATGAAATGCCAATTGGGGGGATGTGTATCTCAGTGCTTCTGCCCTGAGACTCACCAGGTTGGAGGGAATCGGGAATCCCCGCTGGCAGGTGGATCTCCTTCCCTGCTGAATCTATTTTAAGGAAGATCAGACATCTTCTGCTCTGCCTTCAGGGAGTTCAGAAAACAAAAGTTGAAGGACTAAGACGAAAACAACTTTCCCCTCCTCTTTTGAAGCCAACTTCCTAATTATTCACATTTACATGAAGTCAGATTACTTTGCAAGAAACAAAACAGGAAATGTGTTTGAGCAGTGAGTTCCACAACCGTCCAGCATAGTCCTCTTTTTCCTTCACTCCTCTGTGCAGATGTTCCCAAACTTTAAGATTTGTGGACTTCAACTCAGAAGTCCACAGCGTGCTATGCTACTTGAGGAATTCTGGGAGTTGAAGTCCACAAGTCTTATAGTTGCCGAGTTTGAAGACCCCCTTGCTTTGTAGAGCTTCTTCTACTCCTTGAGAGTTTCTTCCCCCAGAATCTGCCTTCCTGAAATTTGTACCCCTTTTCCAAGAGGGAGAAGAGTTGGGGTCTTTTGGAAGGAAGCAGCTCTTCCTCCCACCACTGCCCCCCCCACATCTTCTCTTCTTCAGGTCAAACACACTCCCCACTCTCCACCCCATGGTTATCCCTCTTGGGTCCCCAATTGGTCTGAGGGGAGGGGTCCAGAGGTGGACCTTGGACTTCAAGGGTCAGCTAACAGATAATCAGAGTTGGAAGGGACCTTATAGGTCATCTAGTCCAACCCCCAGCACAAGCAGGAGACCCTACATCATTTGTGACAAATGGCAGTCCAATCTCTTCCTGAAAGTCTCCAGTGATGGCACTCCCATAACTTCCAAGGGCAACTTCTGTTCCATGGGTTGATGGTTCTCACTGTCAGAAAGTTTCTCCTTATTTCCAGATTAAATCTCTCCTTGTTCAGTTTCCATCCATTATTCCTTGTCTGGCCTACAGGTGCTTTAGAAAATCGCTTGACCCCTTCCTCTCTGTGGCATCCCCTCAAATATTGGAAGACTGCTATCATGTCTCCCCTGGTCGTTCTCTTTACTAGACTAACCAGGCCCAGTTCCTGTAACCTTTCTTCCTATGTTTTATCCTCCAGTCCCCTAATCATCCTGCTTGCTCTTCTCTGAACTTTTTCTAGAGCCTCAACATCTTTTTTATAATGTGGTGACCAAAACTGGATGCAGTACTCTAGGTGTGGTCTTACTAAGGTTTTATAGAGTGGTATTAGCACCTCACTTGATCTCGATTATATCTCTCTGTTATTGCAACATAGGATTACATTGGCTTTTTTGGCTGCTGTTGCACACTGTGGCTCCTATTTAACTGGTTGTCCACTAAGACTCCAAGTTCTCTCACAGTTCCTGCTATTGAGAAATCTGGTTTCACCCAGTCTATATGTGTCCTTTTGATTTTTCTTGCCTAAGTGTAGGACTTTACTTTTCTCTACATTGAGTTTCATCTCTCCGAGACAACTGAAATTTGCAGGTTCCAATAATGCTCTCAAAAATAGCACTGATTTTCAGGTGTCTGCAGGACGAAGTTGACCACAAAGGGGAAGGTTGAGAAGAAGCATGTAGTATGGAGCTGAAGGACACTAAGGAGATGGGAAGGACTCAGCATGTCAGATCCGTGTATCTGCCATTCTTCAATGGAAGAAGAAGGTGTGGTGGTGAGGGAGTTGGTACAAGTAATCCTTTTTGATGTAACCTGAATATCTTAATGTTGTATTGAATCTGTATAACTTGCAGATGATATAAGACTGGAGCCGGATGCCTGGAACCTTGTCACCTCTTGGAGAGATAGCAAGAGGAGAAGAGACCATAAAAATTCCAGCTCTGAAAGAAACTTCCTGGGAAACTTTTCTAAGATACGAGAATAAGGGGAGGAGTTCTAACTCCCTTTATCTGTCTCTGTATGCCTGGGGGTATCTTAGACTCTGCTTTGACTAGTATCTGGATCACTTCCTTTCAATAAAGAATTCCTTTTGAAGTATCTAGCTTTCAGAAGTTCATTCTTATTGGTTGAAGAGGAAAAGTCCGGTGCTTACATAAAGCAGAATCTGCAATAGAGGTCAACCCGGAGAGGAATTTTTTTTTTCTTTAAAAATAACTTCGCTCTACCAAGGGGACCCTGCAAAAAATGTCTGAATATAGCAAGGAACAAGGGGAAGCCGAATGCTGGGGAGAAACTTCGACAACTACCCAGCCAGACACTGACTTCATGTACCCTATCAAAGACATTGAAGCTGCCTGCGAAACTTCCATGAAGCCACGGTGTTCTATAGGCGTAGGAAAGAGAGACAGCTGGGATGGAAGAACCAAGGAAGTAACCCTCACCTGGGGTAACCGTAAACCCAGGTGGAAAATGGAGCTGGAGGCCCTTTCTGATCAGGAAGAATGGGTCGAGGAACCACTGGCAGATGACCGACTGAAACTGTACATAAATTGCCTCGTGAGGAAAGCCCTGGAGGGCCTCAATGTGTGGGATGAACCAGGTCACCAACGAAGGAGAGTGAGTGAACCAGAAATTGAGACCAACCCAAGCCGTCACCCCTGATCCAGTTGAGAATGATCGAGCAATGGAACAAGCTGGAGGATCAGCAGCCATACCAGGTACCCGGCCCCTTGCTGCTCCAGAGCAGAGGATTAACCCGGGCCAACCCAGAGACATACAACTGTAGAGAAAGGTCCCGCCCTTGGGGGTAAAATTTGATGGGGACCCCCAGAAACTGGGATTCTTCCTGGTGCAAGTCCTCACCTACATACAAGAATACGGGCAGAATTTCCTGACCCAGGGGGCCTGAGTGTGAGTCGTCACCCTGGCCCTAGATGGATGGTGATCCTCCACAACGTTTACACCCAAGAACTGAGGAACCTCAATCGATTCATGACAGCCCTACATGCTTCAAAGACCCCCTCGCTGATAGAAAAGCCCACAACCGACCACATTAGAGTCGGTAAGCAAGGCCGTCACCCGGTATTTGTGACCTGGCTAGCCGAGTCGACTGGCCAGAAGATATCCTAGTCTGTTGGTTCAAAGATGGACTCAAGGACGACCTGTACACTGTCTGCCTGGCCCGTGGGGCCCCAAACCTCCTGCATGAATGGTACTGGATGGCAGAGGAGGCGGAGAAAGACATGGCCTGTAACCAGTACCGCAGTGCAGCGGCAGAGTTTGGAGAATATCCCCACCCCAGGGAAAGCAGGAGTTTTTCAAACCCTGACCCACCATGACTCCAAGACCACCTGGCTGTTTTTAAGTGTGAAAAAGAGGGGCACCGCACAGCAGAATGCCATTCAAAAACCCCTGCCAGAAAGCCAGACCAGTGGGAACCCTCCTCCCTTCAGAAGTTCCGCCCTGGGCCTCCATCCGATGCTGGGAGGATGAGTGTCCCCAGGACTTTGTAGCTGACTCCATGACTTGTGCAAGGGATGGTTGAGCCCAGGCAAGCACAGCAAAGCCCAGATGCTGGACCTGGTGGTTCTGGAGCAGGTCCTGGCTCTCCTGCCCACAGAGATGAAGGGTACAGGAGCATGGAGCAGAGAGCAACTCCCAGGTGGTGGCCCGGGCGGAAGGCTTCCTCCTGAGCCAGGCGGAGGAGTAGAAGGAGCAGCTCCGGTGGCAGGTGGGAAACTAGGAAGCTCAGAAGGGAATAAATAGAGCGCTTGAATGCTTCACCCCTCCTTTCCCAAACTTCTCCCTTGTTCACAATATGATGCAATTCTCCAGTTCTGGAAGGATATTGTTCCATTGTTTTCTCACTCTGCCACACGAATGTGTTCTGTCCCTAATTAGCATTCTTGAGATCCCCGCGCTTTGATTGGCCAAAGCGCGGGGCACTCTGATTGGTCAGGCGAGCCGCGCCGATTGGCTCGCTGAGAATCTCCCGCGATTGGTCCATTCGAATCGCGGGAGATTCAAAGCGGTGCCATTGGCTGCGGCCGCCGCGAGCTTTTTCCTTTGCCCCAGTTCAGTTCCAACTTTAAATAAAAGAGCATGATTTGAAGTCACCGACTCCTGGCATCATTTCGCAGACACAACACTGGCGACGAAGGTGGGATCCAGACCCTGAACCGAACCATGTGTCCGACGGAAGCCAGACGAACCACCACGATGGCGAAAATCGCACCCCCCGCACCCTTCAACCCCGCCACCGAGGACTGGGAATCGTACTCCGACCGATTCCGCATGTTCCTCGAGTGCAGCGACCTGAAGGACGCCACCGGCCCCATGAAGCGCGCCATCTTCCTGACCCACTGCGGGACCGAGGTATTCAAGATGGCCAGGGCGCTTGCCAAACCCGCCGATGCGACTGCAATGGACTGGGACGTCCTCGAGCCAATACTTCGGCGGCACTACGCTCCAGAGGTACCCATCCTGATCCGACGCAACGAATTCTACCGTCGGGACTAACGGTCGGGTGAGAGCTTCAGTGACTTCGTCGCCGAGCTACGGTGCCTAGGGGGGCTCTGCGAATTCGACAACCTGAACGACGCCCTGCGAGACAGAATCATGCTCGGTTTGTGGGACCCCATCCCCCAGAGCCGGCTGATGGCCAAGGGCAACATCAGCCTAGCAGACACCCTCACCGCAGCCGCAGCCGCCGAAGCAACCCGAACATCCGCCGACTGCATGCGCAGACCGAACACTGGGGACCGCAGCGGAAACAACAACCCGGCGAGGTCGACCAAGGCCCAACCCGAGACGACCACCCACCAGGGCGAATTCCACTCGGCATTGGGCACTTCCGATGACGAGGAGGACATCCATCGCCTCCAGACAGGCCGCGACCCACGGAACCGGCGGGGTCGTAAGTCGAGCACCAACTGTGCCGGTTGCGGCGGCGACCACCCCAGGTCGGAATGCCGGTTTTTCGAATCGATCTGCCGGCATTGCGACAAGAAGGGACACATTGCCCGTGTCTGCCGCCTAAAGAAGAACCGCAGCCCGGCACGATGGGACCAGAGCGACCGGAGGAGAGAGAGCACACCACCCCGGACCAGAGATCGCCCCTCGGACAACAGATGGGACCGGAACGGACGATACCTGCGAGGTGGTGATAACCGGCGAAGAGAGGAGACCCATCAGACGGTCACCATCGGCCACGCCATAACCAATGACGCCCGGAAGGTCCACGTGGAGGTAGGCATCGAGGGCCAGCCATGCAAAATGGAGGTGGACTCCGGGTCCTACCTCTCCATGATAGCATGGCATGAAATAAAGCGCTTGGTGCCTACCCTCCAAAGGAGGAACCTAGACAGCCAGAGACTCATTGTAAAGGACTACCAGGGAAACCGCATCCCAGTAGTCGGAACCAAACACTTCAACATCACATATAAAGGGCACACTGAAAGGCTTCCCCTGACAATCGTCGACCGTGACCGTCCAAGCCTACTGGGACTGCAATGGTTCGCCCCGCTCGGCATCGCAGTCACGGGAGTCGATCACGTCACCGACGACAGCTGGGAGCAGCAACTGGCCTGGGAATTCCAAGAGGTCTTCGACGGAAACCTAGGCAAGTACCGAGGGCCCCTTATATCATTCAACCTAGACCCAAACGTCCCCCCAAAATGCCTGAAACCAAGGCGGGTGCCATTCGCACTTAAACCCAAGATAGACGAGCAAATTGACAAGCTCGTCAAGCAAGGGGTCCTACAGCCCATAGACCACGCCTGGTGGGAGACCCCCATAGTCACCCCGATCAAGCCCGATGGGTCGGTGAGGATCTGTGGGGACTATAAGGCCACCCTAAATGGCGCGCTACAACAAAGCGCCTACCCCGTCCCAGTAGTGCAACACCTACTGCACTCACTGGGAGGGGGCAAGGTTTTCGCCAAGCTCGACCTCGCCCAGGCGTACCAACAGTTGCCAGTCGACGAGCAAACGGCAGAAGCGCAAACCATAGTCACCCACCGGGGGGCATTTAAATGCAACCGACTCCAATTCGGAGTCAGCATGGCACCGGGAATATTCCAAAGCCTAATGGAAAGACTACTGCAAGGCATCAAGGGGGTGGTACCGTACTTCGACGACGTCCTAGTGTCGGCAACCAACCAAGCCGAACTAGAGGGTCACCTAAGGGAGGTCCTAACCAAATTTAAAGAGACCGGGCTCAAAGTCAAGAGGGAGAAATGCCAACTATACACGGAACGGGTAGAATTCCTAGGATACCTCCTAGACCGTCACGGCATCCACCCCACAAACCAAAAAATCAAGGCCATCAATGAAGCCCCCACACCCAAGTCGAAGACGGAACTACAGGCATTCCTGGGGCTACTTAACTTTTACAATGTTTTCCTGCCCCAAAAGGCCACGGTGGCGGAGCCCTTGCATAGGCTCCTGGACAAGGCGGCGACCTGGACTTGGGGAAAACGCGAGCAAGCCGCCTTCCAAAGAACAAAGGACCTCCTCACTTCGGACGCCGTCCTTATACAATATAACGAGACCCTACCTCTGGCCGTCACATGCGACGCATCACCCTTCGGTGTCGGCGCTGTCCTCAGCCATACCCTCCCCGATGGAAAAGAAGCGCCCATCGCGTTCTTTTCAAGGACCCTCACTAAACCGGAGCAGAACTATAGCCAGCTGGACAAAGAGGCTCTGGCTGTCGTTGCCGCCGTAAAACGATTCCACGAGTATCTCTACGGCCGGACTTTCACCATCATAACCGACCACAAGCCGCTGCTGGTAATACTTGCAGGAAACCGGGCCACCCCGAACATTCTGTCTCCCCGAATGACAAGGTGGTCCGAGTTCCTGGCAGCCTACAACTACGGACTCATACACAGACCGGGTAAGACGATCTCCCATGCAGACGCCTTAAGCCGCTCGCCGCTACCGGAACCTGACACCGACCCAGCACCCACGACGACCACCCTCAGCATAGAGACTCTACCCAACCTGCCCATAACCGCGTCAGACATTGCCCGAGAGACTAATAAAGACAAACGTCTGGCGCGGGTGTTGCATTGGGTAGAGAAAGGGTGGCCGGAAAGGGACAACAACGAGTCCGTCAAAACATTCCGAAACCGCCAAACAGAACTCTCGTTATTAAAAGGGTGCATACTATGGGGGGATAGGGTGGTCATTCCAGAAAAGTTACAAGGGAAGGTTCTGGAACTGCTACACGAGGGGCACCCTGGCATCGTTAGGACTAAAGCCCTGGCCAGAAGTTACGCTTGGTGGCCAGGGATGGACAAACAAATTGAGACCTGGGTAGCAAGGTGCCAACGATGCCAGGAAACTAGGCCAAGCCCACCCACAGCACCCGTCCTAGAGTGGGAAACCCCAAGGGGACCTTGGTCTAGGATTCACATAGACTTCGCCGGGCCCACAAAAGGACACACCTTCCTTATAACAGTAGACGCTTACTCCAACTGGCTGGAGGTAAGCAACATGAAGACGACAACCACGGAGGCCGTGATCAAGGAACTCTGCAAATTTTGCAACACACAGCCTCCCAGACGTCGTCGTTTCCGACAACGGGCCCCAATTCACCTCGCTGGAATTCGAAAAATTCCTAGCGGAAAGGGGCATCCGCCACGCGCTGACAGCACCGGCGCACCCGGCGGTGAACGGTAGGGCGGAACGGATGGTCCAATTCACTAAGAAGACCATCCGGAAAATAGACCACGGGGAGATCCAGGAGAAAATAAACAAACTAATCTTCACCCAACACATAACCCCAAATACCACAACGAATAAGAGCCCAGCCGAACTATTAATGGGGAGGAAATTAAGGTCCCCACTCGACAGGTTACACCCCACGTATAACCCGGAGAAGCCCCCAGACTCAAACAGCAAACACCGAACCTTCGCACCCGGCGACCCCGTATACGCAAGAAACCTGACGGGAGACCCACTATGGATACCGGCCGTCATCACACAAATAACAGGCCCACACTCGTACCAGCTACAAACAGCAGATGGACGAGCGTGGAAACGCCACATCGACCAACTAAGGTCGAGGACTACCAACCAAGAGACCACCGACGCACAAACAGGCGAAACCAACCCCCACAACACAAACCAAGGGGGGAGGGAATACCCAGGGAACCAAAACCAAAGAAGAATAAACCAGCCATACTTGCCGGAAAGCAGCCATCACGACCCCTCGCCAGGAAGAGACAGCCAGGCCAGCTCGACCGACCCGGAAAGACCGAGCGGGAGCGGCGAAACCCACAGCTCAACCAACCCGGGAGGCCCAGGAGGGAGCTACGGAGAGCGGCCCGACCCGGCTGACCAGCCGGTTCCCACGACGGCGTCAGGTGCAGCAGAGATCCCGTCCGAACCGGCCGGTATCCAACCTACGACTGAGCTGCGCAGGTCCAGTAGGCTCAGACGGAGCCCCGCCTACCTATGTGACTACGCGACGTAAGGACTGAACCAAGAGGGGAGGGGTGTTCTGTCCCTAATTAGCATTCTTGAGATCCCCGCGCTTTGATTGGCCAAAGCGCGGGGCACTCTGATTGGTCAGGCGAGCCGCGCCGATTGGCTCGCTGAGAATCTCCCGCGATTGGTCCATTCGAATCGTGGGAGATTCAAAGCGGTGCCATTGGCCGCGGCTGCCGCGGCTAAAGGAATAAAAGCCGCGAGCTTTTTCCTTTGCCCCAGTTCGGTTCCAACTTTAAATAAAAGAGCATGATTTGAAGTCACCGACTCCTGGCATCATTTCGCGGACACAACAGAATGGATATTGGGGGCTTTGAGGTTGTGTTCCGAATATAAGAATCTACTTTGTGTTGTGTGACGTACATTAATTCTGCTTCTTCCTTCCTTCCTCCTATTGGCAGCGCTGCAACTGTGGAGATCAGAGATCCTGAAGGAAAGAAGAACCCATCAAATCCCCCTCAGGAACTATTTTTCAGAAGGATCCCTTGGGAAGACCAAAATCAGGACACCTCAGGAGGTAATGGAAGATCCTCCGATTCCCCATCTGTCTTCCCTTCGCTCTCTCTTCTCTTCTATGGAATACCTCCTCCTATTTTGTTAATTATGCATTTGGAAATTATTTATTCCTTACAGAGAAGCAAGGAATGAATCTTTCTGGTTTTTATGATGGCGATCAAACAGCAGCTGAACCTCCAAATCAAGTAAGAAAAGGAAAAGTTTATTCGATTTGTATTCTCCCTTCAGGAAGTGAAGCAGGTGTACAGAGTGCTCTCTCCTTCTCTTTTTCCCCCTTGTTTGGCCTGGATTATTTTTGTGTTCTTCCACAACATGGAGAGCAGAATAGGAGGTTCAAGTCGCTGTCAGCCAGCATAGCTTCCTCTGGTTATTTTGTTTTGCTAGGTTCTCCTCCTACTTTGAGTTTACAAGAAGCAATTTTTTAAACGTCCTTCAAGAAAGAGGAATAAAGGTATCACAGTGGCAGGAACTGCTAGAGACCCTTTTTTTTTTTTTTTTGGTAATTCTTTGACTCAGAGTTATGGAAGGATAATAATACATTGTCACATTACCAGTTTTAAAAACCTTCATTTATAACCTGTAGTTGAAAAATAAGCAAATTGTATTAAAAAATAAATCAGATTATTAAAATCCAAAGGGAGTGGCCGTGTTGAGTATGGAATCACTGTACTTTGGCCTACAAAATAATTTCCAATCCTCTGATTTAGGCATCAATTAGGAGATCAAACATTCCCGCTTTGCAACGGCTGAGAAATGACTTTCCCAGGGAATCAATGATAGACAGAGCG
The DNA here is from genome assembly GCA_033807585.1 of Hydrophis major. Taxonomy (NCBI): domain Eukaryota; kingdom Metazoa; phylum Chordata; class Lepidosauria; order Squamata; family Elapidae; genus Hydrophis; species Hydrophis major. Next base: position 346,138 of record JAUCBL010000126.1, read on the forward strand.
ATAGATAGGTTGATCCAGAAGTGGGATTACTTTAATCCAACCCCCTGCTCATACAGGAAGCCCTATAACATTTCAGATAAATGGCTGTCCAATTTCTTCATAAACACCTCCAGTGTTGGAGCACCCACAATTTCTGGAGACAAGTCATTCTCCTGGTTAATTGTTCTCTGTCAGGAAATTTCTCTTTACTTGTTGGTTGGTTCTCTCCTTGAATAGTTTCCATCCATTGCTTCTTGGAACACTGCTATCATGCCATGCCCTAGACCTTCTTTTCATGAAACTAGACATACCCAATTCCAGCCACCATTCTTTGTATGTTTTAGCCTCCAGTCCAATAATTTTTGTTGCTCTTCTCTGCACTCTTTCTAGAGTCTCAAGATCTTTTTTACATCTGGACTTCTGGTTGCTAGCTTTCGGTGGCGGCAGGGATTCGCGATACCGCGCGATCCCTGCTGCGTTCGCAGCCAAGGTTCCCCCAATCCGTTTGGTTCTGGGGGATATAGCTGCCCCATAGAGGCAGCTGAAGACAGGGGGGATCCGGAAAGGGGTTTGGGGGTGTCGCAAACCCCCTCCCCTGCCAGCTAAACCCCCTTTTCCCGAGGCGGAGGAATGGCAGTCAGTAATGGCTGCCATGAAGAAATCTGCAGCCAGACAAGCAGGTGTTGGAGGGAGAAAGTTGGAAGAAGTGAAAGTTGCTTGTAACCGGGACAAGACAAGACAAGAGAAAGTGACCTGGAACCTTGAAGGCTGCTAAGTATACATTGTTCCTTGTGAGAGTTATAAGCTGCGAATATTCTAAAAGGGAAAGTTTTTTCTTTTTGTTCCACTCTCCTTCTTAAAGTGACAGCAGAGGAAAAAAAAAAATCTTTTTGGCTGTGAGTGAGAAGGGAGAGGGGAAAAAATTGGAGCAGAATTTGAAAATAAGGAGAAGATTGCCTAGAATTGTAAAGAGTTATTAAAACATCAAAAAAAAACAACCTTCCAAAAAATATATTTGAAAGGAAACTTTGTGATTACTTTAACTCCAGAAAGAGAAAGTGAAGAAGAAGAAGGTATTTAAAAGAAACAGCCTGTTTGGATTGTTTGGTGATTTTGGAACCTTTGACAATTATTTCTGATTAAAACATCTGGGTGGTTGTTTGGAAAAACTTTTTCTCTACACAATGGCATTATCTGTGGATGGATTGAAAGTTATATATCAAAAATGTGAAAAAGAAAAACAAGGGAAAGATGGTCTTGGCACTATTTTTCAATTTTTAGAAATGGCGGTTTATATCTATGTGAAGCAGAATGATCAACAGGATGATGGGGATGAAGAAGAAGAACAAGGGAAAAAGAAAGAGAAAAAGGAAAAGAGGACTCTAAGATCTGGAAAAACAACCCAAAAAGAGAAGAATAAGGTGAAAAGGGGACATTATGTTAGGAAACAACAGAAAGGGGGAAAGCAGAATAAAAGAGAGGTGGAGAGACAAGGGGTTAAAGAGGACAAAGAGAAGGAGAAGCAAGGGAGAAAGGAAGGGATGAGAAGCCTTAATGGTGGGGAGCAAGATGTTAAGAAGCAAAAGTTTTTGGAGATAATGGATAAACTTTATTGTTAAAGGAATTCTAGAAAGGTACATAAGACTGCATTTTTCCACCGATTAGACTGCATTTTTATATTTGTATTTAGAAATTACCATAGAAAATTGGAAATAATATGTAATTTAAAATGTGATAAAATATTTAATATAAACTAGTGAAATTTTTGTTAAGAAAAAGGGAGTATTGTAATGAAATATGACTCAAGATTGTGATGTGGGAGGGGTAATAATAATTTTTGGAAAGTATAAGTGTTCCTATAAAGGCATGATATTTAATTGAAAGGGATAAAATGTTTAAGATATAAATGATTGTTAATATTAATGATTAGATTATGGTATATTAGCGAATTTTTTTGCGAAATGAGAGATTTGACGTAGAAGGAGGAACACCGTAATGAAATAATGAGTTATAATATGTGATGTGGGGGGGGGGGGAATAATTATGGAAAATAGGGCTCCCATAAAAGTATGTGATGTAATTGAAAAGCAATGTGTTAAACGTTTAAGATATAAATGAATATCAATACTAATGAATAGATCTGTATTATTTTTGACAACATAGTATAATTTTTAGAATGTACCAGACAGAATCCCAATGTAAATTATGTGTTTTATATTAAGTATTACAAATATAGGGGAAAGAGATAAAGGCATCATACTCCATATAGCGTACAGGAGAAGTTTTTCTTCTTTTTTAAAGAAGAAAAATAAATGGATGGTTGGAATAGAACAGACAAATAATAAATATTATGATATGAATTGAGAGGAGATAAATAAAATAAAATTGAGAAAATTTAAAAGAGAGGAGAAGTCATGTAGAAAATTGAAAATGTTAACAAGATATGAAATGGTATATAAAAGGAATAAGAATTTAAATTTGTGTCTGTACCAAGAGTTATAACCTGGGACTAAGCAACTTTCAAAATAAAATTGAGAAAATTTAAAAGAGAGAAGTCATGTAGAAAATTGAAAATGTTAACAAGTTATGAAATGGTATATAAAAGGAATATGAATTTGAATTTGTGTCTGTACCAAGAGTTATAACCCAGGACTAAGAAACTTTCAGAAAAGATATTTTTTATGCTTTTATGTTTTGTGTTCTTGTGTATTTGTGTATTGTCTGTCTTGAAGAATTAATAAAACTTTTTTTTTTTTTTAAAGATCTTTTTTACATCTGGCAACCAGAACTGGATGTAATTTTCCAAGTGTAGTCTTACCAAGGCCTTATGAAGTGGTACTAACATTTCATGTCATCTTGATTCTATCCCTCTTAATGTAGCCTATGATTCTGTTTGGGTTTTGGGGGGGCAAATGTAGCATAGCACTGACTCAGGTTTAAGAGGTTGTCCACTAGGACTCCAATATCCCTGTTGCACTTACTACTGTTGAGCCAGGTATCACCTATTTTATGCCAGTGCATTTGGTTTTTCTTTTCTAAATGTAGAACCTTACATTTCTCACTGTTGATTTCATTTTGCAGGCATGATATTCCCCTCTGAAAAAAAAATCTGAAAAGTAGCCAGGGATGCAGGGGTTACCTCAGCACCCGCCGCGGTCTGCACAGCACCCCTGTGGGAATTAAATTGCCAACGCCCCCTTTAAGCTTTAGCAGAGTAAAGTAATCAAAAGTGAATTTTCAAGGTGAGTCTGCATGATAGTTTTATTATTTGACAAAAAATAATGATAAAAAGCACCATGAGAATGCTCTCGGGCAAAGGATTTCACATTTAAAAAATAAAACAAACAAAAACAACAAACAAACCCTGCTTAACAGACAGAAAAACAGCCGCAATGCTTCATCTCTAATTGGATTTTTTCTTTGTTCCCTTTCCTTTGATCAGCATTGCTTCTCTATGCTTCTTTCTAGCTAGTTGAGCTGACAGCATAACTTTGAGTCTGGCCTGTCTTTTGGCTACAGTTGTCTTCCTCTTCAGTTCCAGATTGGCCCTCTTTGCTGCAAGCTTCTGTTTTATTGTCTTCAGTTCTTCCATGTACACTTTATGTGCCCTTCCCATATTTCTTACAAGACTTGGATTCACTGGGTCATGTTCAGGGTCCTTCCTTTGATACTGCTGTACAGCAGACTTCCCTGAAGCCTTCAATGAGTATTTCACACTTTGAAGAGCATCAAATGCCCTTATGCCAAGGCGAGATGTCTTGGAAGTTATAATGTTACCCATTAGGCTGAAAGAACTCTCAACTTGGGGTCCATGGAAGCAGCTCATGATTGCTTTCATCATCTTGAAGAGGCAAGGATACTTTCCTGCTGAAGCAATCCCAGTCCAGTCGTGGCTCCAAGCTCTTTTTTTTTTTTTTCCCCTCCGCGCGATATCCCGCAGTGGAATTTTTTATTAAATGAACATTTCTTTCGCTCTCCGGAGGGAGCTGCAGCCGTCTGGCTCTTTCCACACCTCCGCATCCCCGGGAAACCTCTCCCCCCCTCCCCCGCCTCTCAGGCAGTGAGGCTGCTCTACCTGGGCGATTGGACCTCCAGAGGTTTTTCTTTAAAGCCCCTTCTCGATTCATGGAGGACCGTGGGGTTGCTCCAATGCACGTCAGTTTCCCCTACCGGCGGGTCCTCCTTTCGTGTGGAGGGCTGCGGGGAAAGGTGCTCGCCCGAGAGGATCTCTCCCTCTCTCTCCCTGCAAGGTCAACGTCTGCGCTGCGGAGGAGAGGGCAGGAGGTTCCTCCTGCTTGCTGAGAGGTGAGGAAGCCGCAGCTCACCCGGCGAGATCTGGGAACGAGGGGCAGGAGGAGGCACGCACACACCCGCGGCTCACTTTCCCAGCTTTGCCCAGCCCTTACAGCTCTGGCGTGGCCCTGGCGGGCAGCGAGCGCCTCCCCGCCGGACCCTTCGCTCATCCTGCCAGGGCCGCTCCAGAGCCGTAGGGGCTGGGCAAAGCTGGGAAAGTGAGCCACGGGTGTGTGCGTGCCTCCTCCTGCCCCTCGTTCCCAGATCTCGCCAGGCGAGCCGCGACTTCCTCACCTCTCAGCAAGCAGGAGGAACCTCCTGCCCTCTCCTCCGCAGCGCAGACCTTGCAGGGAGAGGGAGAGATCCTCTCGGGCGAGCACCTTCCCCCGCAGCCCTCCACACGAAAGGAGGACCCGCCGGTAGGGGAAACCGAGCTGTGCAGGTGGGAAGGATGGGCTGGCGGGCGCTAATCTCGCTCGTTCTCCCCACGTCGGGCTAAGGGTGGTTTCCGCTGCGAGCGGCTCAGACCCCAGGGCGCCTTCCGCCTTCTCCTCCTGGAGCCGCCCAGCCTCGCCTTTCTCCGTTCTTCCCCTCCCCAAACCCGGACTAATTCCAAGCCTCTGGAGTGCAACGAGCGTTCAAACCCACTTTGCAACGAGGTTCGCTTCCTTCTCGCGTTCGCTCCCGCATCTCCACCGCCCCCCCCCCCCCGCGCTCTTTCGGGGCCAGCCAAGAGACCCACCAAGAAATCGCACACACACACCAACACCCTTCCTTTCCAGCCGGTGGTGTGGATCAGCTCCGGAGCTGGGCAGCTGCTTCCCTGCTCCTGACTCAGGGGGCCTCCGAGGGGAAAGGAAGGAGGAGAAGAAGGGTGGGGGGAAGGGTTGGGTGGGGGGTGTAATGAAAAATCGGAATTCCGATTTTAATCGGAAGAATATCATGTATGATTTTGTTAGATGGGGCCCAATCTATCGATCCATCTATAGCCCGAGCTTATCTTCTGGAATGTTGGTATTCCTGTTAATTTGGTCTTGTCTGCAAATTTGATGAGTTCCCTTCTATCCTCTTGTCTAAATCTATGATGGTGATTAACAAATCTTGCAAATCCTCCTGTGCTGTTCTTGTGTCCTTCGAGGAGGTGGGCTGTGTATTTCTCTGAGGAGGAATGGTCTCACCTGGATCCTGACCAGAAAGCGCTGCATTTGGAAGTCATGCTTGAAAACCATAGGAACGTGGTCTCTCTGGGTAAGAGTTTTCTAGTCCCCAATAAAGAAGAGAGATTAGTTAGTTTTTTATTTAAAAAAAACACTAATCAGATATTGTCTCCTGGGAGGGAGAAGGAAAGGATCTGGCCTTGTGCTCGAAGGAAGGAAAGAGTCAACGTCTCTTTGCTTAGATGCTTTCTGTGCCATTTCTTCTCTGTATTTTTCCATTTCTATTTGAACATCTGTGGAGGCTGAAAAGAATTAAGGTGTGCTTTTATGTGTCCTCTGGAGGTCATGTGAGAGGAGTTTGTCATTTGTCCTCTGGAACCTCCCCAAATTGTGTGAGAACAGAACTTTCATGCTCAGTCTGTGAAAGATCACTCTCCCAATCCAATTCAAGAACAAAGGCCTCAGGCAGTGTGACTCAGAGCATCCTAGGGTACAGGTAAACTCTGAGTTACAACAGTTCACTTCGCGACCATTCCAAGTTACGACCAGCCCTCCCTCAAGTACTTGAGACCAAGCCCCAAAATTATGAGTATTTGGCCTGCAGAGTGCTTCTGGATGCTGGGGAGGAAAAAAACAGGATGTGCAGAGGGCTTGTGAGGCAAAAAATGAGCCCATTTTTGTCCTGCAGAGTGCATCTGGACGCCAGGGAGGGTAAAAATGGGATGCACGGAGGCCAAAACTTTTTTTCCTTGTGTTCCTTCTCTAAACCTAGGTGTGTCTTATGGTCCAGTGTGTCTTATAGTCTGAAAAATACGGTACATTGCAATTATATGGTGAGCCATTGGTTCCCTTGCCTGCTTCAGTACATTTGCAGAAAAAAGAGGTCTAAAGTAGTGAGACACGTGAGATCAGCAGTGGGAAATCTAGCACTATTGATCTCATTTGATCTCGCACTACACTGCTTTAGGCTTCTGTTCTCTGCTAACCAAGGCTTGCACGAGATCCAGAACCATATGCTTTTCAAAGAGAGGGAAGGCCTCTTCGTTTTCAAAGACTTTTGCCCTGAATCTCATGCAGTCCTCAGTTCTTAAAAGAACACAGGCCTAAAGTACTGCAGTGCGAGATCACGCGCGATTAGTAGCCTGAGATCTTGCACTACTGCTCTCGTGTGATCTTGCAATAAAGTACTTTAGGCTTCAGTTCTCTGCGAACCGACACCTGTACCAGATCCGGACAAAGATCCCTTGAAAGCCGATGGGACTTTGGGGCAGTGAAATAGCCATTCTTGAGGCATCCCAACCTTTCCAGTCTCAGCGCAAAGAGCATTTACAAGCCAATGGGAGGCTTTAAGCAAGGTATTTGCCTCCAAAATCTCATCGCTGGGATCGAGGAAGAGGCCGAGTGGGAGTCCCGCCCACCAGACAGACACCGTGAAGCAGCTGCTCCAAGGTACACTGTGGTGGTCTCCCATGGAAAGAATGAGACACAAAGGCTGGTGTACTCGGGATGGGAGTCTAGAGCAAATTCTAGTGCCCCCTTTTATTGAGAAATTCGTACATAGTAAGCATTCACATTGTGGATTACAATAATTAGATATAGCACACAGAACTGTTTACAATTGTCTGAGCTGCTTAATTGTTCCTGGTGTTTGTTTTTAATTTCCTTGCTTATCTCAGTGACCCTTAGGCAGACATGTATGTATAAGGTCTTAGACTAATCATTACCCAATACTGAAGTCAAAGTTTATTCCCACAGTACACCAGGGAAGAAGGAGCTTGTTTCAAAATTGTTTCATTTCTCACAGGTCTCTGTGGAAATTAAGCCACCTCAATAAATCTTAAGTTTTCTCCCAATTCCTCCTTGGATGTTTCCCCTGATTATTCCTTAACTCAAAACTGATTCTGAGTGAGATTTGCATATATAGAGATAATTGTAAAGAAAGAGATGTATTCTAGATATTTGCAAAGCTTTCATGACTCATGAATATAGAAATCATGTCTATATCACACCACTGTAGTAGGCATGCAAACAAATAACCTAAATTTTCAGAGAAATTCAGAAGGAAACTCGATGGACTTTCTAACGTTGATCTTTTTCTCTAACCTTGTCATCATTTTCTTTTTCTTTTTTTTTAATTTAAGTTTTTTCTTTTTATTTAAAAAAAACAAATCCATCTTTCAGTTATAAAGTGTGTCAACTGGGTACATATATCTTATGCACATATTAATATTTTGTATACATTTCTTACTAAGTTTACATTCATATTACAACCTATTCAACATTATATATCATAACAATATCATTTAATTTCTTACTTTACATTCCAACCATTTATAAAATAAATCCCATATCATACAGTATTCCATTTCTTCTTGTTCTGTAATTGCCAATGTTAATCTACTCATTTCTGCACATTCCAATATTTTCTTAATCCCCTCCTCCTCCTCCATTGGAACCTTTTCATTTTTCCAATTTTGAACAATTTTGCATAGAATGTGGAAAGAGTTTTGCTCAGAATGGTCATCTTCTCATAAAAGGATCCACGTTGGGCACAAACTGTATTGCAATAGCAATTCCACTTAGACTTATATACCACTCCACAATGGTTTACCACTCTCTCTGAGCAGTTAACAAAGTCAGCATATGGTCCCTAGCAATCTGAAAAAAGTAAATCGCTTCTTAGACGGCTTGAGATGGTGGCCAGATAGCAGATTAACAGAGTTGGTAGGGATCCTGGAGGTCGTCTAGTCCAACCCGTCGGAGTTCTCCGACGAAAGGAACGGGAAGCGGAAGAGAAACGGGATCTCCGTTCGGGGCCGCCTTGCGAGGGAAAGGGAGTCCTCCTGGCCCCCAGAAGGAAAGAAAGGGAGGGGTTGGAGGTTGGGGAGACCAGAAGGAGTCGCTTCGCCCAGACATTCGGAGCAAGGGAGACGCGGGTTTCAAGGAGGGGAATCGTCTCTCCCTGGTTTACTTCAGGGTTTTCCGGGGTTTCCCTCCCATTTGGGGATGTCTGTGGGTGGACCCCGACTTCCCCTCGCTACCTCTCCCACCCTTGTCTTCCAGGGCAGCAGCTCTTCCTTCGGCAGAATCTACCCACGAAATGAATTTGTGTTTATGTGTTCGGACTTTTGAGCTGGGAGGGGCCAGAGCGAGCGGAAGGACCAATGGAAATTCTCCCTGCTTGAAGCATCATCGGTCTCCGGGCAGAGTCCTTAGGACGTCCCCCGAAGGAGGAGTGAGAGTTCGGCGAAGTGAAGGTGAGGGTGGGCTGCAGCTCGGGGGGGGGGGGTAGGCCCTGAGGAGACCCTCCACTTTCTTTGCTCTCTTCACGATTCTCAGCCACTTTCCTCTGTGTGTACGAAAGGGGTGGGACTAGACCGTCCGCTTCGGTTCCCAAACTGCCCCCGGGGGCTCGGTCTTCCTCGGAAAGGGGCCTCCGGGCTCTTTCTCCCTAACTCGGGGGAGGGGAAGGGTCCCTGAAACGGGGACTGCGGGGAGGGTCCTTCGGCTGAGAATTGGGGAGGGGGACCGAGGAAGAGCCGCTGCTCAGACGGGGGGACCTCCCTGATTTCTGGGCTTGAGCAGGAAGAGAAAGGGGGGATCAGGGTCTTGGCTGGGCTCTGGGTGGGGGGGCAGCTCCACTTGCGACCCTTCCTGGAGGGGAAGGCCGACCGGAGTCCCACCTGGGGACCTTCTCCCTCGGTCACTTGGGATCTCACAGGCAAATCCCGGAGTTGGGCAGCGTCTCCTGGGATCGCCCCTCCGCTGACAGAAGAAGCCCGGAGAACGTCGATCACCCTGGAAGGGATCAGGAGGGATTTTCTGGCCCTGAAACCGATTATTCGAGGGGGAAGAAGCGGTTTAGCAGAGGGTTTGCCGGGGCTTCCCTCCCCCGCCCAGCCCCCTTCTTACCGGACCGGGGGTCTCCTTCCCCCCTTCGCTCGCGGGGATCTGGCCCAGCGCCCCGACCAGCAGCATCAGGGGGAGCCCAGCAGAGCCCTTGGATGCCGCCCCACAAGCGCCCCCAAAGAGAGGAGAGGAAGACGCGGAGGGTCTCAGCCTCAGAGCCGGAATCGGGGCTCTGAATCGAGGCGAGGGCCTTCTCGATTCCCCTCCTTGAAAGACGCGTCAGAAGCATCCTGAGGTAAATTCGAACAGCCCAGAGAAGAAAAAGGCGGGAAAGAAGGGAAACGCCCTCTTTCCACCCGCCGCAACCAATCAGAGCGCAGATCCCCTCAGGCGGGGGCCCGCCCTCACTCAGAGGAACGAGCGGAAGCACCAATGGGAATCCTCCCTTCATGAGCGTCATCGGTGTCCGGGCAGAGTCCTTTGGGACTTCACCTGAAGGAGGAGGGAGCGTTCAGCACAGAGAGCGAAAGTGGGAGGGGGGAATCCCTTCAGTCTTGCGGGAGGGCTGCAGCTCAAGGGGGGGTTCATTGGAGGTTCTGAGAGGACCCTCCACTTTCTTTGCTCTCTTCACTATTCTCTGCCAGGGATTCCCACTTCTCCCCCCCTCTTATTTCTCCCCCATCCAGATTAACAACCGCCCTTCTTGAACCATAACTGACCTTCCATTTGGGGTGGGTCAGACAACCCCTCAGTGCTGGGGGTGAAACCGGCCCTTCGGCAGCCCCTTTGCCAGGAAGGGAGCCAAAGGCAGAAGCTTTGGGGAAGGGTCTGGAGGGCAGTGACCCCACATGATTAGGGGAAGGGCACTCCCACCATTTGTGTGTGTGTAAGAGAGAAAGTGCCTGAGGACACCCCAATCAACCCCCAAGTCCTCGCTGGCTGTGGGGCTTCGCCTTCCCTTCTCTCCTCCACCGCAGCCTCACTCCATGCCGGATTGAGAGGGGAGGGCAAAAGGAAGTCCACGCTCCCCTCCAGGGCTGGCCTGACTCCCCCCTTGAACCGTAGCCCCCCCCCCCCCCAAACAATGAAAAGGTTTCCCCTCCCACTTTCTCTGCTTCTCTCTCTGCGCTGAACTATCTTCTCTTGCGGGTGAAGTCCAGGGAGACTCTGCCCGGAGACCGATGACGCTCAAGCAGGGAGGATTCCCATTGGTGCTCCCGCTCGTTCCTATGAGTGATGGGCGGGCTCACGCCTGAGGATATCTGTGCTATGATTGGTTGCTGTGGGCGGGAAGGGGGCGTTTCCCTCCTTCTCCGCCTTTTTCATCTCTGGGCCAGGGTTGCCAGATCACAGCTTGGCTCTGCGGCCAAACTCAAGTCAAAATACGGCCAAATTCGACCAAATTCTTTTCTCTGACGGCCAAATTTTCCGGCCCAATTTTTTTTATGCAATATAACAGGAGGATATATTGTTTTTTTGTTTTTGTTTTTAACTGTTTTTAAATCATCCAATCATAAAAAAATAGTCTTTATTCGACAACATGATGGGAATTTCTGCGTTTCTTTACTCACATCCGGACTAGGCAGCTCACTTCCAATAACCGCTACTACCGTTTGGAAAGCTCAGGGCACAAATGCAGCGATGCTGAGGAGCAGGGGAGCTAGGGCATGAGGGTTTTTAGGGGGATTCCCCTCCCCCCATTGAAAAAATATAATCACTAAACCAATAAAATGGCACCAAAATTTGTCTCCCCCCTTGGAAAGAGGGGCATCCCGCCGTGGCCATGGAGTCGTCCAGTTCCTCCAAAGGGTGCATGGACCAATTGACTAGCCTCATCTGCTCCCAAAGGGGCAATGTTACTCTCCGCAGGAATAGTAAGAGGGAAAAAGGCAGAAGGGTGGGGGAGCAGCGATGAGGGGCAAGAAGGATGGGGTGAGGGAGGGCAAAGTCGACAGCCGGCCGCCCCTGAGTTGAGGGGGACTGAGGAGATTGTCGCTCCCTTTGTGGAGGAGAGGGCGGTGGCATTTCTTTGCCCTCAGCACGTGAAAATAGCAGTCGCACTTTTATACTGCTTGACGGTGCTTTACAGCCTTCTCTAAGCGGTTTAGAGTCAGCATATTCACAGACAGACACACACACACAAGAACACATGCCCTTACACACACACACACAAGAAAGCACATGCCTTTACACACACACACACACACAAGAACACATGCCCTTACACACACACACACACACAAGACATGCCCTTACACACACACACACACAAGAAAACACATGCCCTTACACATACACACACAAGAACACATGCCCTTACACACACACACATAAGACATGCCCTTACACATACACACACACACAAGAAAACACATGCCCTTACACTCACACACACAAGAAGACATGCCCTTACACACACACACACAAGAACACATGCCCTTACACACACACACACAAGAAAACACATGCCCTTACACATGCACACACACAAGACATGCCCTTACACACACACACAAGAACACATGCCCTTACACATACACTCACACACAAGAAAACACATGCCCTTACACATACACACACACACAAGAACACATGCCCTTAACACACACACACACAAGAAAGCACATGCCTTTACACACACACACACACACACACACACAAGACATGCCCTTACACACACACACAAGAAAACACATGCCCTTACACATACACACACACAAGACATGCCCTTACACACACACACAAGAACACATGCCCTTACACATACACTCACACACAAGAAAACACATGCCCTTACACATACACACACACACAAGAACACATGCCCTTAACACACACACACACAAGAAAGCACATGCCTTTACACACACACACACACACACACACAAGACATGCCCTTACACACACACACAAGAACACATGCCCTTACACATACACTCACACACAAGAAAACACATGCCCTTACACATACACACACACACAAGAACACATGCCCTTAACACACACACACACAAGAAAGCACATGCCTTTACACACACACACACACACACACACACAAGACATGCCCTTGCACACACACACACACAAGAAAACACATGCCCTTACACACACACACATGTCCTTACACACACACTCAAGAAAACACATGCCCTTACACATACACACACAAGACAATGCCCTTACACACACACAAGACATGCCCTTACACACACACACAAGAAAACACATGCCCTTACACATACACACACACAAGACATGCCCTTACACACACACACAAGAACACATGCCCTTACACACACACACACACACACAAGACATGCCCTTACACATACACTCACACACAAGAACACATGCCCTTACACACACACACACAAGACATGCCCTTACACATACACACACACACAAGAAAACACATGCCCTTACACTCACACACACAAGAAGACATGCCCTTACACACACACACACACACAAGAACACATGCCCTTACACACACACACACAAGAAAACACATGCCCTTACACATGCACACACACAAGGCATGCCCTTACACACACACACAAGAAAACACATGCCCTTACACATACACACACACAAGACATGCCCTTACACACACACAAGAACACATGCCCTTACACATACACTCACACACAAGAAAACACATGCCCTTACACATACACACACACACAAGAAAGCACATGCCTTTACACACACACACACACACACACACACACACAAGAACACATGCCCTTACACACACACACACACAAGGCATGCCCTTACACACACACACAAGAAAACACATGCCCTTACACATACACACACACAAGACATGCCCTTACACACACACAAGAACACATGCCCTTACACATACACTCACACACAAGAAAGCACATGCCTTTACACACACACACACACACACAAGAACACATGCCCTTACACATACACACACACACAAGAAAGCACATGCCTTTACACACACACACACACACAAGAACACATGCCCTTACACACACACACACACACACACAAGACATGCCCTTACACACACACACACTCAAGAAAACACATGCCCTTACACATACACACACAAGACAATGCCCTTACACACACACAAGACATGCCCTTACACACACACACACAAGAAAACACATGCCCTTACACATACACACACACAAGACATGCCCTTACACACACACACAAGAACACATGCCCTTACACACACACACACACACACAAGACATGCCCTTACACATACACTCACACACAAGAAAACACATGCCCTTACACATACACACACACACACAAGAACACATGCCCTTACACACACACACAAGAACACATGCCCTTACACACACACACACAAGAAAGCACATGCCTTTACACACACACACACACACAAGAACACATGCCCTTACACACACACACACACACACAAGACATGCCCTTACACACACACACACACAAGAAAACACATGCCCTTACACACACACACACACACAAGACATGTCCTTACACACACACACTCAAGAAAACACATGCCTTTACACACACACACACACACAAGAACACATGCCCTTACACATATACACACACAAGAACACATGCCCTTACACACACACATACACACACACAAGACATGCCCTTACGCACACACACACACAAGAAAACACATGCCTTTACACACACACACACACACATACAAGTACACATGCCCTTACACATATACACACACAAGAACACATGCCCTTACACACACACACACAAGAAAACACATGCCCTTACACACACACACACACACAAGAAAACACATGCCCTTACACACACACACACACACAAGACAATGCCCTTACACACACACACAAGACAATGCCCTTACACACACACACACACAAGAAGACATGCCCTTACACACACACACACAAGAAAACACATGCCCTTGCACACACACACACACACAAACACTAGAACACATGCCCTTACACACACACACACACACAAGAAGACATGCCCTTACACACACACGCCCTAAAGCGTTGGGTCTCCCAGCCCCTCGTGAGAAATGGCGGGGGCTTCGGCGGCCACCGAGGAGGAAGCGGGGGGGGGGGGGAATCAGGGAAAGGAAACCTCCCACACCGAAGAAGCCAACCCCCCAACTGCAGAGGAGCAGCAGTCGCGTTGCCCCTTCAGCTTTGTCCGCCCATGTGGGAGGCGGGAAGTTTTCTTCTTCCAGGGGGGTCCAGAGAGAATCTCGTTGAATATGCCCCTCCGGGCTGGCCAGGAGCCTTTGCGTTTTGCTGCCTTCTCCCCCCCCAAAAAAACCCATTTTTTGGGTCGATCTCCCCCCCCCCCGAAGTCCCCAAACTTCGGGAAAGGGAAAGAGAGAAAGAGTGTGAGGGAGAGAAACAGAGAGAAACAGAGAGAGAAAGGGACAGTGTGAGGGAGAGAAGGAGAGGAAGAGAGGAAGAAAAAGAGAGAGAGAGAGAAAGGGACAGTGTGAGGGAGAGGAGAGAAAGAGAGTGAGGGAGAGAAGGAGAGGAAAAGAGAAAGAGAGGGAGGCAGAGAAAGAGAGGAAGAGAAAGGGACAGAGACAGAGAGAAAGGGGGAGAGAAAGAAAGAGGGATCGAGAAAGAGCATGTGAGGGAGAGAGAAAGACTGAGGGAGAGAAAGTAACAGAGAGAGAAAGAGAAAGCAAGAGAGAAAGAGAAAGGGAGAGAAAGAGAGAGAAAGGGACAGGGAGAGGGAGAGGGAGAGAGAAAGAGAGTGAGGGAGAGAAAGAGAGGAAGAGAGAGCAAAAGAGAGAGAGAAAGGGACAGTGTGAGGGAGAGAAGGAGAGGAAGAGAAAGAGAAAGGGAGAGAGAGAGAGAGAAAGGGAGAGAAAGGGACAGTGTGAGGGAGAGAAGGAGAGGTATGTTGTAACATGGCATCCAATGACCTCTGACCTGCTGGATGGATGTTGCTGCTGCTGCAGCTGCTGCTGAAGATGGTGCGGATGGTGTTTTCATCATTTTGAAGTATATTAGTTCTTGTAATCCACAAAAAGTAGAGGATACAGCTATTAGTTATAATCTGAGGGAAAGACAAAAATATAAGTTGCAATGCAAGGATTATCAGGCTTTTAGTCCCATCATTCTTGTTGTTATTCTTCAGGTACTTCAAACCCTAATCCCTTCTTATCATAAAAAATTGATAAATTGGCAAATTGTAATCCACATAGGTCCACCAAAACCCCAGAATTCAACCACAGGTAGAGAGGTCACAGAACAAAAAAATAAAATAAAAGAAAGAGAAGTATTTTGCTGTTCTCAGCTTCTATTTCACTGTATTGGTTTAGTTTCCACTTGAGTTCCAAGAGCTGCACTGTTTAAAAATAGAAGATCTCCGTGTTTCGCTCTGTGTCTCAGCTATTCAGCATAAACAACTTATAATGGGAAAGTTGTATATCGAGCAGTCAGTTCTTCAGTCTCTTGAGGTTATATTCCCCCCCTTCCTTTTGTCACTTGCATCTCCTGGCTTTCACTTCTGCCTGTAGGTGGTGCTGTTGCTGCTTCTCTCTTTTTCTTCCTTTTTGGTATCATGTACTCCGAACCAAGTTTTATTTTTTTAAAAAAAAGATCTGCATGTCCAAGTTTTGTAAGATGCAAAGAATTCTAAATTAATCAATATTATAATGAATAAAACTTCCTTGAGGTGTGACAACCTGTGAACTTTGTTCCCATCATAAACTCCACCCACAGTTCAATGGACGAGAAAAACTCCACAGAGCAGAAGCAAAGGAGAGTGGCAGATCCACCTGATCCCTCCAACCAGGTGAGACCCCAGAAGCACCAGGACCCCCCCCCCGTGGGCATTTCACAGGGCCGCAGGGTGGGGCAAAGGCAGACTTCCTCCTGGACCTGTTGTGGGAAGCGGGTCAGGGAGCAGCCGAGAGCAAGAGGCTGCTGATCTCTGGGAAAGGTCAACAGGTAGATGGGACAAGCAGAGATCCTGATGTTAGCAAAGTCAATGCCGGTGGGGAGGGAGGCTGATGGAGGGAATGAGTAGATGAGATCCTAACCTTGGGAAGTGGATCCTGAGATGTTTAGGATCCCTTGTTTGGAAAGGCAACTTCAGGTTTGGGGTGGGGATGGGGACAGAGGAGAAAAGCAGGTGACTTAGTAACAAGGGTGGCACAGAAGCACCTATGTTGTTGTTGTTGGGGGGATGTTCCAAGAAATTTGGGGAGGGGGGAATTGCTTCTTTTCTGAAGGCTGCTGAATTCTCTCCTGGCAGACAACTAAGGTGAGACCAGGAATCGAGAGCAGGGAAGCAACTTCTTTTGACACACACACACACACCACTCATGATCCTCCTCAATTCCCTCTCCCCCGCCCACAATTCCAAAATCTGATCTTCCCAGAGGAAGTTTTTGTCTTGTCATTTTAATTTTTTTGTGCTATTTCTTCTTTTCCTACCGTGTTTCTCATATAATAAGGCTGGGTCTTTTTTTTTTTTTTTGAGCCCCGAAAAAATGGCTAGGCCATCTTTTCGGGGGTGACTTAATTCCCCCCCCCCTTGCATCTTCGGGCGGGTGGGCGGCGACGGCTTGGATGTAGACCTCGGCATTGGTGGGGCACTTCGTATCGGGGTCAACACAGGCAGCACCATATCCGGGTGTGCAACAAAAGTACTTCCTAATGGCAAGCCCCCCGCCATTTCCCCCCCCCCATTTCGCATGTTTTAATATAGGCCTTAATTTGGGGGGAGGGGCTTCATTTCATTTCATGCCTATAAAACATGCTGGGGCTTCCTATTGGGGGAGGCCGTCTTGTTGGAGAAACAGGGTATTACATTTAATTTATGTTTTATTAATTTATTAATTCCATTTTCTCTTTGACATTACATTATTTTTATCTCCAGCTTTTTGTGTTCTTCTTGTAGTGGATTTTTTTTTCCTGCTCTTTTTTTTTCTTGTTTCTTCTTGCTATATGTGTTATGGCTCATCCTTGCATGTATACTTTAGCCATATCCCAGACATTTTGTACTGATGTTTCTTCTTTTTCCTTTCCCTTTCTTTTTTTAAAGTCAGTTTCTTTTTCCATTATTTGCATAAACTCCTTGTCCTTTAGTATAGCTTGGTTCAGTGTCCATCTTAATTTCTTTTTCCTTTGTCCCTTCCACCTGACTATGATTGGATTGTGGTCTGCCCATATGTTCATTTCAATATCAATCAAAGACTAGATTGAATGCTTGGGCCTGGGTCCTTAAGTGTGTCAAGGGCCTCATTTCCTGGCTGTATTAAATTCCAAAGCAGCCATTTTTCTAAGTGCCAAGTATATTTACTGTGCAACGTTTGAATCATTATATTTTATGATGTACACTGCCCAGAGGCACTTGACAAAATGGCGGCTATAGAAATCAATATATAAAGCTATGGCCCAGGTACTGTTTTCCACCACCCGTTTCCCTCTTCAACAGGCAACAAGTGGTAACCACATCATACAATCTTTTCTTGTTCTCCTAGCTGATCCTTTTTTTTTTTTTTTTTAATAAAGTTTTATTTGGGTTTTCACACATACAAAATACAAGGAAAACATCTTTTTTGAAGATAGCGTGGTCCCGGGCTGAACTTTTTTATACAGACACAAAACTCAATTTCATGCTTCTTTTTGTATTCTATTCCATATCGTCTGCTGTCATGTCTGGTGACATCCATATCATATCTATTCTAGACCATGACTGATGTCTGTTCAAATAGAACAATGGGTGAGAGCACCCAGTTGTAGTTCATTGGTTGGAAGGTGCTGCGGGCCCCTGCATGAGGCAATCTACATTATGATTGGTTGCTGGTTGAGAAGGGGGGGTTCTTTTTCCCGCCTTTTTTCTTCTGTGTGCTCTGTATGCTGTTCTGGGGTTTACCTGATGATTTACCTCAGGATGCTCCTGTGAGGAAGAGAGAAAGAGAGTGAGGGAGAAAGAAAGAGAAAGGGAAAGAGAGAGAGAAAGGGAGAGTGTGAGGGAGAGAAGGAGAGAAAGAGAGAGAGAAAGAGACAGAGAGAGAGAAAGAGAGAGAAAGGGAGTGTGTGAGGGAGAGAAAGAGAAAGAGAGAGGAGCCAAATTGGGAGGAGGGGCTGGGATGCTGGGAGTCTCCTGCAACCAATCCGAGGAGACTCCGCCTCCCCCTCCCTCCGCCTCCCTCCCCCACCCTTTGGGTGCTCCCAACTCGAGTTCTGCGCGGCGATCCGGCGGGGAGAGATGGAGGAGCGACTGGCGGACCTCTGGTGGCCCCTCAAGAGAAGCCCCTCAAGAGAAGCGGTGGTCGGGGAGAGTCCTCATCCCGTCCCCGAAGGAGGCACTCAGGTTGCTCTCTCTCTCTCTCTCCTAAGTCCCCGCTCCCCCCTCCTGCAGGCAAAGGGGGGGAGGAGGAGGAGGGTGGGGGGGTGGAGGCTCCTCTAACTGGACTGCCCAGCCCCCCTCCCCAAATTCCCTCCCTCCCTTCCCATGGGGGGGTGGGGGGAGAAGAAGTGGGGGGGCTGCACTTCTGCCCCCAATGACCCCCTCTCTTGTCCAGACAAAAGCCCCCCCCTCCCCATTTCTGCCCTCAAGAGGGAGCAGCAGAGCGAAGTTTGGGCAGTCCGAAGGGAATTGGGGTGGGTGGGTGTTACGTTCTGCGCATGGGTGCAAGGAACGGAGACGAGGCAGTGAACAGTGAACTTCAACTCTTTATTAATCATACTGAACAGAGCAAAAACCCAAGGGCAGCAGCAGCCTTTTTATAGGGTAGGCTGCTGACCTATTAGCCAATGAGAAACATGGAAGTGTTAAACCCTTGAACCAATGAGATTTGGCCCGTTAACAGCCAATCAGATTTCCCAGAAAGGACCAATCCGATATCGCTATTATTGGCCAATCAGAAGTGCAGGATTAGAACCCTGCTTTTTCTTAAGGTTGTTAAAACTTTATTAAATGCCTTTATTAGTTCATAACACCCCTTCCCCCTAGGTTCTGTTTGAGGGGTGCGGTGACGTAATCCCGTAGATATGCAGGTTGTTTTAACTGTCTATTAGATTTGCGCTGTCCCACCGGTTCCTGTCTGTAGTCCAGTTTCGGCAGGACGTTTTTTGATTTATCTGGTACAGGCGGTTCCGCATCCTCACTGGACGACTCGGTGCCGCTAATTCTGTCGTTGTTGTCCTCCGATCTCTGTGGGCTCGCCTCCGTTGAGGTATTCCTCTGTGGCGAGGCCATCCCTCCCTGATTCTTCTTCATGTATTGCGCCCGGCTGCTGACTTCCTTCGATTCCGCTTTCCACCATCTCGAATTCGGTTTCTTCAACATCCCCTCCCCCCTCAGTTTGAGAGTCACAGGAGTCGTGGGAACTGGGTTGTAGCCTAGAGCGAAGCTGATCTATATGGGGTTTCCATATTTTTCTGTCCAATGTTTGCACACGGTACGATCTGGGCCTGGTGGTTTGAGTTACGGTTGCTTCGACCCATAATGGTTCGCCAGAAAGGTTTTTAGCGAAGACTAAGTCACCTACCATGAACTCGCGGCATTTTCCGCTAGATCCACAGGGTTTCTCTGGCGCGTAGGACGGGTGGAGCCAGTCGAGGTGGGAATGGAGCTTGTGTCCCATCAACAGTTCAGCTAGAGTCTTGTTGGTGACGCTGTGCAGAGTGATGTGTTGGAGTAGGAGTATTCTGTTTAGTTTGTCGTCAATGTCCCCATAGTCCATTTTGTGGAGAGTTTTTTTAACAAATTGGACCATGCGCTTGGCCCTGCCATTGGCCGCAGGGTGCGCCAGCGAGGTTAGCGCATGGCAGATACCCCGGTCCGCTAAGTATTGTTCAAACGCCAGGGCGGTGAACTGGGGTCCGTTGTCGGAGACCAGAACGTCTGGCAGCCCATGCATTGCAAATAGCCTATTCAATTTTCGGATGACGGAATCGGTTGTAGTAGTCTTCATCTTGTGGATCTCGAGCCAGTTGGAATAGGCATCCACTGTTAGGAGGAACGTATGTCCCTTAGTAGGTCCCGCAAAGTCAATGTGGATGTGGGACCACGGCCCCCGGGGGGTTTCCCACTCCGTTGGAGTTGCTCTAGGTGGGGCACTGCTGACTTCTTGGCACTTTAGACAAGTCTTTACCCAGGCTTCGATCTGCTTGTCGATGCCCGGCCACCACGCGTAGCTTCGTGCGAGCGCTTTCATACGCACGATGCCGGGGTGACCATCATGCAATGTTTTCAATACTGCTCGTTGTAACCGCTCTGGGATGATGACTCTGTCTCCCCATAGGATGCAGCCTTTTTGTGAGAAAAGTTCTGTTTGCCGGTTTCTGAAAGGGGTGAAGTCGTCAGGGGTTTGTTCTACTGGTCATCCTCGTTTGACCCAGCTGAGAACTCGCGCCAGGACAGGGTCTCATTTCATTTCGATAGCGATGTCTCTGGCTGTTAGTGGCGGTGAATGTAATGTTTCAATCTGGAGTGTCGTAAGGGTTGGAGCTAGGTTGTCGACGGTTTCCGGAAGTGGGGCACAGCTCAATGCATCAGCTTGGGGAATGGCTTTCCCCAGGCGGTGTTGTAATTTATAGTTGTACACAGCTAAGAACTCCAACCAGCAAGTCATTCTAGGTGACAATATATAGGGGGTTGGCTTGTCTCCTGCTATAATCCCTAGCAAAGGTTTGTGATTGGTAATAATAGTAAAAACTTGTCCATACACATATTCATGAAACCGTTTCACAGCAAATACAACAGCAAGAGCCTCTTTGTCAATTTGGCTATAGTTACGTTCAGCCCTCGATAAGGTTCTTGAAAAATAGGCAATAGGGGCCTCACTACCATTTGGTAACACATGACTCAAAATGGCTCCTACTCCAAACGTAGACGCATCACATGTAATTGTTAAAGGCAAAGTCTCGTGATACTGCATTAAAACAGCATCGGAGGTTAGTAAGTTTTTCACTTATTGGAATGTGTGCTCCTCTCGGTGTCCCCAGACCCAGGTTGCTTTTTTGTCAAGAAGTCTATGTAGGGGCTCAGCTACGGTCGCTTTCTGGGGCAAGAAGATGTTGTAAAAGTTAATGAGCCCCATGAAAGCTTGGAGGTCTGTCCTATTCCTGGGTTTTGGGGCATTTTTGATCGCTTTTAGTTTGCTATTAGTGGGGTGAATGCCTTGCTTATCGATTAGGTACCCCAGGAACTCTACTTTATCTGTACACAGTTGACATTTGTTTTTTTTAACCTTTAGGCTGGAGTCTTTAAATTTCTGGAGAACCATTTTAAGATGCCTTTCTAGTACTTCTCTATTCGGGGCCGCAATTAAAACATCATCAAAGTATGGCACGACCCCCTTGATCCCTTGCAAGAGTCTCTCCATCAGACTTTGAAAAATCCCTGGGGCTACGCTCACTCCGAATTGGAGTCGGTTGCATTTAAAGGCACCTTGGTGCGTAATGATCATCTGTGCTTCCACGGTTTTTTTATCTACAGGCAGTTGTTGGTACGCCTGTGCTAAATCCAATTTAGCGAAGACTTTTCCGCCCCCCAGGGAATGGAGAAGGTGTTGCACCACCGGCACTGGGTAAGCGTTCTGTTGAAGGGCGTGATTAAGGGTGGCCCAGTAGTCCCCACAAATCCTTAACGATCCATCCGGTTTGATGGGTATTACGATTGGGGTTTCCCAACGGGCGTGGTCAGTTGGTTCTAAAACACCCTGGGCTATTAATTTATCGAGCTGCTCATTGATCTTTGCTTTTAGGGCAAAAGGTACCTGATGAGGCTTAAGGCGGATGGGGGCTACTTCAGGGTTAAGGTTAAATGATATCGGGGTCCCCTTGTACTCGCCTAGTTTGTCTGCAAAGACGTCCTGGAATTCCTGGACGAGGGCCTCCTCCCAGTCGTCGCTTCTGGTTTGGTGAATGCCGGCTACCTCGATCCCGAGTGGGGCGAACCATTGAAGGCCTAACAAACTAGGCCGGTCGCGGTTGACGACGGTCAGTGGTAACGACGCAGTACGATTTTTGAATGATACTTGGGCTTGGCTGGATCCAACGACCGGAATTCGGTTCCCCTGATAATCTTTGAGTATGATTCTTTGGGCTCTGAAGTCTTGACGCCGGACGGCAGGGATTAATTGTTTAAGGGTCTTCCAGGAAACCATCGAGAGGGACGATCCTGAGTCGACTTCCATCACTCAAGGTTGGTTTTTGATGGCGACCCTCACTCGGATCTTCTTTGCATCTAACGATGAAGTGTGACGGATTGTAATGGTTTGGTGTGCCTCTTCCCGTCTCGTTGAAATGGCCAGTGTTTTATTTCTGTAGGAGTGGTTGTTCCATTGGTGGTTCAAGTGACGATTCCCTGTGGTCTGGCGGTAGTTGTTTCCTCTCTGAATTGGGCTGGATCCTTGCTTGCTTCTACAGACCTTCCCGATGTGGCCTCTTTTCCCACAGAAATGGCAGAGTGCGTCGAGGAATTTGCAGTCTGATCGTGGGTGGTTTGCCCCACAACCTGCACATTGGTGAGGTAGTTTTCGATTCTGCTGGTTGCGTTGGTCACGTTCAGACCGGAGCCAGTTGACCTCCTCCTCATCACTTTCTGATGGCGATTCGAGGTCCTTGTGGTGGGTTGCTGTTGTGTGCCTCTCTAGGTGAGGTGAGGTATCACTGGCGAGTTGACGGAGCGGTGCGTTGGTGCGGCGCATTCGGGCGGCCGACTTCCTGGTTGCTTTTGCTGCAGTAGTGTCTTTGATGACATTGGCAAGATCGATGTCCCCTTTGGCCATGATCTTGCTCTGTGCTGTCTGGTCATCTAATCCCAGAACTATTCGGTCTCTCAGAGCTTCTTCGAGGTCTGCGAACCCACAGAGGCTTCCCAGGTTCCGGAGGTCTGCGATGAAATCTGCGACGCTCTCTCCTTTCCGTTGGTCCCTCTGGTAAAACTCATGTCTTTGGACAAGCGTTGGTACGGCGGGTGCATAGTGGGCCCGTAGAAGGGGCGCGAGGACGTCCCAGTCCATGGATTTCACCTCAGCCGGTTTTGCTAGTGCCTTGGCCATCTTAAAGACGGCAGGCCCGCAATGGGTCAGGAACACTGCTCGCTTTTTCCCCGTAGTGGCATCCTTCAAGTTGTTGGTCTCCAGAAACATCTGGAACCGATCTATGTACGAGTTCCAGTCTTCTTGTGCTGGGTCAAATGGAGCGGGTGGTATGGCGCCGCCGGACATGGTTTCCGTTGTCGATGCGCCTTCAGGCACGTGCTCTGTTTGGTGCTCTGTAGTGTTCAGTCAGCTCTGATGTCTCCGCATCCCATCCTCATCGCCAGTGTTACGTTCTGCGCATGGGTGCAAGGAACGGAGACGAGGCAATGAACAGTGAACTTCAACTCTTTATTAATCATACTGAACAGAGCAAAAACACAAGGGCAGCAGCAGCCCTTTTATAGGGTAGGCTGCTGACCTATTAGCCAATGAGAAACATGGAAGTGTTAAACCCTTGAACCAATGAGATTTGGCCCGTTAACAGCCAATCAGATTTCCCAGAAAGGACCAATCCGATATCGCTATTATTGGCCAATCAGAAGTGCAGGATTAGAACCCTGCTTTTTCTTAAGGTTGTTAAAACTTTATTAAACGCCTTTATTAGTTCATAACAGTGCGGTTGGGGGAGGGCAGAAGAGGGGGGGCTCAAAAGAGAAGAGAAGAGAAAATGGAAGGGAAGAGAAGAGAAGAGAAAATGGAAGGGAAGGGAAGGGAAGGGAAGGGAAGGGAAGGGAAGGGAAGGGAAGGGAAGGGAAGGGAAGGGAAGGGAAGAGAAGAGAAGAGAAGAGAAGAGAAGAGAAGAGAAGAGAAGAGAAGAGAAGAGAAAATGGAAGGGAAGGGAAGAGAAGAGAAGAGAAAATGGAACGGAAAGGAACAGAACAGAATAAAATAACAGAATTGGAAGGCACCTTGGAGGTCTTCTAGTCCAACCCCCTGCTGAGGCAGGAAACCCAATCCCATTTCAGACAGATGTTGATTCGACCTCTTCTTGAAAACCTTCCAGTGTTGGAGCTTTCACAACTCCTGGAGGCCAGTTGTTCCACTGATAAATTGTTCTATCTGTCAGGAAATTTCTTCTTTGTTCTAGGTTGCTTCTCTCCTTGAGGAGGGTCCACCCATGGCTTCTTGTCCTGCCCTCAGGGGCTTCGGGGCAGCCCCTCAAGTATGGGAACCTTGCTGTCGTTTACTCCCCAGAACTCAATTCCTGCAACCGTTCTTCCTCTGTTCTGAGCCTCCAGGGCCATCATCTTCCTGCTCTTCTCTGCCCTCTTTCCAGACTCTCAACCTCTTTTCGACATCGTGGAGACCAAAACTCGATGCAGGATTCCAAGTGTGGCCTTACCAAGGCCTTATAAAGTGGTATTACTAACACTTCACCTGATCTTGATTCGATCCCTCCGTTGATACAGCCTAGAACTGCTTGAGACTTTCAAGAAGAGATTGGACTGCCATTTGTCAGAAACGGTGTAGGGTCTCCCACTTGGGCGGTGGGGGGGGGTTGGACTAGATGACCTACAAGGTCCCTTCCCACTCTGATGCTCTGTTATCTGTTATCTAACTGTGTTGGCTTTTTTGGCAGCTGCAGCACATGCCTGGCTCCTATTGAAGTCATTGTCCACTAGGACTCCAAGATCCCTCTCACAGTTACTATGGAACAAGGGATCACCTACACCAGCGGTCACCAACCGGTGGGCTGCAGCCCACTGGTGATGCACCAGAAAATTTTGGTGGTCTGCAGAGAAATGTCACCCCCAGAGCACCCCCCCCCCAAAGTAATTAATCCAGGCTGCATGGGAACACAAAGCTGTGCTGCCCACATGGCCCACCCACTCACTCCTTACCAGGCCAACTTGCCTGCTAAGTTACTATTTTTCCTTTTTTTTTTCTTCCCCTGACCATCAGCTGTTCTGCTGTGCCAGGAAATTTAGATGAACGAGAAAGCAGGAAATGGTTGCATTTCTTGCTTTCTAGCTAATCTTTAGATCTTCGGCTCTGCTTTTAAGCACAGCCAAACCTCCCTTAGGACTGAAGCTTCTATTATTCGGTGCAGATAGCCGATGGCAGAATCATAGATCTTTGAATGAATCTGTGATTCCATGAGCAACTCAATCTGCCTCCCTGCTTTGCCTGATTTTGGGTAAAAGTTGCCCTTTTTTTAATTTAAAAAAAATCAATCTTGACATGAATATTTATAATATTTAGCTACAAGCCATGCCCAGCCAGTCACATGACCACCAAGACACACCCACAAATCAGGCCATGCCCACAGAACCGGTTGTTAAGAAATTTGAATCCTACCCCTGCCTCTGTGTGTGTGTGTGTGTAAGAGAGAGAGAGAAAGAGGGAGAGAGAGAGGTTAGATCAGATCTCTCTCTCTCTCTCTCTTTCTCTCTCTCTCTCTTTTTCTCTCTCTCTCTCTCTCCCACCAACGTCAGCAAGCCACCATCAGTCCAAATTCATATTCGTGGTCCCGGGATTTAAAAGTATGAGTTTGATGGTTCCTGAGGTCCAAAAGGTTGGCGACCTACCCTGACCTACACTATACTTATGCCTTTTTCTTTTTTTTGCCTAAGTGTAGAACCTGACTTTTTTTCACTCTTGAATTTCATTTGGTTCACTAGAGCCCAAGGTTCACAAGGATACTATTCAAAGGATGTCATTAAAATAATCTTTGCCTGAGGAGTTGCCGATGGTGGCCCCTCCAAGTCTTGGTGCACTGCCATCAACTGTGCGCTGGGACTGCTGCTGCTCCTACCCCAAAGGTCTCTGGGGGGGGGTGCCTTGCTCGGCTAACCCAGAAGGTGGACTCACCATCAGGGAGGGGAATGTGGTTTGTGCGTACATCCTGCAACCCCTCTCAGTGTCAACTGTTGGTTTCTCCTCTCTTGTAAAGCAGCAGAAGCGTCGGCCATTGCAGGAGACTGAGCATGGCCTTGGAAGAGGACACCATAGAGTTAGCGGCCCTTGGCTGCCCCTTCCAACTGGGGACTTTGTATGACTGTTGCAAGGATGCCCTCATCCCAGGTAGGAGCTGGAGGAGAGCCTGATGGGTCTCTGGAAAGGAGGGTGGGAGGGAGGGAGACAGTCGGTGCTGATGCACAAGCTAAGCACAGGGACGGAGTTGAAGTCCCCGGGGACAACCATGACCTAGATGAGTGAGATGAAGTCTCTACAGACTTGAGACCTTCAAGAAGCTAGCTATCTTTCCCCCTTTTAGATTTACAGGGTTTTACAAAACAGGTTTCTCCGGTGATGACTGGGAAGAAGAAATGAGGGGTAAGATGCCTCTATTGTCCCACCTCTCTGGGGCTCCTCTCGGCAGCGACTGGTTTTTTTGGAGGTTCAATTCACCCTCCTTTCTTTTTGTGCTCCATGCAGGGGTCACCCTTTGGGACTGCAGCTCTCTTCAGAAGGACCTGACCATCAAACCTCAGCCCAAGACAGAATCTGAAATCATTTCATCTGACAGCCTAGATGACAAGGCCTCTGCTCTGAACATCTCAGCCTCCCTCAAGGCCAGCTTCTTGGGGGGGGGGGGCTGATTGAAGTGGGGGGCTCAGCCAAATATCTTCAGGATACCAAGAAGTCCAAGCAACAGGCCAGAGTCACCGTTCAGTACAAAACCACCACCAGGTATGAACAGCTGACCATGAGCCACCTGGGAATCCAGAATGTCTCTTACCCAGCCGTCTTTGAGCAGGGCACAGCCACCCATGTGGTCATCGCCATCCTCTACGGAGCCCAGGCTTTCTTTGTCTTTGACTGAGAAGTCTCATCAATGGAGACGGTGAAAGATATTCAAGGAAATCTCCAGGTTACAATCAAGAAGGAAATATCTATCACAGGGCAAGCAGATATGAAGCTAAAGGAGGAGGAGAAAGAGAACACTCTCAAGTTCAATTGCAAGTTCCATGGTGATTTTTCTTTGGACAAAAATCCAGTGACCTTCCAAGATGCCATGCAGGTTTACACAATGTTACCCAAAATGTTAGGAAAAGATGGAGAGAAGGCTGTACCTATGAGGGTTTGGCTCTACCCACTGAGCAAGCTGGACACCAGAGCAGCTAAGATGGTCCGTGAGATCAGTCTGGCATTGATCTTTGATGCTGAAAAGATCTTGGAGGAACTCAACGAAATCGAGATACAAAGCAATGATCTAGCCAAGAATCCCATCGCTGAGACCTTCCATGAGATCAAGAGGAAGATCCAGCAGTTCAAGGATCTGTGCAGGCAACACAGGCAGACTTTCCAGAAACAGTTGGCCAGAGTGTTGCCCTCCATCCGGGGTGGAGGACAGGAGGAAGGGACCCTGGTGGACATTTTAGCATCCGTCAACTGGTCTCCCTTCAACAGCCAAAGTCTCCGTGAATTTCTGGACACCAGGAAAAGAGAGGTGAACTTTGTCAAATCTTATCTGACTATACTAAGTGATATAGAAGTGATATCCTCTCAGAACAAGCTGGAAGAAATAGATCTAGACTCCCAGAATGTAGACGTGGTCTCCTTTATATTCACTTCTTTACATGAAGAGGAGCCATTTCTCTTGAGCTTACAGGACTGGCTTCAGGAGCAATTCTTGCCAGGATCAACTAAGTCCACAAAGTCCCCTCCTGGGGTGAAGAAAGGCAAGGCCTGGTTTGAGGACAAGGAGAGGACCCACAATGCTCGCTAAGCTGCCAAGTCCATGAAAGACCTTTTCAGTATCAATCAATCCAATGAGAAGGTCCGCTTTGTGGTGGCCTCACTCCCGGATGTGGACAACCCAGGAGCCTCGATATACCTTTATGAAGATGGAGATCTTGTCAGTAAAAACTTTTGAGTTGCCCTCAAAACCTCTCGCTTTCCTCACAACTGAACTGAGACACGACAGCATTCAACTGAAGTTTGAGAAAGAGAGTGAGGGACAGAGAAAGAAAGAGAAAGAGAAAGGGAAAGAGAGAAAGAGTGTGAGGGAGAGAGAGAAAAAAAGAGAGAAAGAGAGAGAAAGGGACAGTGTGAGGGAGAGAGGGAGAGGAAGAGAGAAAGAGTGTGAGGGAGAGAAAGAGAGAGAGAAAGGGACAGTGTCAGGGAGAAGTAGAGAGAAAGAGAGTGAGGGAGAGAGAGAGAAAGAGAGAGAGAGGGAGAGAGAGAGAAAGAGAGAAAGAGAAAGAATGAGAGAGAAAGAGAAAGAGAGAGAGAGAAAGAGAGAGAGAGAAAGAGAGAGAGAGAAAGAGAGAGAAAGAGACAGTGTGAGGGGCAGAAGGAGAGAATGAGAGGAAGAGAGAGAGAAAGGGGACAGTGTGAGGGAGAGAAGGAGAGGAAAAGAGTGAGGGAGAGAAAGAGAGGAAGACAGAGAAAGAGAGACAAAGGAAAAGAGAGAAAGAGTGTGAGGGAGAGAAAGAGAGGAAGACAGAGAGAAAGAGAGAAAGGGAAAGAGAAAGTGTGAGGGAGAGAAAGAGGAAGAGAGAAAGGGGGAGAGAAGAAGAGGAAGAGAGAGTGAGAGGGAGAGAAAGACAGAGAGAGAGAGAGAGAAAGAGAGAGAAGAGCCAAATTGGGGGGCGGGGCTGGGATGCTGGGAGTCTCCGCCATCCCCCTCCTGGTTGCCCCCTCCCAAACCCTACCCTCTCCCTCCCCTCCCTGCCCTTTGGGTGCTCCCAACTCGAGTTCTGCAGGGGGGAGATGGAGGAGTGACTGGCGGACCTCTGGCCCCTGAAGAGAAGCGGTGGTCCGGAGAGTCCTCCTCCCTCTCTTATTTCCTTCCCTCCTTCTTTCCTCCCTTCCTATCTCCTTCCCACTCTTCCTCTTAAGCCCCTCCCTCCTTCCTCCCTTATTTCCTTCCCTCCTTTTTTCTCCCTTCCAATCTCCTTCCCACCCTTCCTTTTCCTCCCCTCCCTCCTCCCCCTTATTTCCTTCCCTCCTTTTTCCTCCCTTCCTATCTCCTTCCCACCCTTCCTCTTCCTCCCCTCCCTCCTCCCACCCTTATTTCCATCCCTCCTTTTTTCTCCCTTCCAATCTCCTTCCCACCCTTCCTCTTCCTCCCCTCCCTCCGCCCTCCCTTATTTCCATCCCTCCTTCTTTCCTCCCTTCCTATTTTCCTTCCCACCTTTCCTCGTCCTCCCCTCCCTCCTCCCTCTCTTATTTCCTTCCCTCCTTCCCTCCCTTCCTATCTCCTTCCCACCCTTCCTCTTCCTCTTCCTCCCCTGCCTCCTCCCTCTCTATTTTCCATCCATCCTTCCTAACTTCCTATTTCCTTCCCACCCTTCCTCTTCCTCCCCTCCCTCCTCCCTCTCTATTTTCCTTCTATCCATTTTTCTCCCTCCTGTCTCCTTCCACCCCTCCTCCTCCTCCCCTCCCTCCTCCCTCTCTTATTTCCTTCCCTCCTTCCCTCCCTTCCTATATCCTTCCCACTCTTCCTCTTCCTCCCCTCCCTCCTCCCTTATTTCCTTCTCTTCATTTTTCTCCCTTCTATCTCCCTTCCCACCCTTCCTCTTCCACCCCTCCCTCCTCCCACCCTTATTTCCATTCCTCCTTTTTTCTCTCCTTCTTATCAACTCCCACCCTTCCTCTTCCTCCCCTCCCTCCTCCCACCCTTATTCCATCCTCCTTCTTTCTTCCCTTCCTATTTCCTTCCCACCCTTCCTCTTCCTCCCTCCCTCCTCCCTCTCTTATTTCCTTCCCTCCTTTCCTCCCTTCCTATTTTCCTCCCCACCTTTCCTCTTCCTCCCCTCCCTCCTCCCTCTCTTATTTCCTTCCCTCCTTCCCTCCCTTCCTACTCCTTCCACCCTTCCTCTCCTCCCCTCCCTCCTCCCTCTCTATTTTCCATCCCTCCTTTCCTACCTTCCTATTTTCCTTCCCACCCTTCCTCTTCCTCCCTCCCTCCTCCCACTCTATTTCCTTCTATCCATTTTTCTCCCTTCCCTGTCTCCTTCCCACCCCCCTCCTCCTCCCTCCCTCCTCCCTCTCTTATTATTCCTTCCCTCCTTCCCTCCCTTCCTATATCCTTCCCACCCTTCCTCTTCCTCCCCTCCCTCCTCCCACCCTTATTTCCATTCCTCTTTTTCTCCTTCTTATCTACTTCCCACCCTTCCTCTTCCTCCCCTTTCCTCCTCCCTCTCTTATTTCTTCCTCCTTTTTTCTCCCTTCCAATCTCCTTCCCACCCTTCCTTTTCCTCCCCTCCCTCCTCCCCTTATTTCCTTCCCTCCTTTTTCCTCCCTTCCTATCTCCTTCCCACCCTTCCTCTTCCTCCCCTCCCTCCTCCCACCCTTATTTCCATCCCTCCTTTTTTCTCCCTTCCTATCTCCTTCCCACAATTCCTCTTCCTCCCCTCCCGCCTCCCACACTTTTTTCTATCCCTCCTTTCCTCCCTTCCTGTTTTCCTTCCCACCCTTCCTCTTCCTCCCCTCCCTCCTCCCACCCTTATTTCCATCCCTCCTTTCCTCCCTTCCTATTTCCTTCCCACCCTTCCTCTTCCTCCCCTCCCTCCTCCCACCCCTTATTTCCATCCTCCTCCTTTTTCTCCCTACTTATCTACTTCCCACCCTTCCTCTTCCTCCCCTTCCTCCTCCCCTCATTATTTCCATCCTCCTTTTTTCTCCCTTCCTATCTCCTTCCCACCCCTCCTCTTACTCCCCTTCCTCCTCCCTCTCTTATTTCCTTCCCTCCTTTTTTCTCCCTTCCTTCTCCTTCCCACCCTTCCTTTCCTCCCTCCCTCCTCCCCCTTATTTCCTTCCCTCCTTTTTCCTCCCTTCCTATCTCCTTCCCACCCTTCCTCTTCCTCCCCTCCCTCCTCCCACCCTTATTTCCATCCCTCCTTTTTTCTCCCTTCCTATCTCCTTCCCACCCTTCCTCTTCCTCCCCTCCCTCCTCCCACCCTTATTTCCATCCCTCCTTCTTTCCTCCTTCCTATCTCCTTCCACCCTTCTCTTCCTCTCCTCCCTCCTCCCACCCTTATTTTCATCCCTCCTTTACTCCCTTTCTATCTCCTTCCCACCCTTCCTCTTCCTCCCCTCCCTCCTCCCACCCTTATTTCCATCCCTCCTTCTTTCCTGCCTTCCTATCTCCTTCCCACCCTTCCTCTTCCTCTCCTCCTTCCGCCCTCTCTTATTTCCTTTCCATCCTTTTTTCTCCCTTCCTATCTCCTTCCCACCCTTCCTCTTCCTCTCCTCCCTCCTCCTCTTTTCCATCCCTCCTTTTTTCTCCCCTTCCTGTTTTCCTCCCACCCTTCCTCTTTCTCCCCTCCCTCCTACCACCCCTATTTCCATCCCTCCTTTCCTCCCTTCCTATCTCCTTCCCAACCTTTCTCTACCTCCCCTCCCTCCTTCCTCATTTTCATCCCTCCTTTTTTCTCCCTTCCTGTTTTCCTTCCCCACCCTTCCTCTTCTCTCCCTCCCTCCGCCCTCCCTTATTTCCATCCCTCCTTCTTTCCTCCCTTCCTATTTTCCTTCCACCTTTCCTCGTCCTCCCCTCCCTCCTCCCTCCTTATTTCCTTCCCCTCCTTCCCTCCCTTCCTATCTCCTTCCCACCCTTCCTCTTCCTCTTCCCTTCCCCTCCCTCCTCCCTCTCTATTTTCCATCCCTCCTTTCCTAACTTCCTATTTTCCTTCCCACCCTTCCTCTTCCTCCCCTCCCTCCTCCCTCTCTATTTTCCTTCTATCCATTTTTCCTCCCTTCCTTCTCCTTCCCACCCCCTCCTCCTCCTCCCCTCCCTCCTCCCTCTCTTATTCCTTCCCTCCTTCCCTCCCTTCCTATATCCTTCCACTCTTCCTCTTCCTCCCCTCCCTCCTCCCTTATTTCCTTCTCTTCATTTTTCTCCCTTCCTATCTCCTTCCACCCTTCCTCTCCTCTCCCCTCCCTCCTCCCACCCTTATTCCATCCCTCCTTCTTTCCTCCCTTCCTATCTCCTTCCCACCCTTCTTCTTCCTTTCCTCCCTCCTCCCACCCTTATTTCCTCCTCCTTTCCTCTCTCCTTCCACCCTTCCTCTTCCTCCCCCCCTCCTCCTCATTCCATCTTCCTTTTTCTCCCATCCTATCTCCTTCCCACCCTTCCTCTTCCTCCCCTCCCTCCTTCCTCATTTCCATCCCTCCTTTTTCTCCCTTCCTGTTTTCCTTCCCACCCTTCCTCTTTCTCCCCTCCCTCCTCCCACCCTTATTTCCATCCCTCCTTTCCTCCCTTCCTATCTCCTTCCCACCCTTTCTCTTCCTCCCCTCCCTCCTTCCTCATTTCCATCCCTCCTTTTTTCTCCCTTCCTATTTCATTCCCACCCTTCCCTCTTCCTCCCCTTCCCTCCTCCCTCCCTTATTTCCCTATCTCCTTTTTCTCCCTTCCTATTTTCTTCCCACCCTTCCTCTTCCTCTTCCTCCCCTCCCTCTGCCCTCCCTTATTTCCATCCCTCCTTCTTTCCTCCCTTCCTATCACCTTCCCACCCTTCCTCTTCCTCTCCTCCTTCCGCCCTCTCTATTTCCTTCCATCCTTTTTTCCTCCCTTCCTCCTTCCCACCCTTCCTCTTCCTCCCCTCCCTCCTTCCTCGTTTCCATCCCTCCTTTTTTCTCCCTTCCTATCTCCTTCCCACCCTTCCTCTTCCTCCCCTCCCTCCTTCCTCATTTCCATCCTCCTTTTTTCTCCCTTCCTGTTTTCCTTCCCACCCTTCCTCTTTCTCCCCTCCCTCCTCCCACCCTTATTTCCATCCCTCCTTTCCCTCCTTCCTATCTCCTTCCCACCCTTTCTCTTCCTCCCCTCCCTGCTTCCTCATTTCCCATCCCTCCTTTTTTCTCCCTTCCTATTTCCTTCCCACCCTTCCTCTTCCTCCCCTCCCTCCTCCCCTTATTTCCTTCCCTCCTTTCTCCTCCCTTCCTATCTCCTTCCCACCCTTCCTCTTCCTCCCCCTCCCTCCTCCCACCCTTATTATCATCCCTCCTTTTTTCTCCCTTCCTATCTCCTTCCCACAATTCCTCTTCCTCCCCTCCCACCTCCCACCCTTTTTCTATCCCTCCTTTCCTCCCTTCCTGTTTTCCTTCCCACCCTTCCTCTCCCTCCCCTCCCTCCTCCCACCCTTATTTCCATCCCTCCATTCCTCCCCTTCCTATTTTCCTTCCACCCTTCCTCTTCGTCCCCTCCATCCTCCCACCCTTATTTCCATTCCTCCTTTTTTCTCCCTTCTTATCTACTTCCCACCCTTCTCTTCTCCCCTTCCTCCTCCCCCTATTATTTCCATCCCTCCTTTTTTCTCCCTTCCTGTCTCTTTCCCACCCTTCCTCTTCCTCCCCTTCCTCCTCCCTCTCTTATTTCCTCCCCTCCTTTTTTCTCCCTTCCCATCTCCTTCCCACCCTTCCTCTTCCTCTCCCCTCCCTCCTCCCACCCTTATTTCCATCCCTCCTTTTTCTCCCTTCCTATCTCCTTCCCACCCTTCCTCTTCCTCTCCTCCCTCCTCCACCCTTATTTCCATCCCTCCTTTACTCCCTTCCTATCTCCTTCCCACCCTTCCTCTTCCTCCCGTCCCTCCTCCCACCCTTATTTCCATCCCTCCTTTTTTCTCCCTTCCTATCTACTTCCCACCCTTCCTCTTCCTCCCCTCCCTCCTCCCACCCTTATTTCCATCCCTCCTTCTTTCCTCCCTTCCTATCTCCTTCCCACCATTCCTCTTCCTCTCCTCCCTCCTCCCACCGTTATTTCCATCCCTCCTTTACTCCTTCCTATCTCCTTCCCACCCTTCCTCTTCCTCCTCTCCCTCCTCCCACCCTTATTTCCATCCCTCCTTCTTTCCTCCCTTCCTATCTTCTTCCCCACCCTTCCTCTTCCTCTCCTCCTTCCGCCCTCTCTTATTTCCTTCCATCCTTTTTCTCCTTTCCTATCTCCTTCCCACCCTTCCTCTTCCTCCCCTCCTCCTTCCTCATTTCCATCCTCCATTTTTCTTCCTTCCTGTTTTCCTTCCCACCCTTCCTCTTTCTCCACTCCCTCCTCCCACCCTTATTTCCATCCCTCCTTTCCTCCCTTCCTATCTCCTTCCCACCCTTTCTCTTCCTCCCCTCCCTCCTTCCTCATTTTCATCCCTCCTTTTTCTCCCTTCCTGTTTCCTTCCCACCCTTCCTCTTTCCTCCCCTCACTCCTCCCTCTCTTATTTCCATCCCTCTTTTTTCTCCCTTCCTCTCTCCTATCCTCCCTTCCTCTTTTCCCCTCGCTCCTCCCTCTCTTATTTCCCTATCTCCTTTTTCTCCCTTCCTATCTCCTTCCCACCCTTCCTCTTCCTCCCCTCCCTCCTCCCACCCTTATTTCCATCCCTCCTTTTTTCTCCCTTCCTATCTCCTTCCCACAATTCCCCTTCCTCCCCTCCCGCCTCCCACACTTTTTTCTATCCCTCCTTTCCTCCTTCCTGTTTTCCTTCCCACCCTTCCTCTTCCTCCCCTCCCTCCTCCCACCCTTATTTCCATCCCTCCTTTCCTCCCTTCCTATTTTCCTTCCCACCCTTCCTCTTCCTCCCCTCCCTCCTCCCACCCTTATTTCCATTCCTCCTTTTTCTCCCTACTTATCTACTTCTCACCCTTCCTCTTCCTCCCCTTCCTCCTCCCTCTATTATTTCCATTCCTCCTTTTTTCTCCCTTCCTATCTCCTTCCCACCCTTCCTCTTACTCGCCTTCCTCCTCCCTCTCTTATTTCCTTCCCTCCTTTTTTCTCCCTTCCAATCTCCTTCCCACCCTTCCTTTTCCTCCCCTCCCTCCTCCCCCTTATTTCCTTCCCTCCTTTTTCCTCCCTTCCTATCTCCTTCCCACCCTTCCTCTTCCTCCCCTCTCTCCTCCCACCCTTATTTCCATCCCTCCTTTTTTCTCCCTTCCTATCTCCTTCCCACCCTTCCTCTTCCTCCCCTCCCTCCTCCCACCCTTATTTCCATCTCTCCTTCTTTCCTCCCTTCCTATCTCCTTCCCCACCCTTCCTCTTCCTCTCCTCCTTCCGCCCTCTCTTATTTCCTTCCATCCTTTTTTCTCCCTTCCTATCTCCTTCCCACCCTTCCTCTTCCTCTCCTCCCTCCTCCCACCCTTATTTCCATCCCTCCTTTCCTCCCTTCCTATCTCCTTCCCACCCTTTCTCTACCTCCCCTCCCTCCTTCCTCATTTTCATCCCTCCTTTTTTCCTCCCTTCCTGTTTTCCTTCCCACCCTTCCTCTTTCTCCCCTCCCTCCTCCCACCCTTATTTCCATCCCTCCTTTCCTCCCTTCCTATCTCCTTCCCACCCTTTCTCCACCTCCCCTCCCTCCTTCCTCATTTTCATCCCTCCTTTTTTTCTCCCTTCCTGTTTTCCTTCCCACCCTTCCTCTTTCTCCCCTCCCTCCTCCCACCCTTATTTCCATCCCTCTTCCTTCCCCTCCCTTCCTATCTCCTTCCCACCCTTTCTCTACCTCCCCTCCCTCCTTCCTCATTTTCATCCCTCCTTTTTTCCTCCCTTCCTGTTTCTCCTTCCCACCCTTCTCTCCCCTCTCTCCTCCCTCTCTTATTTCCATCCCTCTTTTTTTCTCCCTTCCTATCTCCTTCCCACCCTTCCTCTTCCTCCCCCTCCCTCCTCCCACCCTTATTTCCATCCCTCCTTCTTTCCTCCCTTCCTATCTCCTTCCCACCCTTCCTCTTCCTCCCCCCTCCCTCCTTCCTCATTTCCATCCCTCCTTGTTTCTCCCTTCCTATTTCCTTCCCACCCTTCCTCTTCCTCCCCTCCCTCCTCCCTCCCTTATTTCCCTATCTCCTTTTTCTCCCTTCCTATTTTCTTCCCACCCTTCCTCTTCATCCCCTCCCTCCTTCCTCATTTCCATCCCTTCCTTTTTTCTCCCTTCCTATCTCCTTCCCACCCTTCCTCTTCCTCCCTCCCTCCTTCCTCATTTCCATCCCTCCTTTTTCTCCCTTCCTGTTTTCCTTCCCACCCTTCCTCTTCTCCCCTCCCTCCTCCCACCCTTATTTCCATCCCTCCTTTCCTCCCTTCCTATCTCCTTCCAACCCTTTCTCTTCCTCCCCTCCCTCCTTCCTCATTTCCATCCCTCCTTTTTTCTCCCTTCCTATTTCCTTCCCACCCTTCCTCTTCCTCCCCTCCCTCCTCCCTCCCTTATTTCCCTATCTCCTTTTCCTCCCTTCCTATTTCTTCCCACCCTTCCTCTTCCTCTCCTCCCCTCCCTCTGCCCTCCCTTATTTCCATCCCTCCTTCTTTGCTCCCTTCCTATCACCTTCCCACCCTTCCTCTTCCTCTCCTCCTTCCGCCCTCTCTTATTTCCTTCCATCCTTTTTTCTCCCTTCCTATCTCCTTCCCACCCTTCCTCTTCCTCCCCTCCCTCCTTCCTCGTTTCCATCCCTCCTTTTTTCTCCCTTCCTGTTTTCCTTCCCACCCTTCCTCTTCCTCCCCTCCCTCCTTCCTCATTTCCATCCCTCCTTTTTCTCTCCCTTCCTATCTCCTTCCCACCCTTCCTCTTTCTCCCCTCCCTCCTCCCACCCTTATTTCCATCCCTCCTTTCCTCCCTTCCTATCTCCTTCCCACCCTTTCTCTTCCTCCCCTCCCTCCTTCCTCATTTCCATCCCTCCTTTTTTCTCCCTTCCTATTTCCTTCCCACCCTTCCTCTTCCTCCCCTCCCTCCTCCCTCCCTTATTTCCCTATCTCCTTTTTCTCCCTTCCTATTTTCTTCCCACCCTTCCTCTTCCTCTTCCTCCCCTCCCTCTGCCCTCCCTTATTTCCATCCCTCCTTCTTTCCTCCCTTCCTATCACCTTCCCACCCTTCCTCTTCCTCTCCTCCTTCCGCCCTCTCTTATTTCCTTTCCATCCTTTTTCTCCCTTCCTATCTCCTTCCACCCTTTCCTCTTCCTCCCCTCCCTCCTTCCTCATTTCCATCCCTCCTTTTTTCTCCCTTCCTATCTCTTCCCACCCTTCCTCTTCCTCCCCTCCCTCCTTCCTCATTCCCATCCCTCCTTTTTTCTCCTTCCTGTTTTCCTTCCCACCCTTCCTCTTTCTCCCCTCCCTCCTCCCACCCTTATTTCCATCCCTCCTTTCCTCCTTTCCTCCCTTCCTATCTCCTTCCCACCCTTTCTCTTCCTCCCCTCCCTGCTTCCTCATTCCATCCC
This sequence comes from Hydrophis major, assembly GCA_033807585.1. NCBI lineage: Eukaryota > Metazoa > Chordata > Lepidosauria > Squamata > Elapidae > Hydrophis > Hydrophis major. The sequence continues at coordinate 383,494 of JAUCBL010000126.1, forward strand.
TCCTTTTTTCTCCCTTCCTATTTCCTTCCCACCCTTCCTCTTCCTCCCCTCCCTCCTCCCTCCCTTATTTCCCTATCTCCTTTTTCTCCCTTCCTATTTCTTCCCACCCTTCCTCTTCCTCCGCTCCCTCCGCCCTCCCTTATTTCCATCCCTCCTTCTTTCCTCCCTTCCTATTTTCCTTCCCACCCTTCCTTTTCTCCCCTCCCTCCTCCCCTTATTTCCTTCCCTCCTTTCTCCTCCCTTCCTATCTCCTTCCCACCCTTCCTCTTCCTCCCCTCCCTCCTCCCACCCTTATTATCATCCCTCCTTTTTTCTCCCTTCCTATCTCCTTCCCACAATTCCTCTTCCTCCCCTCCCGCCTCCCACCCTTTTTTCTGTCCCTCCTTTCCTCCCTTCCTGTTTTCCTTCCCACCCTTCCTCTCCCTCCCCTCCCTCCTCCCACCCTTATTTCCATCCCTCCTTTCCTCCCTTCCTATTTTCCTTCCCACCCTTCCTCTTCGTCCCCTCCATCCTCCCACCCTTATTTCCATTCCTCCTTTTTTCTCCTTCTTATCTACTTCCCACCCTTCCTCTTCCTCCCCTTCCTCCTCCCCTATTATTTCCATCCCTTCCATTTTTCTCCCTCCTGTCTCTTCCCACCCTTCCTCTTCCTCCCCTTCCTCCTCCCTCTCTTATTTCCTTCCCTCCTTTTTCTCCCTTCCTATCTCCTTCCCACCCTTCCTCTTCCTCCCCTCCCTCCTCCCACCCTTATTTCCATCCCTCCTTTTTTCTCCCTTCCTATCTCTTTCCCACCCTTCCTCTTCCTCTCCTCCCTCCTCCCACCCTTATTTCCATCCCTCCTTACTCCCTTCCTATCTCCTTCCCACCCTTCCTCTTCCTCCCGTCCCTCCTCCCACCCTTATTTCCATCCCTCCTTTTTTCTCCCTTCCTATCTACTTCCCACCCTTCCTCTTCCTCCCCTCCCTCCTCCCACCCTTATTCCATCCCTCCTTCTTCCTCCCTTCCTATCTCCTTCCCACCATTCCTCTTCCTCTCCTCCCTCCTCCCACCGTTATTTCCATCCCTCCTTTCCTCCCTTCCTATCTCCTTCCCACCCTTCCTCTTCTCCCCTCCCTCCTCCCACCCTTATTTCCATCCCTCCTTCTTTCCTCCCTTCCTATCTTCTTCCCACCCTTCCTCTTCTCTCCTCCTTCCGCCTCTCTTATTTCCTTCCATCCTTTTTTCTCCTTTCCTATCTCCTTCCCACCCTTCCTCTTCCTCCCCTCCCTCCTTCATCGTTTCCATCCCTCCTTTTTTCTCCCTTCCTATCTCCTTCCCAACCTTCCTCTTCCTCCCCTCCCTCCTTCCTCATTTCCATCCCTCCATTTTTCTTCCTTCCTGTTTTCCTTCCCACCCTTCCTCTTTCTCCACTCCCTCCTCCCACCCTTATTTCCATCCCTCCTTTCCTCCCTTCCTATCTCCTTCCCACCATTTCTCTTCCTCCCCTCCCTCCTTCCTCATTTTCATCCCTCCTTTTTTTCTCCCTTCCTCTCTCCTATCCTCCCTTCTTCTTTCTCCCCTCCCTCCTTCCTCTCTCTTATTTCCATCCCTCTTTTTTCTCCCTTCCTATCTCCTTCCCACCCTTCCTCTTCCTCCCCTCCCTCCTCCCACCCTTATTTCCATCCCTCCTTCTTTCCTCCCTTCCTATCTCCTTTCCACCCTTCCTCTTCTTCTCCTCCCTCCTCCCACGCCTTATTTCCATCCCTCCTTTCCTCCCTTCCTATCTCCTTCCCACCCTTTCTCTTCCTCCCCTCCCTCCTTCCTCATTTCCTTCCCTCCTTTTTCTCCCTTCCTATTTCCTTCCCACCCTTCCTCTTCCTCCCCTCCCTCCCTTATTTCCCTATCTCCTTTTTCTCCCTTCCTATTTTCCTTCGCACCCTTCCTCTTCCTCCCCTCCCTCCGCCCTCCCTTATTTCCATCCCTCCTTCTTTCCTCCCTTCCTATCACCTTCCCACCCTTCCTCTTCCTCTCCTCCTTCCCACCCTCTCTTATTTCCTTCCATCCTTTTTTCTCCCTTCCTATCTCCTTCCCACCCTTCCTCTTCCTCCCCTCCCTCCTTCCTCGTTTCCATCCTTCCTTTTTTCTCCCTTCCTATCTCCTTCCCACCCTTCCTCTTTCTCCCCTCCCTCCTCCCACCCTTATTTCCATCCCTCCTTTCCTCCCTTCCTATCTCCTTCCCACCCCTTCTCTTCCTCCCCTCCCTGCTTCCTCATTTCCATTCCTCCTTTTTTCTCCCTTCCTATTTCCTTCCCACCCTTCCTCTTCCTCCCCTCCCTCCTCCCTCCCTTATTTCCCTATCTCCTTTTTCTCCCTTCCTATCTCCTTCCCACCCTTCCTCTTCCTCCCCTCCCTCCTCCCACCCTTATTTCCATCCCTCCTTTTTTCTCCTTCCTATCTCCTTCCCACCCTTCCTCTTTCTCCCCTCCCTCCTCCCACCCTTATTTCCATCCCTCCTTTCCTCCCTTCTATCTCCTTCCCACCCTTTCTCTTCCTCCCCTCCCTGCTTCCTCATTTCCCATCCCTCCTTTTTTCTCCCTTCCTATTTCCTTCCCACCCTTCCTCTTCTCTCCCCTCCCTCCTCCCTCCTTATTTCTCTATCTCCTTTTTTTCCCTTCCTATTTTCTTCCCACCCTTCCTCTTCCTCCGCTCCCTCTGCCCTCCCTTATTTCCATCCCTCCTTCTTTCCTCCCTTCCTATTTTCCTTCCCACCCTTCCTTTTCCTCCCCTCCCTCCTCCCCTTATTTCCTTCCCTCCTTTCTCCTCCCTTCCTATCTCCTTCCCACCCTTCCTCTTCCTCTCCTCCCTCCTCCCACCCTTATTTCCATCCCTCCTTTACTCCCTTCCTATGTCCTTCCCACCCTTCCTCTTCCTCCCGTCCCTCCTCCCTCCCTTATTTCCATCCCTCCTTCTTTCCTCCCTTCCTATCTCCTTCCCACCCTTCCTCTTCCTCCCCTCCCTCCTCCCACCCTTATTTCCATCCCTCCTTCTTTCCTCCCTTCCTATCTCCTTCCCACCCTTCCTCTTCCTCTCCTCCCTCCTCCCACCCTTATTTCCATCCCTCCTTTACTCCTTCCTATCTGCTTCCCACCCTTCCTCTTCCTCCCCTCCCTCCTTCCTCATTTCCATCCCTCCTTTTTTCTCCCTTCCTATT